>JARJIL010000005.1:47692724-48070862 GCA_038502395.1 Dittrichia graveolens | reverse complement strand
GAAAGTAATCGCTACACGCGTATCATTAAATCTCCATTTAATAATCAATACATTCAAAAATACAATAATTCTTAATGTTCCCAATAACATAGTAAATACATCGAATACAATAACCAACAACTCAAACCAAGTCACTAGAAAATCTAATCCCAATAGCACGTGTGTGGGCATCGTGCTTGGCTTGCGGCAACGGTTTAGTGAACGGATCCGCCAAATTGCTATCCGTGTGTACTTTGTTGATGACGATGTCTCCATTTCCGACCACGTCCCGGATAAAATGATATTTCCGCGGAATATGCCTCGTGCGTCGATGAGACCTCGGTTCCTTTGCTAAAGCAACGGCACCCTCGTTGTCACAGAAGACCTCAACAGGGTCGCTGATGCTTGGAACCACTCCCAGATCAAGGAAAAATTTCCTTATCCATATGGCCTCCTTAGCAGCTTCACTAGTCTCAATGTATTCTGACTCAGTAGTGGAATCGGCCACGGTGTCTTGCTTGGAGCTCCTCCAGGATATAGCACCGCCGTTTAATAGGAACACGAACCCCGATTGTGATCGGCAGTCATCCCTATCGGTTTGGAAGCTTGCATGAGAGTAACCCTTTACTCTAAGCTCTTCCTCACCTCCGTACACCAAGAACATCTCCTTAGTCCTCCGAAGATACTTGAGAATACTCTTCACCACCGTCCAATGAGCTTCGCCAGGGTTGGCTTGATATCTACTCGTCATGCTCAAGGCACACGATACATCAGGCCTCGTACATAGCATGGTGTACATGATCGAGCCCACAGCCAAAGCATATGGCACTCGCTTCATTACTTCCCGTTCCTCTGGGGAAATAGGGGATTGAGTCTTACTCAATACCAAACCATGTTACATTGGAATGAACCTGTGACATTCGGCAACAAATTTCCCCGGTTAGCCATTAGAAATTCTAATTTTAAGCCTAGTATGACTAAAAATAGTATTTATGACTTAAATACATCCATAATAATATTAGATTTCGTAGAAATCCCGCCTATATGGTTAGAACCTTCCCGAGCTCGAAAAATCGAATTATTAAAAGTCAAGAATTACAAATCATATACAATAATAATAATAATAACAATAAAAATAATTAAATACATCATAATAAATATAAATAAGTTAAAATATAAAACATATATATATATATATATATATATAAACTCATCAAAATAATTAAAACTTTGTTAATTAAAAGATTTAAACAAAATCACCATTTATACAAATTTATTTAAACTAATTACACATAATTTATAAAAAATAAAAAAATAAAAGAAACCCCCCATCTCTTTTCTCTTGCCTCCTTCTCTTCCCAAGAATCACCACTTGATCTCCCCCATGCTCTATATAAGCCCCCTACTACTCTTCATCATTTCCTTGACCACCACACTCCATCTCTTCTCTTTTCTCTCTTCTTTTTTTCACCAACAAAAATCTCCCAAGAACATCCAAGTCTTGATCATCTCTTGAAGATCAAACACAAAATCAAAGAAAAGAGTTGGTAAGATGATCATAAAACACTCATCTCTACTCTTCTACCCTTCTTCTTTTCTTCTTTTCTTCTTTCTTTTATTTATTTTCTTTGTTGTTCATCTTATTTCTTTTATATATATCTATAATCATGTAAATATAAACATCCTACCAATGTTGTAAGGAGCACATGAAATGTGCATCATCCTACCATTGTTGTATGGAACTTAATCAACTAAAAATCAAGAAAATAAGACTTTGATCATGCATGTGTTTCATCTTAACAAATGTTGTAAGGAACACATTAAATGTGTATCATCCTACCATTGTTGAAAGAACACATGGATTATCAAAGCTTATACTCATACAATATGATTATTCATGAATATAAACATGTTATATTAAAGTTAAGAACCATAAGCAAAAAGAATCACAAATCTGGCAGAATCTGATGTTAGAACTCCCTACTTGTTTTTGTTATATCTGGAGTTCTAGGTATAAAAATCAGTTGATTCTTTTTGCTAATCTTAGTTTAAAGTGTTACCTTTCATTTAAAACTGGATTCACTAATTTTCATGAACGTTTGATCCTTCAAACATATTTAAAAAGACCCATATGTTGAATCTGGAAGTCTGGCAGATTTAGAAGGGTACACTTTAAACGCGTGTAACTAACTCATTCTTGGGTCAAATTACGTCTAGTTTTTTTTAAAAGTTTAATCTGTGAGTCGTGGTTATTTTCCAGTTTGAATCATGTAAAAAGGAGGTCGTATGAGCCCTAAACAGACGTTTTAGTAACAACATGTCATCCAGACACTGATCAGTGGACATCCTATACACTTTTAATTATTAAAAATACCAAACATGGATTATAAATTCCTATATTTTTACTGGACATTATAGAAACATATAGAAAGATTATATTAAAATATCAAGCCTTAATATGACTCCTAAATTACAGTTTTTAATTTTTAAAGTTCAACTCAAAGAACTGAAAATTTCAGTGAACATTTATGAATAATGGAAAAATAGAGACAACCTTTAACTATTTAAATAAATAAGTTAACAACAAATAAATAATACAAAATAATAAATAAAATAAGTCTAATAGAGCTACATACCTTTTTATATTAGGAAAGGAGCTTCGGTAGGAACAAGAAATCCTTACAAGAAAACACCTTTGCATACCGAGTGAGTATCATAGCCCCTTTTTACCGTATTTCATATTATTTTGGGGTGAAAGCATGTGTATATATTTCATGAAAAGTTTATTGCCTATCTTCTTATTTATTTCAAATATTATTTTGAGCACTTATGGTATTATTCTTTGATGTGCTTGGGTGATCGTTGTAAGGCCCTTTCGTTGGACATTATTCCTTAACTCCGCTAGTGAGCCGATGGTATTTGTAAGTAGCGCTATTTGGAGATTCCGACGTCTCCCATTTATGGTTGACGAACTATAGATGTACTTTACCACTACTAACGTCATTTAATATAGGCGTTAGGTTTATCATGGGCAATTGGTTGTCGGCTAGGTTGGATAATGGCTCAAGCAATAATCATCATAGTCTATTACTACCATGTGCAACGTTTTGGGCAATATAATACATCTTCTATCATTATTTCATACTTGGATTTTTATCCAAAAACTTCCATCAATTATTTAAACTTTTCTCATTTAAAAGATATTTTGTGCATACATTAAAAACCTATGAACTCACCAACTCTAGTAGTTGACACTTTTCTTTTACCCGTGCTTTCAGGTGACCGCCGTTAGGTACCTTATGCTTACAAACATGATGTGTGGCATCTTCATCTTCATCGTCACATTTTATAAAAACCATATTTATTTTATTTACGCATCGTACAAGACAATTTCCTTTAAATATTATTCGGTTGTGTAACTTTTATTTATGTTTCATCCGAACTACTTATTTTGTTAATTTAATCTAATGGTTATTATCTATTTACCTTGTGCGATGATATCTTGTGCTGTGACACCTCGTGTTTCCGCTTTAGCGGGGTGTGACAGAACCCCTTCTTGGAGTCTTCCATCCTAAACCGCTTTAGGATTTTGTCAACATATGTACTTTGGCTAAGCCCAATAAGCCTCTTGGATCTATCTCTATAGATTTTGATCCCAAGAATATAAGTCGCATCTCCTAGATCCTTCATTGAAAAACAATTCTCTAACCAAGTTTTTACACCTTGAAGGGCGGGACATCGTTTCCAATGAGGAGTATGTCATCGACATACAAGACTAGGAACACAACTATGCTCCCACTAGCCCTGACATATACGCATGGCTCATCCTTGCTTTTCGAAAATCCAAACTCTTTGAATTTCTCATCAAAGCACAGGTTCCAACTGCGCGATGCTTGCTTAAGTCCATAAATGGACTTCTTAAGCTTGCAAACTTTATCCGGATGCTTGGCATGTACAAAACCATCGGGTTGAGTCATATAGACCTCCTCGCTTAGTGTCCCATTAAGGAATGCGATTTTTACATCCATTTGCCAAATCTCATAATCATGAAATGCGGCAATTGCCATAAGTATCCGGATAGACGTCAACATAGCCACCGGGGAAAAGGTTTCATCATAGTCTACACCATGAGTTTGCGTGAAACCCTTAGCCACCAGTCGGGCTTTGAAGGTGTCTACCTCTCCATCTATGCCGGTCTTTCTCTTAAAGACCCATTTGCACCCTACGGGTCTACACCCGGGTACCGGATCTTCCAAATCCCAGACTTGGTTATCCGACAAAGATTGCATCTCGGACTCCATAGCCTCTTTCCACCTAGCGGACTCAGGGCCCACCACGGCATTCCGTTAAGATGATGGTTCATCATGATCCACCACTAGGTCGCAGCCCTCAGACATGAGAAACCCATATCTCTCTGGCTTGTTGCGACTCCTACCGGATCTTCTAAGAGGTAAAGGATCCGTGTCAGGTTCTCCAGCAGCGCCGTGCTGAGAATCATCTTGTGAACTAGTGCCAACTTCAGGTTGGTCATTGGAGGGTTCTTGAATCTCTTCAATATCTACCTTTCTCCCACTAGCGTCTTTGGATAACATCTCTCTTTCAAGAAAGACGGCCCTCCGAGCAACAAATACCTTGTTCTCCGACAGTTTGTAAAACAAATATCCCATAGACCCGGCAGGATATCCATTGAACAAACACCTCTCGGCTCGGGGTTTCAATTTGTCCTCCACCTCACGTCTCACGTAGACAGGACAACCCCAAACCTTTAGATATGAAAGCGATGGAACCTTTCCATGCCACATCTCAAAGGGTGTCTTCTTGACCTTCTTAGTAGGTACGAGGTTAAGGATTCTAACGGCCGTTTCCAATGCATAGCCCCAAAAGCTAATGGGTACATCCGTACGACTCATCATACACCGAACCATATCCAATAATGTTCGGTTCCTCCTCTCGGCGACACCATTTAATTGTGGTGTCCTAAGAGGTGTCAAATGCGAAACAATTCCACAATCTTTTAGATAGTCACGGAATTCCGAACTTAGATACTCACCACCACGATCCGATCTTAGCATCTTAATTCGTTTACCCAATTGGTTCTCAACTTTGTTTTTGAAAGTCTTGAAAACCTCAAAAGTTTGCGACTTTTGTCTCACAAAGTAGACATACCCATACCTACTAAAATCATCGGTAAAGGTTACGTAGTACCTTGAGTTATCCCTAGTGACATGCTTAAACGGACCACACACGTCAGTGTGAACGATATCCAACAGGTCTTTGCCCCTCTCACAAACGCCGGTGAAGGGTGCTTTGGTCATTTTGCCCAACAAGCAAGATTCGCATACATCATCCGACCCATGGTCAAATGATTCCAAAATCCCATCCGCTTGGAGCTTGGCAATGTGTTTCTTGTTTATGTGGCCCAAATGACCATGCCATAAAGATAACTTATCCAAATCACATTTGGATTTAGAACCAACATTCATGATTGATCTATTACTTTGCAAGCATACACTTGTCTCATATATGTCACGACATGGATGTGCTTTAAAATAAAATAAATCATTTTTAAAGCATGAAATAATTCCATTAGAGAAATTAAAGTCAAATCCATCGTCAACAAGTGCATAAAACGATAAAATGTTTCTTGCCACGTAGGGCGAATAAGATACATTTAGTAAAGTAATAGATAAGCCGGATGGAAAGGCGAGGTCCACGCTCCCTATCTTCTCAACCGGGACAACCACTTTGTTTCCCATGATGAGATCCAGCTCCCTATCAACCAAATCCCTACTTCTTCTTAGTACCTGCACATTATTAACTATGTGAGTACCACACCCGGTGTCCAAGACCCAAGTGTTAGAAGTAGAAGTGTTATGGAGTTCAATCATGTACGTACCGGAGGCGCCTTGTCCGTTGGCGTGAAGCCTCTTGAGCTCCTCCGTGTACTTGGGGCAACTACTCCGGTAGTGTCCCTTCTGCCCGCAGAAGACTTTGATCATGCATGTGTTTCATCTAAACAAATGTTGTAAGGAACACATAAAATGTGTATCATCCTACCATTGTTGTAAGAACACATGGATTATCAAAGCTTATACTCATACAATATGATTATTCATGAATATAAACATGTTATATTAAAGTTATGACCCATAAGCAAAAAGAATCACAAATCTGGCAGAATCTGATGTTAGAACTCCTCACTTGTTTTTGTTATATCTGGAGTTCTAGGTATCAAAATCAGTTGATTCTTTTTGCTAATCTTAGTTTAATGTGTTACCTTTCATTTAAACCTGGATTCACTAATTTTCATGAACGTTTGATCCTTCAAACAGATTTAAAAAGACCCATATGTTGAATCTGGAAATCTGGCAGATTTAGAAGGGTACACTTTAAACGCGTGTAACTTACTCATTCTTGGGTCAAAATACGTCTAGTTTTTTTTAAAAGTTTAATCTGTGAGTCGTGGTTATTTTCCAGTTTGAATCATGTAAAAAGGAGGTCGTATGAGCCCTAAACAGACGTTTTAGTAACAACATGTCATCCAGACACTGATCAGTGGACATCCTATACACTTTTAATTATTAAAAATACCAAACATGGATTATAAATTCCTATATTTTTACTGGACATTATAGAAACATATAGAAAGATTATATTAAAATATCAAGCCTTAATATGACTCCTAAATTACAGTTTTTAATTTTTAAAGTTCAACTCAAAGAACTGAAAATTTCAGTGAACATTTATGAATAATGGAAAAATAGAGACAACCTTTAACTATTTAAATAAATAAGTTAACAACAAATAAATAATACAAAATAATAAATAAAATAAGTCTAATAGAGCTACATACCTTTTTATATTAGGAAAGGAGCTTCGGTAGGAACAAGAAATCCTTACAAGAAAACACCTTTGCATACCGAGTGAGTATCATAGCCCCTTTTTACCGTATTTCATATTATTTTGGGGTGAAAGCATGTGTATATATTTCATGAAAAGTTTATTGCCTATCTTCTTATTTATTTCAAATATTATTTTGAGCACTTATGGTATTATTCTTTGATGTGCTTGGGTGATCGTTGTAAGGCCCTTTCGTTGGACATTATTCCTTAACTCCGCTAGTGAGCCGATGGTATTTGTAAGTAGCGCTATTTGGAGATTCCGACGTCTCCCATTTATGGTTGACGAACTATAGATGTACTTTACCACTACTAACGTCATTTAATATAGGCGTTAGGTTTATCATGGGCAATTGGTTGTCGGCTAGGTTGGATAATGGCTCAAGCAATAATCATCATAGTCTATTACTACCATGTGCAACGTTTTGGGCAATATAATACATCTTCTATCATTATTTCATACTTGGATTTTTATCCAAAAACTTCCATCAATTATTTAAACTTTTCTCATTTAAAAGATATTTTGTGCATACATTAAAAACCTATGAACTCACCAACTCTAGTAGTTGACACTTTTCTTTTACCCGTGCTTTCAGGTGACCGCCGTTAGGTACCTTATGCTTACAAACATGATGTGTGGCATCTTCATCTTCATCGTCACATTTTATAAAAACCATATTTATTTTATTTACGCATCGTACAAGACAATTTCCTTTAAATATTATTCGGTTGTGTAACTTTTATTTATGTTTCATCCGAACTACTTATTTTGTTAATTTAATCTAATGGTTATTATCTATTTACCTTGTGCAATGATATCTTGTGCTGTGACACCTCGTGTTTCCGCTTTAGCGGGGTGTGACAGATTTGGTATCAGAGCCTAAGGTTATAGAGAATGTTGTTTTTCTTATGGGGGGAAAACAACAACTATGACCAAAGGTTTATAAAAATAATTTTACAAATAATTTTGTTTAAAATGCATCAAGTGTATTGATAATATAATTAAGCTGAGTACCACATTGTTATACCTCAATTAGACAAAGCTTGATCACCTATGTCTAATTTAGCTATGTACGATATGGCACTTAGGTTAGTTATAATAAAAATATACTTAGAAACAAAATTTTATTTACTTTCTTTCTAGATCACGATTATTGTGTGTGTGCATAAGCATGGCATATCATAAGTACTTTCATATATTAGCACACTTAGTAACCAATTTTATATATATCGAAGTCTGTAATGTCATCATTAGGTTGACGCACTAAGATTACATATTCTTTACCCATGGAGGTTAGAATAGAAACTTAGTAGGAGAGTCCCCGAGTTTCACGACCTAGTGTATTATCAACACCAACTTCCTGTGAAGCATGTGTTAGGCTCACGGCTAGGAAAAGAGTCCCCTTACCAACGAGAGTAACATCGTGATCTTTTCATTAGGAGGGAGAGAACTGCTGATTTAGGGAGCACATAGAGGCACCCTGAGTAGTAATGGGAACTATATGATTGAACATGTTTTGCTTAAATCACGTTATGAAATGTATGATTTTAAAATTTTACATGCATTGCTATATGATTGAACGGGAGTGTTAGTTGTTAGACCTTATATCTTAGGATCACCATAACCTAGCTAAGTAGAATTTGTACAAAGGAGAGACCCGAATGTGATTACTAGTATGTTTCTTCTGAACAATTATAATGCATCAATGCTATCTGACTCTAGAATATATAGAAGCTTCGTACCACTAGTTTTTAGGCCAAAGCTCAATCTAAAATTTCAAATATTGAAAGAGGCCTATATCATGGAATTTGCTAATGGACAAGAAGTCAAGACTAGAGATATAATCACTAAGTGTACCTTGAACTTAGCCAGCAAAAACTTCAACGTAGACCATACCAATCAAATTAGGGAGCTTTGATGTAGTTGTTGGTATGTATTGGATATCCAAAAATCAAGCTGAAATACTTTGTTCTGCAAAGATCATTCAGATTCCACTATCACAAGATGAAACGCTTGTCGTATAAGGAGAAAAGACCAGGAAGAACGTCAAGGTGGTATCATGCATGAAAATGCAAAAATATTTAGGAAAGGACTATATCGCATTCTTCGTGCACGTTGTAGAAACGGAGGTTTAGGAAAAGCACATTCACGATTTTCCAATCGTTTGGGATTCTCCCAAGGTGTTTCCGGATGAATTACCTGGATTACCCTTAGTTAGACAAGACAAATTTGGATTGATTTAATCCCTGTAGCCGCGCCCGTAGCAAAGGCTCCATATCGGTTAGCCCCGTTGGAAATATAGGAATTGTCTACACATCTTCAACAGCTACACGACAAAGGAATTATTTGACGAAGTACCTCACCATAGGGAGCCCTAGTCCTATTCGTCAAAAAAAGAAAGATGGATCTCTACGAATGTGTATCGACTATCGGGAACTCAACAAGTTAACTATCAAAAACCGATACCCTCTCCCTCGAATCGATGACCTGTTCGACCAACTTGAAGGCGCCAACTATTTTTTTTAACAATCGATCTTCTCTCGGGATATCACCAGTTGAGAGTTCGCGAAGAAGACGTCCCTAAGACCGCGTTTATAACCCGCTATGGACATTACGAGTTCTTAGTTCTTAGTTATGCCTTTTGGGTTGACTAATGCTCCAGCAGTTTTTATGGACTTAATGAATTGGGTATGTAGACCATATTTAGATAAGTTTGCAATAGTGTTCATAGATGACATTCTCATCTATTCGCGAGGCAAGGAAGATCATGAGCAACATTTGAAATTAATCTTAACACTACTCAAGGACCAGAAGTTGTATGCCAAATTCTCCAAGTGTGAATTTTGGATCCGAGAAGTACACTTCCTTGGTCACATAGTTAATTCAAACGGAATTCATGTCGATCCAGCAAAGATCGAAGCAATCAAAATGTGGGAAGCACCAAAGACGCCAACCGAGATTCGACAATTTCTGGGTTTGGCAGGATATTATAGGCGATTCATCGAAAACTTTTCACGCGTGGCTCAACCATTAACGACTTTGACTCAGAAGGATAAGAAATTCATTTGGGGAGATAAGCAAGAAGAAGCCTTTCAAACCTTAAAGCAGAAGCTATGCAACGCACCTATCTTGGCATTGCCAACTGGATCAGAAAACTTTGTGGTCTATTGCGACGCATCACACCAAGGGTTGGGATGTGTTTTAATGCAAAAAGACAAAGTTATCTCCTACGCTTCGAGACAATTGAAGGTTCATGAGAAAAACTACACTACTCATGATTTGGAGCTAGGAGCGGTAGTGTTTGCACTCAAAATATGGAGACACTATTTATATCGCACCAAGTGTACCGTCTACAATGACCATAAGAGTCTCCAACATATTTTTTATCAAAAGATGCTCAATATGAGACAAAGGCTATAGGTAGAACTACTCAATGATTATGATTGCGAAATCAAATATCACCCAAGTAAGACCAATGTGGTAGCCGACACATTGAGTAGGAAGGAAAGAGTAAAATCAACGAGAGTACGAGCATTAGGAGCTGTTGTGCAAACAAGTCTGAAAGGAAGGATCCTTGAAGCTCAGGAGCAAGCATTAAAAGCAGAAAATCTAAAAGAGGAAACCCTCCGTCATTTGGAGCATAGGTTCGAGATTGGAACTGATGGAGTACGTTACTTCGAAAAGAAGGTTTGGATACCCAAGGTGAATAACATAAGGTTAACGATATTGGATGAGGCACATAAGTCTAAGTATTCTATTCATCCCGGAGCCGATAAAATGTACAAGGATTTGAAGGAATACTATTGATGGCCCGGAATGAAGAAGGATGTCGCCCTATACGTGGGGAAATGCTTGACTTGTGCAAGGATTAAGGCAGAACACCAGAAACCCTCTGGATTACTGCAGCAACCCGAAATCCCGGAATGGTAATGGGAACAGATAACTATGGATTTTGTGACTAAGTTACCCCGATCCGCAAAAGGGTACGATTCCATCTGGGTAGTAGTAGACCGGCTTACAAAGTCAGCACATTTCCTACCCATTCGTGAAGATTACAAGATGGAAAAGCTGGCACGAATCTACATCAATGAGATCGTCATGCGTCATGGAGTGCCCATCTCTATCATCTCGGATAGGGATAGTCGCTTCACTTCCCGATTTTGGCAATCACTTCAGAAAGCATTGGGAACGCAAGTCAATTTAAGCACCTCTTACCACCCCCAAACAGACGGACAATCGGAAAGGACTATTCAAATGCTGGAAGATATGTTACGTGCTTGTGTGTTAGATTTTGGTGGGAGCTGGGACTCGCATTTGCCACTGGTTGAATTTTCATACAATAATAGTTATCACACCAGTATCCAGTGTGCACCTTATGAAGCATTGTACGGATGTAAATGTAGATCCCCGCTCAGCTGGTTGGAAATCGGAGACCGACAATTGTCCAGACCAGACGTCGTACAGGAAACCACTGATAAGATAAAGATTATCAGGGAAAGGCTCAAAACCGCTAGAGACCGACAAAAGAGCTACGCCGACAATCGCAGGAAACCCCTAGAGTTTCAAGTTGGCGATAAAGTTCTACTAAAGATATCACCTTGGAAAGGGATAGTGCGTTTTGGTAAAAAGAACAAGTTAAGTCCCAGGTACGTTGGGCCATTCGAGATAATCGAAAGGATTTGACCGGTAGCCTACAAGCTAAAACTGCCACAAGAACTGAGCGCAATCCATGACACGTTCCATGTGTCAAATTTAAAGAAATTCCAAACGGAGGAAACCTTAGTCTTACCCTTAAAAGATGTGCAAGTTGATGACCGGTTGCACTTTGTGGAAGAACCAATAGAAATCCTTGACCGAGAGGTCAAAAGACTAAGGAGAAGCAGGATCCCTATCTTAAAAGTTCGTTGGAACTCAAGGCACGGGCCTGAATACACTTGGGAGCGAGAGGATTATATGAAACTCAAATATCCACACCTCTTCGCCAAAAAGCAAGTCCAAGACATCAACGATTAATTTCGGGACGAAATTCTTTTAATCAGGGGAGACTGTGACATTCGGCAACAAATTTCCCCGGTTAGCCATTAGAAATTCTAATTTTAAGCCTAGTATGACTAAAAATAGTATTTATGACTTAAATACATCCATAATAATATTAGATTTCGTAGAAATCCCGCCTATATGGTTAGAACCTTCCCGAGCTCGAAAAATCGAATTATTAAAAGTCAAGAATTACAAATCATATACAATAATAATAATAATAACAATAAAAATAATTAAATACATCATAATAAATATAAATAAGTTAAAATATAAAACATATATATATATATATAAACTCATCAAAATAATTAAAACTTTGTTAATTAAAAGATTTAAACAAAATCACCATTTATACAAATTTATTTAAACTAATTACACATAATTTATAAAAAATAAAAAAATAAAAGAAACCCCCCATCTCTTTTCTCTTGCCTCCTTCTCTTCCCAAGAATCACCACTTGATCTCCCCCATGCTCTATATAAGCCCCCTACTACTCTTCATCATTTCCTTCACCACCACACTCCATCTCTTCTCTTTTCTCTCTTCTTTTTTTCACCAACAAAAATCTCCCAAGAACATCCAAGTCTTGATCATCTCTTGAAGATCAAACACAAAATCAAAGAAAAGAGTTGGTAAGATGATCATAAAACACTCATCTCTACTCTTCTACCCTTCTTCTTTTCTTCTTTTCTTCTTTCTTTTATTTATTTTCTTTGTTGTTCATCTTATTTCTTTTATATATATCTATAATCATGTAAATATAAACATCCTACCAATGTTGTAAGGAGCACATGAAATGTGCATCATCCTACCATTGTTGTATGGAACTTAATCAACTAAAAATCAAGAAAATAAGACTTTGATCATGCATGTGTTTCATCTTAACAAATGTTGTAAGGAACACATTAAATGTGTATCATCCTACCATTGTTGAAAGAACACATGGATTATCAAAGCTTATACTCATACAATATGATTATTCATGAATATAAACATGTTATATTAAAGTTAAGAACCATAAGCAAAAAGAATCACAAATCTGGCAGAATCTGATGTTAGAACTCCCTACTTGTTTTTGTTATATCTGGAGTTCTAGGTATAAAAATCAGTTGATTCTTTTTGCTAATCTTAGTTTAAAGTGTTACCTTTCATTTAAAACTCGATTCACTAATTTTCATGAACGTTTGATCCTTCAAACATATTTAAAAAGACCCATATGTTGAATCTGGAAGTCTGGCAGATTTAGAAGGGTACACTTTAAACGCGTGTAACTAACTCATTCTTGGGTCAAATTACGTCTAGTTTTTTTTAAAAGTTTAATCTGTGAGTCGTGGTTATTTTCCAGTTTGAATCATGTAAAAAGGAGGTCGTATGAGCCCTAAACAGACGTTTTAGTAACAACATGTCATCCAGACACTGATCAGTGGACATCCTATACACTTTTAATTATTAAAAATACCAAACATGGATTATAAATTCCTATATTTTTACTGGACATTATAGAAACATATAGAAAGATTATATTAAAATATCAAGCCTTAATATGACTCCTAAATTACAGTTTTTAATTTTTAAAGTTCAACTCAAAGAACTGAAAATTTCAGTGAACATTTATGAATAATGGAAAAATAGAGACAACCTTTAACTATTTAAATAAATAAGTTAACAACAAATAAATAATACAAAATAATAAATAAAATAAGTCTAATAGAGCTACATACCTTTTTATATTAGGAAAGGAGCTTCGGTAGGAACAAGAAATCCTTACAAGAAAACACCTTTGCATACCGAGTGAGTATCATAGCCCCTTTTTACCGTATTTCATATTATTTTGGGGTGAAAGCATGTGTATATATTTCATGAAAAGTTTATTGCCTATCTTCTTATTTATTTCAAATATTATTTTGAGCACTTATGGTATTATTCTTTGATGTGCTTGGGTGATCGTTGTAAGGCCCTTTCGTTGGACATTATTCCTTAACTCCGCTAGTGAGCCGATGGTATTTGTAAGTAGCGCTATTTGGAGATTCCGACGTCTCCCATTTATGGTTGACGAACTATAGATGTACTTTACCACTACTAACGTCATTTAATATAGGCGTTAGGTTTATCATGGGCAATTGGTTGTCGGCTAGGTTGGATAATGGCTCAAGCAATAATCATCATAGTCTATTACTACCATGTGCAACGTTTTGGGCAATATAATACATCTTCTATCATTATTTCATACTTGGATTTTTATCCAAAAACTTCCATCAATTATTTAAACTTTTCTCATTTAAAAGATATTTTGTGCATACATTAAAAACCTATGAACTCACCAACTCTAGTAGTTGACACTTTTCTTTTACCCGTGCTTTCAGGTGACCGCCGTTAGGTACCTTATGCTTACAAACATGATGTGTGGCATCTTCATCTTCATCGTCACATTTTATAAAAACCATATTTATTTTATTTACGCATCGTACAAGACAATTTCCTTTAAATATTATTCGGTTGTGTAACTTTTATTTATGTTTCATCCGAACTACTTATTTTGTTAATTTAATCTAATGGTTATTATCTATTTACCTTGTGCGATGATATCTTGTGCTGTGACACCTCGTGTTTCCGCTTTAGCGGGGTGTGACAGAACCCCTTCTTGGAGTCTTCCATCCTAAACCGCTTTAGGATTTTGTCAACATATGTACTTTGGCTAAGCCCAATAAGCCTCTTGGATCTATCTCTATAGATTTTGATCCCAAGAATATAAGTCGCATCTCCTAGATCCTTCATTGAAAAACAATTCTCTAACCAAGTTTTTACACCTTGAAGGGCGGGACATCGTTTCCAATGAGGAGTATGTCATCGACATACAAGACTAGGAACACAACTATGCTCCCACTAGCCCTGACATATACGCATGGCTCATCCTTGCTTTTCGAAAATCCAAACTCTTTGAATTTCTCATCAAAGCACAGGTTCCAACTGCGCGATGCTTGCTTAAGTCCATAAATGGACTTCTTAAGCTTGCAAACTTTATCCGGATGCTTGGCATGTACAAAACCATCGGGTTGAGTCATATAGACCTCCTCGCTTAGTGTCCCATTAAGGAATGCGATTTTTACATCCATTTGCCAAATCTCATAATCATGAAATGCGGCAATTGCCATAAGTATCCGGATAGACGTCAACATAGCCACCGGGGAAAAGGTTTCATCATAGTCTACACCATGAGTTTGCGTGAAACCCTTAGCCACCAGTCGGGCTTTGAAGGTGTCTACCTCTCCATCTATGCCGGTCTTTCTCTTAAAGACCCATTTGCACCCTACGGGTCTACACCCGGGTACCGGATCTTCCAAATCCCAGACTTGGTTATCCGACAAAGATTGCATCTCGGACTCCATAGCCTCTTTCCACCTAGCGGACTCAGGGCCCACCACGGCATTCCGTTAAGATGATGGTTCATCATGATCCACCACTAGGTCGCAGCCCTCAGACATGAGAAACCCATATCTCTCTGGCTTGTTGCGACTCCTACCGGATCTTCTAAGAGGTAAAGGATCCGTGTCAGGTTCTCCAGCAGCGCCGTGCTGAGAATCATCTTGTGAACTAGTGCCAACTTCAGGTTGGTCATTGGAGGGTTCTTGAATCTCTTCAATATCTACCTTTCTCCCACTAGCGTCTTTGGATAACATCTCTCTTTCAAGAAAGACGGCCCTCCGAGCAACAAATACCTTGTTCTCCGACAGTTTGTAAAACAAATATCCCATAGACCCGGCAGGATATCCATTGAACAAACACCTCTCGGCTCGGGGTTTCAATTTGTCCTCCACCTCACGTCTCACGTAGACAGGACAACCCCAAACCTTTAGATATGAAAGCGATGGAACCTTTCCATGCCACATCTCAAAGGGTGTCTTCTTGACCTTCTTAGTAGGTACGAGGTTAAGGATTCTAACGGCCGTTTCCAATGCATAGCCCCAAAAGCTAATGGGTACATCCGTACGACTCATCATACACCGAACCATATCCAATAATGTTCGGTTCCTCCTCTCGGCGACACCATTTAATTGTGGTGTCCTAAGAGGTGTCAAATGCGAAACAATTCCACAATCTTTTAGATAGTCACGGAATTCCGAACTTAGATACTCACCACCACGATCCGATCTTAGCATCTTAATTCGTTTACCCAATTGGTTCTCAACTTTGTTTTTGAAAGTCTTGAAAACCTCAAAAGTTTGCGACTTTTGTCTCACAAAGTAGACATACCCATACCTACTAAAATCATCGGTAAAGGTTACGTAGTACCTTGAGTTATCCCTAGTGACATGCTTAAACGGACCACACACGTCAGTGTGAACGATATCCAACAGGTCTTTGCCCCTCTCACAAACGCCGGTGAAGGGTGCTTTGGTCATTTTGCCCAACAAGCAAGATTCGCATACATCATCCGACCCATGGTCAAATGATTCCAAAATCCCATCCGCTTGGAGCTTGGCAATGTGTTTCTTGTTTATGTGGCCCAAATGACCATGCCATAAAGATAACTTATCCAAATCACATTTGGATTTAGAACCAACATTCATGATTGATCTATTACTTTGCAAGCATACACTTGTCTCATATATGTCACGACATGGATGTGCTTTAAAATAAAATAAATCATTTTTAAAGCATGAAATAATTCCATTAGAGAAATTAAAGTCAAATCCATCGTCAACAAGTGCATAAAACGATAAAATGTTTCTTGCCACGTAGGGCGAATAAGATACATTTAGTAAAGTAATAGATAAGCCGGATGGAAAGGCGAGGTCCACGCTCCCTATCTTCTCAACCGGGACAACCACTTTGTTTCCCATGATGAGATCCAGCTCCCTATCAACCAAATCCCTACTTCTTCTTAGTACCTGCACATTATTAACTATGTGAGTACCACACCCGGTGTCCAAGACCCAAGTGTTAGAAGTAGAAGTGTTATGGAGTTCAATCATGTACGTACCGGAGGCGCCTTGTCCGTTGGCGTGAAGCCTCTTGAGCTCCTCCGTGTACTTGGGGCAACTACTCCGGTAGTGTCCCTTCTGCCCGCAGAAGACGCAGGTGGCCTTTTCCGGTGAGGGGGCTATAGGAGCGGGTTCCTTCCCCTTCGGCTCCGGCGCCGGGAGTGGAACCCGCTCCTATAGCCCCCTCACCGGAAGAGGCCACCTGCTTCTTCTGCAGGGAGAAGGGACACTACCGGCGTAGTTGCCCCAAGTACACGGAGGAGCTCAAGAGGCTTCGCGCTAAAGGATAAGGTGCCTCCGATATGTGTATGATTGAACTCCATAACACTTCTACTTCTAACGCTTGGGTCATGGACACCGGGTGTGGTACTCACATAGTTAATAATGTGCACATACTAAGTAGAAGTAGGGACTTGGTTGATGGGGAGCTGGATCTCATCATGTGAAAGAAGGCGGTTGTCCCGGTTGAGAAGATAGGGAGCGTGGACCTCGCCTTTCCATCCGGCTTATTTATTACTTTATTAAATGTATCTTATTCGGCCTGCGTGGCAAGAAACATTTTATCATTTTATGCCCTCGTTGACGATGGATTTAATTTTAATTTCTTTAATGGAATTATTTCATGCTCTAAGAATGATTTATTTTATTTAGCACATCCATGTTGTGGCATATATGAGACAAGCGTATGCTTGCAAAGTAAATAATCAATCATGAATGTTGGTTCTAAATGTAAATGTGATTTGGATAAGTTATCTTTATGGCATGGTCGTTTGGGCCACATAAACAAGAAACGCATCACCAAGCTCCAAGCGGATGGGATCTTGGAATCATTTGACCATGGGTTGGATGATGTATGCGAATCTTGCTTATTGGGCAAAATGACCAAAGCACCCTTCACCGGCGTTTGTGAGAGGGGCAAAGACTTGTTGGATATCGTTCACACGGATGTGTGTGGTCCGTTCAAGCATGTCACTAGGGATAACTCAAGGTACTTCGTAACCTTTACCGATGATTTTAGTAGGTATGGGTATGTCTACTTAGTGAGACAAAAGTCGAAAACCTTTGAGGTTTTCAAGACTTTCAAAAACCAAGTTGAGAACCAATTGGGTAAACGAATTAAGATGCTCAGATCAGATCGTGGTGGTGAGTATCTAAGTTTGGAATTCTGTGACTATCTAAAAGATTGTGGAATTGTTTCGCAATTGACACCTCCTAGGACACCACAATTAAATGGTTTCGCCGAGAGGAGGAACCGGACATTGTTGGATATGGTTCGGTGTATGATGAGTCGTACGGATGTACCCATTAGCTTTTGGGGCTATGCATTGGAAACGGCCGTTAGAATCCTTAACCTCGTACCAACTAAGAAGGTCAAGAAGACAACTTTTGAGATGTGGCATGGAAAGGTTCCATCACTTTCATATCTAAAGGTTTGGGGTTGTCCTGCCTACGTGAGATGTGAGGTGGAGGACAAATTAGAACCCCGAGCCGAGAGGTGTTTGTTCATTGGATATCCTGCCGGGTCTATGGGATATTTGTTCTACAAACCGTCCGATAACAAGGTATTTGTTGCTCGGAGGGCCGTCTTCCTTGAAAGGGAGATGCTATCCAAAGACGCTAGTGGGAGAAAGGTAGATCTTGAAGAGATTCAAGAACCTCCAATGACCAACCTGAAGTTGGCGCTAGTTCACAAGATGATTCTCAGCACGGCGCTGCTGGAGAACCAGACATGGATCCTTTACCTCTTAGGAGATCCGGTAGGAGTCGCAATGAGCCAGAGAGATATGGTTTTCTCATGTCTGAGGGCTGCGACCTAGTGGTGGATCATGATGAACCATCATTTTATCGGAAAACCGTGGTGGGCCCTGAGTCCGCTAGGTAGAAAGAGGCTATGGAGTCCGAGATGCAATCTATGTCGGATAACCAAGTCTGGGATTTGGTAGATCCGGTACCCGGGTGTAGACACGTAGGGTGCAAGTGGGTCTTTAAGAAAAAGACCGGCATAGATGGAGAAGTAGACACCTTCAAAGCCCGACTGGTGGCTAAGGGTATCACGCAAACTCATGGTTTAGACTATGATGAAACCTTTTCCCCGGTGGCTATGTTGAAGTCTATCCGGATACTCATGGCAATTGCCGCATTTCATGATTATGAGATTTAGAAAATGGATGTAAAAACCGTGTTTCTTAATGGGACACTTAGCGAGGAGGTCTATATGACTCAACCCGAGGGTTTTGTACATGCCAAGCATCCGGATAAAGTCTGCAAGCTTAAGAAGTCCTTTATGGACTTAAGCAAGCATCGCGCAACTGGAACCTGTGCTTTGATGAGAAAGTCAAAGAGTTTGGCTTATCGAAAAGCAAGGATGAGCCATGCGTATACGTCAGGGGAACGATGTCCCGACCATTCAAGGTGTAAAAACTTGGTTATGGAATTATTTTTCAATGAAGGATCTAGGAGAGGCAACTTATATTCTTGGGATTAAAATCTATAGAGATAGATCCAAGAGGCTTATTGGGCTTAGCCAAAGTACATATGTTGACAAAGTCCTAAAGCGGTTTAGGATGGAAGATGTCACACCCCGCTAAAGCGGAAACACGAGGTGTCACAGCACAAGATATCATCGCACAAGGTAAATAGATAATAACCATTAGATTAAATTAACAAAATAAGTAGTTCGGATAAAACATAAATAAAAGTTACACAACCGAATAATATTTAAAGGAAATTGTCTTGTACGATGCGTAAATAAAATAAATATGGTTTTTATAAAATGTGACGATGAAGATGAAGATGCCACACATCATGTTTGTAAGCATAAGGTACCTAACGGCGGTCACCTGAAAGCACGGGTAAAAGAAAAGTGTCAACTACTAGAGTTGGTGAGTTCATAGGTTTTTAATGTATGCACAAAATATCTTTTAAATGAGAAAAGTTTAAATAATTGATGGAAGTTTTTGGATAAAAATCCAAGTATGAAATAATGATAGAAGATGTATTATATTGCCCAAAACGTTGCACATGGTAGTAATAGACTATGATGATTATTGCTTGAGCCATTATCCAACCTAGCCGACAACCAATTGCCCATGATAAACCTAACGCCTATATTAAATGACGTTAGTGGTGGTAAAGTACATCTATAGTTCGTCAACCATAAATGGGAGACGTCGGAATCTCCAAATAGCGCTACTTACAAATACCATCGGCTCACTAGCGGAGTTAAGGAATAATGTCCAACGAAAGGGCCTTACAACGATCACCCAAGCACATCAAAGAATAATACCATAAGTGCTCAAAATAATATTTGAAATAAATAATAAGATAGGCAATAAACTTTTCATGAAACGTATACACATGCTTTCACCCCAAAATAATATGAAATACGGTAAAAGGGGGCTATGATACTCACTCGGTATGCAAAGGTGTTTTCTTGTAAGGATTTCTTGTTCCTACCGAAGCTCCTTTCCTAATATAAAAAGGTATGTAGCTCTATTAGACTTATTTTATTTATTATTTTGTATTATTTATTTGTTGTTAACTTATTTATTTAAATAGTTAAAGGTTGTCTCTATTTTTCCATTATTCATAAATGTTCACTGAAATTTTCAGTTCTTTGAATTGAACTTTAAAAATTATAAACTGTAATTTAGGAGTCATATTAAGGCTTGATATTTTAATATAATCTTTCTATATGTTTCTAGAATGTCCAGTAAAAATATAGGAATTTATAATCCATGTTTGATATTTTTAATAATTAAAAGTGTATAGGATGTCCACTGATCAGTGTCTGGATGACATGTTGTTACTAAAACGTCTGTTTAGGGCTCATACGACCTCCTTTTTACATGATTCAAACTGGGAAATAACCACGACTCAAAGATTAAACTTTTAAAAAAAACTAGACGTATTTTGACCCAAGAATGAGTAAGTTACACGCGTTTAAAGTGTACCCTTCTAAATCTGCCAGATTTCCAGATTCAACATATGGGTCTTTTTAAATCTGTTTGAAGGATCAAACGTTCATGAAAATTAGTGAATCCAGGTTTAAATGAAAGGTAACACATTAAACTAAGATTAGCAAAAAGAATCAACTGATTTTGATACCTAGAACTCCAGGTATAACAAAAACAAGTGAGGAGTTCTAACATCAGATTCTGCCAGATTTGTGATTCTTTTTGCTTATGGGTCATAACTTTAATATAACATGTTTATATTCATGAATAATCATATTGTATGAGTATAAGCTTTGATAATCCATGTGTTCTTACAACAATGGTAGGATGATACACATTTTATGTGTTCCTTACAACATTTGTTTAGATGAAACACATGCATGATCAAAGTCTTATTTTCTTGATTTTTAGTTGATTAAGTTCCATACAACAACGGTAGGATGATGCACATTTCATGTGCTCCTTACAACATTGGTAGGATGTTTATATTTACATGATTATATATATATATATAAAGGAAATAAGATGAACAACAAAGAAAATAAATAAAAGAAAGAAGAAAGAAGAAGAGAAGAAAGGTAGAAGAGTAGAGATGAGTGTTTTATGATCATCTTACCAACTCTTTTCTTTGATTTAGTGTTGGATCTTCAAAAGATGATCAACACTTGGATGTTCTTGGGAGATTTTTGTTGGTGAAAGAAGAAGAGAGAAAATAGAAGAGATGGAGTGTGGTGGTAAAGGAAATGATAAGGAGTAGTAGGAGGCTTATATAGAGCATGGGGGAGATCAAGTGGTGGTTCTTGGGAAGAGAAGGAGGCAAGAGAAAAGAGATGGGGGGTTTCTTTTATTTTTTATTTTTTATAAATTATGTGTAATTATTTTAAATAAATTTGTATAAATGGTGATTTTGTTTAAATCTTTTAATTAACAAAGTTTTAATTATTTTGATGAGTTTATATATATGTTTTATATTTTAACTTATTTATATTTATTATGATGTATTTAATTATTTTTATTGTTATTATTATTATTATTGTATATGATTTGTAATTCTTGACTTTTAATAATTCGATTTTTCGAGCTCCGGAAGGTTCTAACCATATAGGCGGGATTTCTACGAAATCTAATATTATTATGGATGTATTTAAGTCATAAATACTATTTTTAGTCATACTAGGCTTAAAATTAGGATTTCTAATGGCTAACCTGGGAAATTTGTTGCCGAATGTCACAGTCTCCCCTGATTAAAAGAATTTCGTCCCGAAATTAATCGTTGACGTCTTGGACTTGCTTTTTGGCGAAGAGGTGTGGATATTTGAGTTTCATATAATCCTCTCGCTCCCAAGTGTATTCAGGCCCGTGCCTTGAGTTCCAACGAACTTTTAAGATGGGGATCCTGCTTCTCCTTAGTCTTTTGACCTCCCGGTCAAGGATTTCTATTGGTTCTTCTACAAAGTGCAACCGGTCATCAACTTGCACATCTTTTAAGGGTAAGATTAAGGTTTCCTCCGTTTGGCATTTCTTTAAATTCGACACATGGAACGTGTCATGGATGGCGCTCAGTTCTTGTGGCAGTTTTAGCTTGTAGGCTACCGGTCCGATCCTTTCGATTATCTCGAACGGCCCAACATACCTGGGACTTAACTTGTTCTTTTTACCAAAACGCACTATCCCTTTCCAAGGTGATATCTTTAGTAGAACTTTATCGCCAACTTGAAACTCTAGGGGTTTCCTGCGATTGTCGGCGTAGCTCTTTTGTCGGTCCCTAGCGGTTTTGAGTCTTTCCCTGATAATCTTTATCTTATCAGTGGTTTCCTGTACGACGTCTGGTCTGGACAATTGTCGGTCTCCGATTTCCAACCAGCTGAGCGGGGATCTACATTTGCGTCCGTACAATGCTTCATAAGGTGCACACTGGATACTGGTGTGATAACTATTATTGTATGAAAATTCAACCAGTGGCAAATGCGAGTCCCAGCTCCCACCAAAATCTAACACACAAGCACGTAACATATCTTCCAGTGTTTGAATGGTCCTTTCCGATTGTCCGTCTGTTTGGGGGTGGTAAGAGGTGCTTAAATTGACTCGCGTTCCCAATGCTTTCTGAAGTGATTGCCAAAATCGGGAAGTGAAGCGACTATCCCTATCCGAGATGATAGAGATGGGCACTCCATGACGCATGATGATCTCATTGATGTAGATTCGTGCCAGCTTTTCCATGTTGTAATCTTCACGAATGGGTAGGAAATGTGCTGACTTTGTAAGCCGGTCTACTACTACCCAGATGGAATCGTACCCTTTTGCGGATCGGGGTAACTTAGTCACAAAATCCATAGTTATCTGTTCCCATTTCCATTCCGGGATTTCGGGTTGCTGCAGTAATCCAGAGGGTTTCTGGTGTTCTGCCTTAATCCTTGCACAAGTCAAACATTTCCCCACGTATAGGGCGACATCCTTCTTCATTCCGGGCCACCAATAGTATTCCTTCAAATCCTTGTACATTTTATCGGCTCCGGGATGAATAGAATACTTAGACTTATGTGCCTCATCCAATATCGTTAACCTTATGTTATCTACCTTGGGTATCCAAACCTTCTTTTCGAAGTAACGTACTCCGTCAGTTCCAATCTCAAACCTGTGCTCCAAATGACGAAGGGTTTCCTCTTTTAGATTTTCTTCTTTTAATGCTTGCTCCTGAGCTTCAAGAATCCTTCCTTTCAGACTTGTTTGCACTACAGCTCCTAATGCTCGTACTCTCATTGGTTTTACTCTTTCCTTCCTACTCAACGCGTCGGCTACCACATTGGCCTTGCCTGGGTGATATTTGATTTCGCAATCATAATCATTGAGTAGTTCTACCCATCGCCTTTGTCTCATATTGAGCATCTTTTGATCAAAAATATGCTGGAGACTCTTATGGTCAGTGTAGACGGTACACTTGGTGCCATATAAGTAGTGTCTCCATATTTTGAGTGCAAACACTACCGCTCCTAGCTCCAAATCATGAGTAGTGTAGTTTTTCTCATGAACCTTCAATTGTCTCGAAGCGTAGGCGATAACTTTGTCTTTTTGCATTAAAACACATCCCAACCCTTGGTGTGATGCGTCGTAATAGACCACAAAGTTTTCTGATCCAGTTGGCAATGCCAAGATAGGTGCGTTGCATAGCTTCTGCTTTAAGGTTTGAAAGGCTTCTTCTTGCTTATCTCCCCAAATGAATTTCTTATCCTTCTGAGTCAGAGTCGTTAATGGTTGAGCCACGCGTGAAAAGTTTTCGATGATTGAGGAGCTCAATGTATTTTGCAAGTCTAGACAGTTGAGTAGAGGTTTGGGTTTGGAAGGCTTGGAAGGTTTGGGTTAGGTGATCAATGTTCTGGTTTATGGTTTGGATAAGGGTAAGGTTTGTGGTTTGGGTAGATATGGATGGGGTAGAGGTGGAAGGAGTAGATAGAGGTTCAACGAACTTGGGTAAGGTTTGTGTCCCCTCATTTGAGCCTTGGTGTATAAGTTCAAATTCATTGGGAAAGAGAGTTGAGCCCTGTGCAAGTGGTTGGTTTGTACCACTAGCATTGGTAGGCTGTGCAAGTGTAAGAATTGAATTAATAATAGGTGCAAGGTAAGTGGACTGAGTGTGGGATGCACTCAATAACAGGGAATCCCTTATTGGATCCACATTCTGTTGGGAGAATGTAGATGGTATAGGCTGAATCAATTGTGGGATAGACACAGTGTGACCTTGGGTTGAGGTCTGTCTTTCAATGAGATCAACCTTTTGGGAGGTTGTCTCAGCTAACGGTTTAAGTCCCATTTTTACAGATGTATCCTATTGTGAGGATACATCCACTGGCTGAAAGGTTGCAACATCCAATTGCTCCCCCTCAACATGAGGAAGGGTAATTGGAGTTGAGGTCAGAGGTGTGGATTGCACTCCCTCAAAGTCCTCATAATGAGTCACTTCTGGTGACCTTGTATATATGGGGCTACGGATAGGAGTAGAACTAGTGACCACAGGAGGTTCACTAGAGCTTGGCTATTGGAGTGGTGTTTGGACTGGAGATGAGGATGGGCTATCAAAGGTTGGGATGACCATTTGAATATCCTCAGAGGTGGAATCAAAACTATCCATACCTTAGGACATGATGTGCCTACTTCTGTCAATGAGCTCCAAAAGTTGCTCAGAGATATCTTGTTCTTGGGCATCACCATCATCACCAAGAGGACTTAGTTCCATTGGACTGGGAGGAGCAAAATCACCAGCATCACCATCACCAGCATCATCATCATCCTTAGAGCAAGTGTGGCTTTCATCAGCATCATCATCACCATCATTATCATCATCATTTTCATCACCATCATTATCATCTGCATTGTCGTTTGCAGCATCTATCAGCTCTTGCATTTGGGCAGTGATTGGAGGACCTCTGTTTGCCTTTAAGAAATGGAATATCTTTTCACCCATGGCAGGGACAGGTATATGCTCAAGATGTTCTGTTAAGCCCACATAATCATCCTCTCCAATCTCCCTCATAGCTATCAGGCTCAATAATCTAATGTAGGGCACCTGCGACCTCGATGATTTCTTGTTGGTGCTCTGGGTGATTTTATCAATAAGGTCCGAAAATATCACTTGATCAAAGTCGATATTTACCCCGAAGACTAGGGCATAGAGCACCAGAAGCTCGGTTTGGTTGATGAAATGATGGCTTCCAGATTTAGGACCGAAGCAACGTATGACCACGTTGGCCAAATACTTCCATGGATGAGTGAGAGCAGAGACCTTGACTTGACCATGCACTACAGGTTCATTGTAGCCAATGGTGTCTAAAACGGTTTGAACTTCTGCTCTAGAGGGAAAAGCGGTGTACGGTGGGAAGTTAGGAATAGCAGAGGCTTCACGAAGGGTTTCGGTGGTGATCTGGAGATGATAGTTTCCTTGGGCTAGGGTGCAGTGGATGGTGTTGTTGTTTAGGTTATAGGTTGCGGAGTACCATAGTTCACTGATAATGGTAGGTTAAATGTAGTGTGGATCAGCGGTGAGACTTTCAAATAGGGGATGGGCTTGAGGGAACTGAACCATTGGTTCATAACCTTGGTTTTCTCGCAAGGCAGGGATGGTGGTGCAAAGCAGAATGTTGTTGGGAGTTATATTCATTGGTTGATTGGGTGCAACATTCTAACCAGGGTTAACAGCCAGGTCTGGAATATAGGTGGCCATTTGGTAGGGATGATGAACAGTGAGTATCGAGAGAGAAGGTAGGGTAGTTCTTTGTAGAGAGAGAGGGAATTTGGAAAGTTTGAACAGGTAAAGGTGAATGAGAGAGAAATTAGGATATTTATGAAGATTAGTTAACAGAGATCGTTAGATACTGCCAAAAGTTCTAACGGAAAACAAATTAAATAGCAATTAAATGAAAACTGACAAACGGAGTAAATAACTAGGGTTAAAAAGCATTAAATGAGAGTAAAAAGTGAAAATTTACTAAGTGTAGAATCATCAGCTGATCAAGGAGAGTATCAGCTGATGAAAAACTATTAGTTGAAGGGTATCAGCTGATGGAAAACTATCAGCTGATGAAAAACTATCAGCTGATAGTGAGAATTTGGGTATCAGCTGAGTAAAGTACTTAGCTGAGCATGTCTTCCTTATCTTAAAGTGATCAGCTGAGTAAATTTGATCAGCTGATAGGCATCAGCTGAGCATAGTTACTCAGTTTACACAAATTAAGTAAGACTTAGATATGCTTAGATAAGTATCTTATAATTTTCAACACTTATAAATTGATACAAACTAAATTACCATTATTTTAAACTAAAAATTTAGCATACCTAGTTTGGATATTAGGAAGTTGAACCTTGCTTCATCTAATGGCTTTGTGAATAAATCTGCAAGTTGTAAATCAGTGTTAATGTAGTGCAAAGTTACCTTCTTCTTTTGCACATTATCTCTGAGAAAATGATGTCTGATTTCAATATGCTTTGTTTTTGAATGCATGACTGGATTATTTGAGATGGAGATTGCACTTGTATTGTCACAAAGAATTGGGGTGTCTTCAAACTTCATATCATAATCAAGTAGTTGATTTTGTAACCACAAAATTTGAGCACAACAGCTTCCTGTAGCAATGTATTCTGCTTCTGCAGTAGATGTTGACACTGAATTCTGTTTCTTACTAGACCAACTAATCAATCTTCCTCCTAGAAGTTGACAACCACCTGAAGTACTTTTTCTGTCTAATGTGCATCCTGCAAAATTAGAATCAGAATATCCAACTAACTCAAAATCTGAGTCTTTGGGGTACCCAAGACCAAGATTAGGAGTTCCTTTGAGATATCTGAATATTCTCTTAACAGCAGCAAGATGTGATTCTTTAGGATCTGCTTGATATCTTGCACAGAGACATGTTGAAAACATTATATCTGGTCTACTTGCAGTGAGGTATAAAAGTGACCCAATCACTCCTCTATAAGTAGTAATGTTCACTGATTTGCCATCAGTGTCCTTTCCTAACTTAATAGAAGTAGACATAGGTGTTTTCATTGAAGAACAGTTTTCAAAATCAAACTTCTTGAGTAAATCTTTGACATACTTTGTTTGATGAATGAAAATACCATCAACCTCTTGTTTAATTTGCAAACCAAGAAAATTGTTTAACTCACCCATCATGCTCATTTGATAATTATCAAACATGAGTTTAGAAAACTTTTTGCATAGTTCCAAATTAGTAGACCCAAATATTATATCATCTACATATATCTGCACAAGTATCACATCACCTTTGTACTTCCTAATAAATAAAGTGCTATCTATACATCCTCTTGTAAAACCTTTGTTAATGAGAAAAGAAGAGAGGGTATCATACCAGGCTCTTGGAGCTTGCTTAAGACCATATAATGCTTTATTTTGGAAGTAAACATGATCAGGTAAGCTTGACTCCTCAAAACCAGGGGGTTGTTTGACATACACCTCTTCTTTCAAATCTCCATTCAGAAATGCACTCTTCACATCCATTTGGAACACTTTGAAGCTTTTGAAGGCAGCATAGGCTAGGAATAGTCTGATGGCTTCCAATCTTGCAACAGGGGCAAAGGTTTCATCAAAATCAATACCTTCTTCTTGATAGTACCCCTGTGCCACTAGCCTTGCTTTGTTTCTGATGATTTGCCCATTTTCATCTAGCTTATTTCTGAACACCCATTTTGTTCCAATGATGGATTTATCCTTTGGTTTGGGTACCAAAGTCCATACATTATTTCTTTTGAATTCTGCCAGTTCCTCTTGCATGGCAGACACCCAGTGGGGATCATTAAGAGCTTCATCAACCTTCTTTGGTTCAATCATTGAGACAAATCTAGAATACAAACAGATGTTGCAAGCTTTTGATCTTGTTCTAACTGGATCATCTATGTTGCCTATCACCAAATTATGAGGATGGTGCTTGAGGTCTTTGAAGGCTTTTTGGATTTCTTGGGAATTGGGATTCATTTGGATTTGGGGAGAAGAAGTTATATATTGGCTATCAGCAGTAGAAATGAGTTCATTTTGAGTGGCTGATATAACTTCATTATTGCAATCTGTGGGTATCTCTACTGAAGAGGGAATGAGTGATATGGAATTGGAATCCAATGATGTTGAGTCATTTTCCACATGATTTAGTAGAGGTATAGGATTGGATGAGGATGGTTGTACATGGTTAAAAACTTGGATAGGAACAGGTTCATCTATATCATGAGCAGCTGGTGGAGAGGGATCTACTTGCTCTGAAGGAACTTCTCCAGTTTGCATAAGATCATTAAATTCTTCACCTGAAACATGATTAGAAGAACAGGAAGCAACAAAGTCATTTTCGTTAAAACTTACATTGATAGATTCTTCTATGACTTTGGTTCTGAGGTTGTATACTCTGTATACTTTAGAAATCACAGAGTAACCTACAAACACTCCTTCATCAGCTTTAGGAGCAAACTTCTGCAATTGATCTTTTTGATTAAGTATGAAACATTGACAACCAAAGATATGCAGAAAGCTGATGCTTGGCTTCCTTCCCTTGAGCACTTCATATGGAGTTTTGTTGTGCCTCTTGATAATAAGGGACCTGTTCTGTGTGAAACATGCACAACTTACAGCCTCAGCCCAGAAATTAAATGTTAACCCACTTTCACACAACATGGTTCTGGCAGCCTCAATCAATGTTCTGTTTCTTCTTTCAGCTACACCATTTTGTTGTGGGGTTCTTGGAGCAGAAAAGTTTTGAGATATCCCTTTCTCATCACAGAAATATTCCAGAGTTTGATTTCTGAATTCAGTTCCATGATCACTTCTAAGACTCCTCACCAGATTTCCATTCAACACTTCCATCTTCTTGATAAAACAGATAATCTCTTCAGCAGCCTCACTCTTTGCTTTAAGAAAGAAAACCCAAGTATATCTTGAGAATTCATCAACCAATACAAGAGCATACTTACTTCCACCAATACTAGCAGTTGCAACAGGACCAAAGAGATCCATGTGCAACATATAGAAAGGTTTTGTAATTGAGAAGGCCTGCTTGGATGGAAATGATGCCTTATGCTGCTTTCCCTTCTCACAAGCAGTGCAAGGTTTAGGCTTAAGATAAGTCAGTGAAGGTAGTCCTGACACTAGTTCACCCTTGCTCAACTTGTTGATGTTTTTGAAATTAAGGTGGGAAAGCCTCTTGTGCCACAGCCAGTTTGTATCCTCATTATTCTTGGAGTACAAACATGTTTCCTTTGAAGGGTCACCAGAGGACATGTCAAGTGTATACACATCCTTGGTTCTCTTGGCACTAAACACTGTATTACCTTCTTTATTTATGATGGAGCCTCCTGTCTTTGTGAAGTGGACTTCATTATCTCCATAACACAATTGACTTATGCTTATGAGATTATATTTCAGCCCTTTGACATATGAAACTTTTGACAGCTTGAGGTTCCAATTATGAAGTTCACCATAGCCTTTAGTTTGCCCATGGTTGTTGTCACCAAAAGTCACCCTTGGACCTTTCTCTTTCTTGTAGTTGCTGAGCAAGGCCTTGTTACCTGTCATGGTTCTTGAACATCCACTGTCAAGAAACCAAGAACCAACACCCTGCACAGATTTGAATGAAAGAAGAGTTAGTGACACAAGTAGGAATCCACTACTCAGTGGATCCCTGTGGAATGCACCTAGCTTTCCACTTCATCTCAGGTTTCTTATGTATGAGAGGAGTGACTATGTTATCATCACAAGTCCGCTGTCTTGAATTCCCTTGTAAAGAACATTCAAATGCCTTATGCTCTTTGCTTCCACATTTATAACATTTTTGAGATTTTGTGGCCTTGGAGCATTTAACAACATGGTTTGAATGCCTATGAGATTTCTTATCAGTCATCATTTGACTAATTTGACCATTCAGCTTATGAAGCTTATCCTGTAAATTTCTTAGGTCTTTATTTACAGGCACCTTAGATTGATCTTTGTTTTTGGAAAGTTTTTGACCAATCTTTGGAGTGGCAGAAATGGGAACAATGTGAACATCATTCTTTTTACTCATAGTTTCTTCTATTAAAAGAGAGTTGATTACTTCTAGATCAACTGATTGTTTAGAAGATGAGCTATGATCAGCTGACATGTTATCAGCTGAGCATTTATCATCTACTAACCTATCAGCTGATGAAGTAGTATTAGCTAATGATTCTTGAGTTTGTGAAGTGCTAAGAATTAAGTCATCTGTTTTCAAGGTTTGACAACATAATGTCTCTGAGGTCTCAACTAATGATTCCTTTCCTTTAATCACATCCTTTGACTTTGTGTTATTAGTATTTTTACATTCTGAAATCTTACTAGAGGATGATTCAATAGAAGGAATAATTGATTCTTTTGAGTGGAAACTCTTGCTTCTAACAAACTTATTTGTGAACACACTTTTGCCTTTAATAGTCTTGTGAAAGTTCTGTGGCAAGATGTCAGCTTTGTCTAAGATATTAAGGTTCTTACTAGAATCAACATAGTTAGCAGCCTTAGAGTAATTTCCACCGATAATAGCTTACACTTGTTTGGGTATCTGCTCCTTGACACACTGAGTGGTCTTTTCTACAGATACACAACAAGACTTTACTACTTTTTGGAGGTCATTAAACTTTTTGGTTGCTTCACTAGTTTCTTTTACTAAGATCTCATTAAGTATCTTTTGATTAGCTAGTTCATCATTTAAGATTGTTATCTGCTTAAGTTCCTCATCCTTAAGAATTAACTTTTCCTTTAGTGATTCTACTTCTAGTTTTAGCTTCTTCTTTCTTTGAATAGCAGACTGGAAATCAATACACAAGTAATCAAACATAGCATTCTTCTCATTATCATCATAGTTAATAAATTTTCCAACCTGATACATAGAAGAAGGATCCCAGTTGGTAGTTGAACAAGCTTTAGCAGCCTTTTTCATGTCTTCATCAAAGGAACTACCATCATTGTTGTTGGCTATCATGCAGAAATGAGCAGAGATCACCTCATCTTCATCTAAGGAGAGATCTTCTTCTGCGCAATCTTCTTCTTCAGCAACAAGAACTTGGCCCTGGGCTTTCTTCTTCTTCTTGTCAAGGACAGTAGCAAGGAGTTTCTTATACTTGGCTTCATAATCAATCTTGCCCTCCTGCTTTTGCACAGATGAAGAACCAATGTTATATTTGGACTTACAGTCACTGGCTATGTGGCCAATCTTGCCACACTTATAACACTCTGCTGTGGAGGCATCAAAAGTGGATTTGGGATTGACAAACTTTGATGACCTCTTGCTGAACCTCTTGACACCCTTTCCCTTCTTGAAAGGTCTGAACTTCTTAACCAGCATAGCTACACCTTCAACCAACTCCTCCAGATTACTTTCCTCACAATCCTTCTCCTAATCACTTTCAGCGTCAAACATGGGACATCTTATTAAGGACCCAGTGTTTGAGATATTCATATTGTTTGCGGATGAGGCCATATTGAGTGGGGTAGAAGCAGTTGTAGAGTAAGCAAAACAGATCTAGATATTGATTACCTAACCTGCTCTGATACCAGTTGTTAGTCCCATATTGAGTACGCAACAACAAATGTTTGTAGAAGGGGGGGGGGAGGTTGAATACAAACTTTAGCTTTTAAAAATTAAAGACACACTTATATAATTTTATATAATTCTTATTGATATGAATCAAGAATTACATGTACTAGAAGCGGAAATTCTAAGTACAATAAAAGGTGGCAATCAATTTGTCTAACACATAGGCAAGCTAACTCTAAAATAACTAATGTATTTAGAGTGTTCAACACATGAACAAGTTTGATTCTACACAATGCTTATACTCTACGAAATTTCTCAACTGATGAGATTTTCTTTTTGTGTAGTAGAGACTTCACTTTGTTGTGTTGTGTAGTATTCTCTATTTGCATGTCCACCATGCATGAGTATATATAGAAGTCTTGGTGGATCCGGTTGCATGAAGGTAAGAGACCAAGAGGATGTGGAAATATAATATTTTAATTGTAAAGGTAGTGGGTGAAAAGTAAAGTTACTTTAATCAAATGTATGATAAAAGTAATTGTACTTTTCTACAAATGAAGCGATGTCTTTCTTCAGAGTTGGCCACCAGTATAACATCTTCAGGTCGTGGTACATCTTTGTAATTCCCGGATGGATAGATAATTTGGACTTATGGGCTTCCTGCAGAATTAGCTCACGGTTACCTCCCACAGAAGGTACCCAAATCCTGGATTGAAAAGTCTTCAACCCACGATTATCTTCGGCAAGCTTATCCTTTAACTTCTTCATCGTCTCAGCCTTCAGATTTTCTTCTAGCAATGCAATCTGTTGAGCTTCCTTCAGTCGAGAAAACAAATCTGAGACAATGGTGATTCTTATGAACTTAGCTTCTGCTGTCGGTCCTTTACGGCTTAAAGCGTCCGCTACAACATTGGCCTTGCCAGGATGGTAACGGATCTCACAATCGTAGTCTTTTATTAACTCCAACCAACGGCGTTGCCGCATGTTGAGTTCTTTCTGAGTAAAGACGTATTGAAGACTCTTGTGATTTGTGCAAATCACACACTTTGTGCCATAAAGATAATGTCTCCACAGCTTCAGTGCAAAAACAACGGCAGCAAGCTCCAGATCATGGGTTGGGTAATTCTGCTCGTGTGATTTCAACTGCCTAGAAGCGTATGCAATCACTTTATCACGTTGCATTAGGACGCAACCCAAACCCGCGTAAGACGCATCACAATAAACCGTGAAGTCCTCCGAACCCTCAGGCAGAGTAAGGATTGGAGCTTCACATAATAGTCGTTTCAGAGTCTGGAATGCTACTTCTTGAGCTTCTGACCAGACAAAAGCAACATCCTTGCGAGTTAGTTTGGTCAACGGACCCACAAGCTTCGAGAAATCGCGGATGAACCGCCGATAGTAGCCAACCAAGCCAAGGAAACTTTTAATTTCAGAAGGAGTCCGAGGAACTCCCCAATTCATCACAGCCTCCACTTTAGCTGGATCTACTTTCACACCATCATGACATATAACATGGCCCAGGAAATGAACTTCCTTAAGCCAGAATTCGCACTTAGATAGCTTAGCATACAATTGTTCTCGCTTTAACGTCTCGAGAACCTGACGAAGATGAAGCTCGTGATCAGCTTCTGTCTTCGAATATACAAGAATGTCATCAATAAATACAATCACAGACCTGTCAAGAAACGGACGACAAACCCGATTCAACAGATCCATGAAGACGGAAGGGGCATTGGTTAAGCCGAACGGTATAACCAGAAATTCGTAGTGACCATAACGAGTTCGGAATGCAGTCTTCGGAACATCTTCTTCACAGAATCGTACTTGGTGATACCCCGACCGGAGATCAATCTTAGAGAAGCATATAGCTCCCTGCAACTGATCGAAAAGATCGTCTATTCGAGGAAGCGGATACTTATTATTTACAGTTCGCTTGTTTAGCTCCTTGTAATCTATGCACATTCGCATCGTTCCGTCCTTCTTCTTCACAAATAACATAGGAGCTCCCCATGGCGAGGAGCTCGAATGAATAAAACCTTTGTTGAGCAACTCCTGAATTTGAGTCATCATCTCTCTTATTTAAGAAGGAGCAAGATGATACGGAGAACGAGCCACTGGTGTAGCTCCTGGAATAAGCTCAATCTTAAATTCAACATCACGTATTGGAGGCAAACCCAGAAGTTCTTCAGGGAATACCTCTGGGTAGTCAGACACCACCCGAACATCACGAAATTTTCGCTTCTCCATCGTAGCATCAATAACATATGCCAGATAAGAGTCACAACCTTTGGAAATCGACTTTTAAGCTTTAATCATAGAGACAATAGGAATATCAGAATCCCTTCGTTCTCCACGTGCAACAACATAAGATCCATCAGCGAGAGGGATCTTAATCATCTTTTTGGAACAAATAATCTCAGCATCACGCTTGCTGAGCCAATCCATCCCGATCACGACATCAAATCCCGTAATGGGCATAACAAAGAAAGAAATAGGGATATTACTCCCGTCAATATAAATTGCAACTATTGGAACTTTCTCTGTAACAGAGACTACTTTGCCGTCAGCGACCTCTACTCTGAACGGCTCGGTTAAAGGAACAACAGGTAATTGTAATATTCTACGACAGGCCACAGATACAAAGGAGTAGGTAGCTCCAGAATCAAATAAAACACTAGCAGGGATATAATAATAAGAAAAGTACCCGTAACGACATCCTCTGCTGCTTTGGCCTCGTCAGCTGTCATCTGGAAGGCCCTGCCTTTCGCGCGTGGCGCGTCATCTCTTTTTGGTCCCCTAGAAGAAGAAGACCCTTTAGCTCCAGAGCTTTGTCTGTCTAGGCAATCAGTCAGCTTGTGCCCAGGCATGTGGCACCGGTAGCACACATCCTCTTTGAAACGACACTCGGTCGTAGCGTGGTCCTTCTGTCCGCACCTCCAGCAACGTCTGGTAGAGTTAGAACACTCACCAGAGTGATAAGTACGGCATGGATTACACCAAGGGGAATTAGGCCTCGGCTTCTTTGAGGAATCAGTCTTCCCGCCTGCTGAGGATTGTCCTTTGGAAGGACCCGATTTGTCAGACGGTTGAAATTTCCACTTTGACCCTGCACCGGCTGATTCGCCCTTGCAGTATAGATGGTCACCTTCCAATTGTCGGGCTATGTCAAAAGCCCGATCCAGTTCAACAGCTGCCCGAACATGAGGGCAAAATTCTAGTGGCAAAGTTGCCACAAACCGCCTTATCTTGGTGGTCTCATCCGGAATCAAGTGGGGAACAAACCGCATTTTGTCAGTGAATGCGGTTATGTGTTCTTCAATAGGCTTATCCCCTTTTTGGAGATCATTAAATTCCCTGTCCATTTTTTCCAGATCATAATTGGTGCAATACTTTTTCAGCACCTTTTCAGAAAACTGCTCCCAGGTGAGAGCATTCATCACCTCCTTATTAACAGAGACTTTCACCGTATCCCACCAAAAGATGGAACGGCCTTTTAGCATACGTACTGCATACTTGACACAGTACTCGGGCTCACATTCACATGATTCAAAAACTTGCTCCATCTCCCGGAGCCACTGTATGGTAACTGTGAAGTTATCACTCCCCTGGAACGTTGGAGGATGGCAAGTCAAGAACTTCTTATAAGAACAAGTCTTGCGGGGCTTGTTCAACGTGGCTTGCAATAAGAGCTCCTTTGTTATTCGAAGCTCCTCCTCCAGACGCCTTATAATAGCAGCCTGATCTGGCTCAGGTCTGCCACCACCAGTATTATGCTGAAACCTCTGATCCTCAGCCTGATGAGGCATATGAGAAGCCTCATCCTCCATCTCTTTCAACGCTTGCTCTGTGTTGCCACGTTCGGCAGGCATCTTATATCAATTTTCTATATAACAGAGAAAGAGCAGTTAATACTCAATCTCACTAACTTATCTTACAAGCAAGTCATCATTTAAAGCTAGCATACATATAACTCTCACTCAATCCCCCCTTAGGAACACTTCTTTATGGTCGGGCCCGAGCTTGAGATCGAATACTCTTACAAGTACTCAATTCACTCAAACTTAGGCTCTGATACCTAATTGTAACACCGCTTCTGAATTCGGTTGCTTTAATGACAAAACAGGTTTTAACAGCAGAAATTTTTCTTTTAAAACAACAACTATCATTTACATTATCAAAAGAACGTTGGTGTTACCAAGTACAGGAACCGACCATAATATCTATTTACATTACAACATATAATTACAAGTGTTCCACCCACAAGGGGCAATGTATATCCCAAAAGTAACCCGCCTTGCAGGCCATCTAGTCTATACCTGAAAAGGGAAACATAGTATCATTAGCTACACTAGCTAGTGAGTACATACAATCATAAGCATCAATATAGTAAGTCATGCGTCATATTGTAAACAATCATTGCTAGCTTAGCACATAGCGGTGTGCTGACAATATTGGTAAGAGTCGTGTCTTGCAGGGTAATCAATCTTGCTCAACAACTCATACCGGGGAATCAGACACGACCAATCCGCGCTGGTGGGGGAGCACAAGGCGGTCCACCAAGCATCGTTCTCAGAGCCAGGGGCTTTACAGGTAATCCAGCTACAATCAGCTGATCACCACTCACGTTAAGGCACGGTGGTTTTGCAGAACCTCGATCCAGGATGCACCCCGAATCACCGTTAAATCCAGAAATGACCAAAGTCCTGTTAGGATCCAGCTAACCGGCTGACCTTAACCATGCGTCAGATAGTCTGCAGACAGGTCAAATACACATATACGTACATTTGATCCCACAGGGATCCATCATCTTACATATAACATCTTTCAAACAGTTATTCATGCATAGTGTCAAATATCAACTAAGTGGTTCCAATCTGGACCCACTGGCATGCACCTGAGAATTATTCTAACTTCATATCAATCATATATTTACCTTCTCAGACGTACCTGCAAAAGCAAGTTAGTCATACATAGTACATTCACATAGTCACTTAGCAGGCAAGCCTTACTCTACTGAGTCTCATGGTCGTAGGCACTCACCTGAGCTATCTACTAGGCACAGGTATTTGGTTCTGAGTCTTTTAACACAACAAGTCCACCTAGCACATCACATTTACATTTATCATTCACATGTGTATACAAGAGTCATAAACTACATCTAATCATGGACTTTAACACAAATCCACTAGGACTGTCGGATTTGGGGAAATCCGATGGTCCTGTCGGATTCATGAAATCCGACACTCTTAAACCATGAAATCCGATACTCATCATTCGGATTCCATCACTTAGGAATTCCAACCATGCACACGAAATCCGACACTTGCGGATTCCGATACATAGAAGGAAATCCGATACTTCTAATGAAATCCGATACTTATCGGATTCCGACACTTAGAATCCGAAACCAAGGAAATCCGATAGACTTGCGGATTCCAATGGCTACAAAACATAAAATCCGACAGAGTTGCGGAATCCGACACTTCTATCGGATTCCGACACTTCCTTCGGTTTTCATTACTTTCGGATTCCGACAACTTCATAGTTGCGGAATCCGACAACTTCATCAACTGAAATTCCGATAGCTTCATTTAATCATCTACAGCTTCATTTTGGCATGCTTTAAGCCCATAACATCATAGCATCATCATCTAATCATCATATACGCATGAAATCCCAACAAGAACACCATTCATGCAAAAACCCATTTAGAAAGTGAGCTTTCCATGTTCTTCAAGGTGTTCATGCATAGATTCATGGTTCTTAACACGTTATACACGCTTCTAATCTTCTAAACATAACAAAATTATGTTGCTAACTATAAAGATCAACAACCGACTTCTTTTCTTCCTTTTCTGGAAATCCGAGAGCAACAAGACGAGAGAGAAAGGGTGCCTGCGGTTTTGTATGTGTGTGTTTGCTATGTTTGACCAAAGTCAACTTACCACACACACACATATATATATATATATATATCCACGTATAGCAGAGGCGGTTGCCTCATTCTTCATTCGAGGGTTTCCTCTTTAAATTCATTACACATACTTAATACACATACATATTAACATACATGCATACGCACGTACATAAACATATATACATTTAATTCAACAAGTATACACAACACACTTCTTATTACAATAACTATACATGCGTACGTACTTAACTACAACTAGGCCCAAGTTGAGGATGTTACACCTTGCCCCTTGTGGGTGGAACACTTTGTTGGGTTTTCGAGGTCTAAAATCGCAACGGAAGCAAAACGAGTAGAAAAATATTTTCAAAATTGACCATGAATGTGCCCACCATATGGACCAAAACTCTAGACATGGCTAAGCAACAAAATGAACATACAAAGAAATAGAGTTATACCCTCGATGCTATCTTCTTTGTACACGTGGGTTTGGAGTTTGAAAGTCTCGTGCACTAACGTGTACACCTCTATCGAAGTCCACACAAAGTCTTGATCATTTCCCACTTGCTAGAGTGTTAGGTGTGCCAACCTAAACACCACAAATATGATCTACACAAAAGAACCAAAGCCTTGGATGTATTTTGTGTCTTTGAGAGAGTTTGCAAATTATATCAACTTTGTGTATTTATTTCAAGGAACCAAAACCATTAGACTTCTTGTGGTTTATATAGAACTCAAAATTGAGTTCAAAAAACGTGCAAGAATTAATCTCATGGCTGTTACATGATCAATACACATAAACACACTTTAACTAGCTTTGAAAGCCTAGTAAAGAGGCTGTTACTGCATGAGGCACGGCCGTGCCTCATAGGGTACGGGCGTGACTTGGCCTCGTTCTTGTCCATTGGGCACAGGGCACGGGCGTGCCTCCCAGAGGCACGGGTGTACCTAGCCACAGGCCACGCCCAAGTCACGCCCGACTTGGGCTCGTGCCTGCCCGTAGGGCACGACCGTACCTCATAGAGGCACGGGCGTGCCTTGGCCCACCAGAACTAGTTTCTAGTTTTCTCTCTAATTAGACCATCCGTGATGCCGGAATCGATACTTGGCGAGTGACCCAATAGGCCCTTGCTTCATCAACCATGATACCAACTCGTGTGTGTGTCAGTGGGCATAATCCAACAGACTCCCACTTGCACATGACAAACTCACGAAAGGCGTCACCGACATAGAGCGGCCTCTAGCAAGGCCTCTATGCCCCCAAGTCAGCACAGGGTTTGTCTTCCCAAAACAAATACCTAACCAAAAGGAAAGGTCCTATAGATAAGTGATTATATACCCTTCGTTCACGATAATCGTTGTGAATGCAGGTCATGGAACATGATCAACCCCAAGTCATTCACGATTATGTTTCTCGATATAGACTAAATATGACTAACAAACAAGTTTCACAATTGATCCACTATCAATTCAACTTGAGCACGGCTATGCATTTTGGTTTGTCATTAGCTTAGTCAACGAGGGGCCCAAGGATATCTCTCAAAAGAGGAACGGATACTTTTGACTACACCGCCCTATCATATTAACAAGTTCTTGCCTGAAAACTTCCCTTATAACAGCCAGTTACGAACTGCATTAGAAAGCAATCTAAACAAGTCCAAGTTAATAATCAAGCAACGCGTGCATCTCCAGTAGAAGGATAAATAATATTATGATCCTGATTTACTCGTGATAATATCCATGAAGTAAACTCAGGTACGGGTCCTCCAATTACTTAATCACCATTAAGTACAGGCTAGTGTTGCGTAAACAAGTATTCAATCCAAGATGAAAACTTTACCAACCACTCGCCTCGATCTTAATTCACTTCTTCCTTCCAATGAAGAACGACCGATCGTGGAGTATTTAGAATAAACAAGTTTATTCATGGAAGTATTTAACATGCAAAGATAGAACACAATAATGTTTCATAAAGTAATCGCACCATTCGTATATTAAATCCCCATTTAATAGTCATTACAATAAGAAATACATTATTGCTTTAATGTTCCAAATCTAACTAAAACAATTAAACCAAGTCACTAGCAAATCTAATACCAATAGACTTAGCATGAGAATCATGCTTAACTTGTGACAAAGGTTTGGTGAGTGGATCTGCCAAGTTCCCCTCAGTCAGTACTCTACTAACCACAATGTCACCATTCTCGATGATATCACGAATAAAATGATATTTCCGAGCAATGTGTCTCGTACGTCGATGCGCTCTTGGTTCCTTAGCTAGAGCTACGACACCCTCATTGTCACAGAAGACCTCAATACGGTTAGCGATGCTAGGAACAACTCCAAGGTCTTGAATGAATTTCTTCATCCAGACGGCTTCCTTAGCAGCCTCGCTTGAAGCAATATACTCCGACTCCGTGGTTGAATCGGCCACGGTATCTTGCTTGGAACTTCTCCAACTTATTGCTCCACCATTTAACAAGAATACAAATCCCGATTGAGACCGACAATCATCCTTGTCCGTTTGGAAGCTAGCATCAGAATATCCAGTAACTCTGAGCTCCTCCGATCCACCGAACACTAAAAACATTTCCTTAGTTCTCCGAAGATATTTAAGGATGTTTTTAACAACAACCCAATGACTTTGACCAGGGTTAGCCTGATATCGGCTCGTCATGCTCAAGGCATACGACACGTCAGGCCGAGTACATAGCATAGCATACATGATCGATCCCACTGCCAAAGCATACGGGACTCGACTCATTTCCTCTAGTTCCTTTTGAGAACTAGGACATTGAGACTTGCTCAATGCCATACCATGCAACATAGGCAAATTCCCTTTCTTGGAATCTTGCATCTTGAACCTCTTCAAGACTATATCTATGTACATACTCTGGTTCAAACCAATGAGTCTCTTAGATATATCTCTATAGATCTTTATCCCCAAAATATATGCCGCTTCTCCCATGTCTTTCATAAAGAAGCAACTCCCAAGCCAGGTTTTCACTTCCTGCAAGGTAGTCACGTCACTTCCTATGAGTAGTATGTCATCTACATACAAGACTAGGAAAACTACAGCACTTCCACTAGCCCTGACATATACACAAGGTTCATCCTTGCTTTTAAAAAATCCAAACTCTTTGACCTTTTCATCAAAGCAAAATGTTCCAACTCCGAGATGCTTTCTTAAGTCCATAAATGGACCTCTTAAGCTTGCAGACTTTATTAGGATATTTGGGGTTTACGTAACCCTCAGGTTGTGCCATGTAAACCTCCTCTGCCAACTTCCCGTTAAGGAAGGCAGTCTTGACATCCATCTGCCATATTTCGTAATCGTAATATGCAGCGATAGCCATTAATATCCTAATAGACTTCAACATAGCCACCAGAGAAAAAGTTTCATCATAGTCTACACCATGAGTTTGAGTGAAACCCTTTGCTACCAGTCGGGCTTTGAAGGTGTCTACTTTTCCATCCATGTTAGTCTTCTTCCTAAAGACCCATTTGCACCCTACTGGCTTGTGGCCGGGTACCGGATCAACCAAGTCCCAGACTTGATTATCCACCATGGATTGCATCTCATTGTCCATCACCTCCTTCCACCTAGCAGACTCAGGGCCCGCTACGGCTTCCTGGTAGTTGGTCGGTTCACTATGATCCACCAATAGTTCGTCGCCCTCGGATATGAGAAACCCATATCTTTCCAGCTCATTACGAACTCTACCAGATCTACGGAGCTCTAATGGTTGTGTATCAGGCACCTCATCCACCATTGGTTGAGGTTCCACTTCTTCCGGTGCACCGACCTCAGAAGCGGTACTAGTGCCAACATCAGGTTGATCATTGGTGTCATCTAGAATTTCTTCTAGATCAACTTACCTCCCACTGGCTTCTGCAGATATCAGCTTCCTTTCAAGGAAGACCGCCCTTCGAGCAACAAACACCTTGTTCTCCGAAGGTTTGTAAAACAAATATCCCATAGAACCAACTCTCGGCTCTGAAAATACACTTCTCGGCTCTGGGTTCAAGTTTGTCTTGAGCTTCACGTCTCACGTAAGTCTCACAACCCTAGACCTTAAGATAGGGTAGCGAAGGAACCCTCCCATGCCACATCTCGAATGGTGTACTTGCAACCTTCTTTGTTGGTACAAGGTTTAAGGTCCTAGCAGCAGTTTCCAAAGCATAACCCCAAAAACTTGCGGGTAGCTTTGTACGACTCATCATGGGCCGAACCATATCCAATAAAGTTCGGTTCCTCCTCTCGGCGACCCCATTTAATTGTGGTGTCCTGGGTGGAGTAAGTTGTGAAATAATTCCACAACCCCTAAGATGATCAAGAAACTCGGTACTAAGATACTCACCACCCCTATCGGATCTGAGAATCTTAATCCGCTTGCCCAATTGATTCTGTACTTCACTTTGGTATGTCTTAAACACCTCAAAGGTTTCAGATTTATGTTTAATCAAATAAACATAACCATACCTACTGAAATCATCAGTAAAAGTAATGAAGTACCAACAGTTGTTTCTTGTAGCAGACCTGAACGGACCACACACATCCGTGTGAATAATGTCCAATAAGTCTTTGCCCCTTTCACTAACGCCGGTGAAGGGCGCCTTAGTCATTTTGCCTAATAAACAAGAATCGCATACTTTGCTTGACCCGTGGTCAAACGATTCCAAAATCCCATCCACTTGGAGTTTAGCGATACGCTTCTTGCTTATATGGCCAAGACGACTATGCCACAAAGACAACTTGTCCAATACACCTTTGGACTTAGAATCAATGTTCATGATCGATTTATTACCATCCAAACACACACTTGTTTCATAAATCCAACGACATGGATAAGCTTTAAAGTAATGAACATCATTTCTCAAACAAGAAATAATTCCATTATTAAAATTAAACTCATAACCATCGTCAAACAAAGCGTGAAAGGAAATAATGTTTCATGCCACGCAGGGCGAAAAACAAACATTTAATAAGGTAATAGCAAGTCCCGAAGGAAAGGTGAGATCAACACTCCCTATCCGCTCTACGGGAACCACATCTTTGTTTCCCATGATCAGGTCAAGTTCTCCAGCACCCAGCGCCCTACTTCTTTTTAGCACCTGCACATTATTACAAATATGAGTGCCACAACCGGTATCAAGTACCCAGCCGTTAGAAGTAGCGGTATTGTGGAGTTCAATCATAAACGTACCTGAGTTACCCGCTCCCTTCGGTTTTACCCGCTTGAGCTCCTCAAGGTACTTTGGGCAAGAACGCCGCCAATGCCCCTTTTCCTTGTAGTGGAAGCACTCGGCTTCCGCAGGGTCCTCGGCCGGTGGAACCATCACGGCCTCCCTGGATAGCTAGGACGGGTTTGGACGAGGAGGGCTTCTTAGACATGTCGGACTCAACGGTATTTAACATTCCGTGAAGCTCCATTAGGGACTTGTCCATGCCATGGACATGGTAGTTCCACACAAATTGTGAAAAGGAACTAGGAAGAGAACAGAGGATCACATCCACCGCCAACTCCCTCCCCAACGGGAATCCCAACCTCTCGAAGCGATCAACCAATGCTTTCATCTTAAACACGTGAACGCTCACATTTATTCCCTCCTGCATATGGCAATCGAAAAGGGACTTTAGGCACTCGAAGCGCTCTAGCTTAGCCTGCTATTGGAACATTTCCTTCAGTTGGTTAAGCATGTCATATGCTCCTAAATGTTCCATTTGCTTTTGAAGCTCAGGAATCATTGACGAGAGCATAATGCAAGCCACTTCGTTTGTTTCCTTAACGCGCTTGTCATACGCGTCTCGGACCGCCCTAGTCGCATTAGCTGCAGGTGCCTCTGGCAAAGGCTCCTCGATGGCCCACATTTTTTGTTCATACCTAAGGGCTATCCTTAGTTGCATGAACCAATCCATGAAGTTTTGGCCATCGAGTTTGGCCTTTTCGAGGAACAATTTTAGGGAAATAGAGTTCGATGAAGATGTAGAAGCGTTGTTGGATGCCATCTACAAAATTAGAGTACCAATTTTAGTTGTCAAATCTTTGTGGAAATAATTACCCAATAGTTTTAAAACTTAATTATTTGAACAAGGCTAAGAACCATATTTCACTCTATCTCATGACGGGTTTACCGCGGATCATGAAATAAGTTATTTAGGCCGGTAGACAAATTACCGATTGCAACCATTGCAACTCTTAGACTCTTGCGGGATCCTTCCGACATCAAATGTCTAAGGCAGGTTTGATCCCTTCATACACCAATCCTTTTATTATTTCTTAAATGACTCGGCTAGAGATCGACATCATTTAAGTAACATAAAAGAATTTGTAAGTTGCCCGTCAAGACACACGTTGGTACCCTAGCTCAATTATTGGTTCGTGCTTAAGCTCGACAACCAATATTGCGGGTTGCCACACTCACCTTACACACAACTCCACAAGGCATGACTCGTGCTAATGCTCGACAATCATCCAAGTTTCATTAGATTTGGGTGGTGTCGTCTTACGGGTGGCGCGTGACTTACTTTTTGAAAAACGGGTTTTTGTTTTCCGGTGAAAATATAATCTTAACAATTTTGATGAATTAACAATTTAAGTGACAAAAACTCCTTTTAATCACCGTTTAATATAAACACCTTTTATATTAATGTTTGCCAATTCTTATGCGCGTAGAAATATAAACTCATTTATAAATCTTTTGTTTTATATATTTTCAAAAATTCTCTAGCATGCATCCTAAAGAATTCAAATATAAAACAACCACACATAAATATAAATAAAGACCCGGTAACATGCCCAAATCCTAAATGGTTTCCCCGTGAGCCAAAATGGGGAAAACATAGTCAATCTAGGGACAACACCAAGGGATGCTCCGTCATGATCTCCACTCCGGCGAATCTCCCGGACTTGGTTCGTCAAGACGCCAACACCGTGTCTCCCGGTCGGTTTGATGCAATATTACATATTTGAAATAATCTAAGCACGAGTACATAATAATAAGAAAACGACATGCAAGTCGCGATCCTAATAATCTATTACGAGTACAAAGATTTAAATAAACGACATGCAAGTCGCACCAAATATAAATATTACAACATTACGGCACGGAGGCCAAAACCAAAACCAACCACAAACATCACAAAGTCTATGGGCATATCAAGTTACCAGGCTACCACAAAAAACACAACCAAACGAAAGCAATGGTGTGCCACAAAACCATGTCCAACAAATATATATATTTTGATCAAGATTGCAAAAAAAAAACACTTAAGGCACAACAAGAAATCCTTGTACATATGCATTAACAATTTTAATACACCTTTAAAATTGCATATTCATATATACACCTAAAAATATATGTTTTTGTGAACTTCATGCCAAGTCACACAAAACATATAAAATTAGGATTCAAAATATAGTGGGGATCAACAGAATCAAGACTAGTCTACAACCCGGATTTTAATATATTTAAACACATTGTTTCAAAAACCAATTCTGACCAAAAAACCATAAGGCACGGGCGTACTCCAGAGGGTACGGGTGTGCCTGCCAATTTTGTCGGTGTATAGTTTAAACAATTTTAAACAGTTTACGAATTCTGCCGGCACGGCTTGTACCCCCACTGGTACGCCTGTGCCCCGGTCGCCGGCACGACCCGTACCCCTAGAGGTACGACTGTGCCCGGTCACCGGAAAACCATTTTTGAAAGAAAACTCAGAAAATCCGGTTTAACTCCAAAAGTGTAAAGCCATGTTAGAGATGGCTCTGATACCACTGTTGGGTTTTCGTGGTCTAAAATCGCAACGGAAGCAAAACGAGTAGAAAAATATTTTCAAAATTCACCACGAATGTGCCCACCATATGGACCAAAACTCTAGACATAGCTAAGCAACAAAATAAACATACAAAAAAATAGAGTTATACCCTTGATGCTATCTTCTTTGTACGCGCGGGTTTGGAGTTTGGAAGTCTTGTGCACTAACGTGTACACCTCTATAGAAGTCCACACCAAGTCTTGATCTTTTCCTACTTGCTAGAGTGTTAGGTGTGCCAACCTAAACACCACAAATATGATCTACACAAAAGAACCAAAGCCTTGGATGTATTTTGTGTGTTTGAGAGAGTTTGCAAATTATATCAACTTTGTGTATTTCTTTCAAGCAACCAAAACCATTAGACTTCTTGTGGTTTATATAGAACTCAAAATTGAGTTCAAAAAACGTGCAACAATTAATATCATGGCTGTTACATGATCAATACACATAAACCCACTTTAACTAGCTTTGAAAGCCAAGTAAAGAGGCTGTTACTGTATGAGGCACGGCCGTGCCTCATAGGGTACGGGCGTGCTAGCCCGAGAGGCCACGCCCAAGTCACACCTGACTTGGGCTCGTGCCTGTGCATTGGGCACAGGGCACGGGCGTGCCTCCCAGAGGCACGGGCGTACCTAGCCACAGGCCACGCCCAAGTCACTCTTGACTTGGGCTCATGCCTGCCCGTAGGGCACGGCCGTACCTCATAGAGGCACGGGCGTGCCTTGGCCCACTAGAACCAGTTTCTGGTTTTCTCTCTCATTAGACCATCCGTGATGCCGGAATCGATACTTGGCGTGTGACCCAATAGGCCCTTGCTTCATCAGCCATGATACCAACTCGTGTGTGTGTCAGTGGGCATAATCTAACACACTTGTATTGTATGTTGTAATGTAAATAGATACAATGGTCGGTTCCTGTACTTGGTAACACCAACGTTGTTTGAGAAGTAATTAATGTAAATAATCGTTTGGTTGTTTTAAAAAGAAAAATTTCCGCTGCTAAAAACTGATTTGTCATTAAAGTAACTGAATTCAGAAGCGGTGTTACAATTAGGTATCAGAGCCTAAGTTTGAGTGAATTGGGTACTTGAAAGAGTATTCGATCTCAAGCTCGGGCCCGACCATAAAGAAGTGTTCCTAAGGGGGTATTGAGTGAAAGTGTTATATGTATGCTAGCATTATATGATGACTTGTTAAGTAAAGTAAGTGAGATTGAGTATTAACTACTCTTTCTCTGTTGTATAGAAGTCTAGAAAAGATGTCTGCCGAACGTGGCAATACAGAGCAAGCTCTGAAAGAGATGGAAGATGAGGCTTCTCATATGCCTCATCAGGCTGAGGATCAGAGATCTCAGCACAATGTTGGTGGTGGCAGACCTAAGCCAGATCAGGCTGCTATCATTAGGCGACTGGAGGAGGAGCTTCGAGTAACGAAGGAGCTCTTATTGTAGGCTACTTTGAACAAGCCCCCCAAGACTTGTTCATACAAGAAGTTTTTGACTTTCCATCCTCCGACGTTTCAGGGGAGTGATAACCCCACAGTTTCCATACAATGGCTCCGGGAGATGGAGCAAGTTTTTGAATCTTGCGAATGTGAACCTGAGTACTGTGTCAAGTATGCAGTACGGATGTTAAAAGGCCGTGCCATCTTTTGGTGGGATACGGTGAAAGCCTCTGTTAACAAGGAGGTGTTGAGTGCTCTCACCTAGGAGCAGTTTTCTGAGAAGGTGCTGAAGAAGTATTGCACCGATTATGATTTGGAACGTATGGAGAGGGATTTTAACGATCTCCAGAAAGGAGACACGCCAATCGAAGAACACATAACTGCATTCACTGACAAGATGCGGTTTGTCCCCCATCTGATCCCCGATGAGACCACCAAGATAAGGCGGTTTGTGGCAACTCTGCCACTGGAATTTCGCCCACATGTTCGGGTAGCTGTTGAACTGGATCGGGATTTTGATATAGCTCGACAATTGGAAGGTGACCGTTTGTACTGCAAGGGCGAATCTGCCGGTGCAGGGTCAAAGAGAAAGTTTCATCCGTCTGATAAATCGATTCCTTCCAAAGGACAATCCTCTGCAGGCGGGAAGACTGATTCCTCCAAGAAACCAAGGCCTAATTCTCCTTGGTGTACTCAATGCCGAACTTATCACTCTGGTGAGTGTTCCAACTCTACCAGACGTTTCTGGAGGTGCGGGCAGAAGGGCCACGCTATGACAGAGTGTGGTTTTAAAGAGGATGTGTGTTAGTGGTGCCACAAGCTTGGGCACAAGCTGACAGACTGCCCAGAAAGACAAAGTGCTGGAGCTAAAGGGTCTTCTTCTTCTAGAGGACCGAAAAGAGATGACGCGCCCCGCGCAAAAGGCAGGGCTTTCCAGATGACGGCGGACGAGGCCAAGGCAGCAGGGGATGTCGTTACGGGTACTTTTCTTATCAATTATATCCCTGCTAGTGTTTTATTTGATTCTGGAGCTACCTACTCCTTTGTATATGTGGCGTGTCGTAGAAGATTACAATTGCCTGTTGTTTCCTTAACTGAGCCGCTCAGAGTAGAGGTCGCTGATGGCAAAGTAGTCTCTGTTACAGAGAATGTCCTAATAGCTGCAATTTACATTGACGGGAGTAATATCCCTATTTCTTTCTTTATTATGCCTATTGCGGGCTTTGATGTCGTGATCGGGATGGATTGGCTCAGCAAGCATGATGCTGAGATTATCTGTTCCAAAAAGATGATCAAGATCCCTCTCTCTGATGGATCTTATGCTGTTGCGCGTGGAGAACGACGGGATTCTGATATTCCCATTGTCTCCATGATAAAAGCTCAAAAGTCGATTGCTAAAGGTTGTGACTCTTATCTGGCATATGTTATTGATGCTACGATGGAGAAGCGACCAGTTCTTTATATTCAGGTGGTGTCTGACTACCCTGAGGTATTCCCTGAAGAACTTCTGGGTTTGCCTCCGATTCGTGATGTTGAATTCAAGATAGAGCTTATTCTAGGAGCTACACCCGTGGCTCGTTCTCCGTATCGTCTTGCACCTTCTGAAATAAGAGAGATGATGACCCAAATTCAGGAGTTGCTCGACAATGGTTTTATTCGTTCGAGTTCCTCGCCGTGGGGAGCTCCTGTATTGTTTGTAAAGAAGAAGGATGGAACAATGTGAATGTTCATAGATTATAGGGAGCTTAACAAGCAAATTGTAAATAATAAGTATCCGCTTCCTCGAATAGATGATCTTTTTGATCAGTTGCAGGGAGCTACATGCTTCTCTAAGATTGATCTCCGGTTGGGGTATCACCAAGTACGAGTTCACGAAGCAGATGTTCCGAAGACAGCGTTCCGAACTCGTTATGGTCATTACGAATTTCTGGTTATGTCGTTCGGTTTAACCAATGCCCCTGCCATCTTCATGAATCGGGTTTGTCGTCCGTTTCTTGATAGATTTGTGATTGTATTTATTTATGACATTCTTGTTTACTCGAAGACAGAAGCTGATCACGAGCTTCATCTTCGTCAGGTTCTCGAGACTTTAAAGCGAGAACAATTGTATGCCAAGTTGTCCAAATGTGAATTCTGGCTTAGGGAAGTTCATTTCGTGGGCCATGTTATATGTCAAGATGGCGTTAAAGTAGATCCAACTAAGGTGGAGGCTGTGATGAATTGGGGAGTTCCTCGGACTCCTTCCGAAATTAAAAGCTTGCTTGGCTTGGCTGGCTACTATCAGCGGTTTATCCGTGATTTCTCGAAGCTTGCGGGTCTGTTGACCAAACTAACTCGCAAGGATGTTTCTTTTGTCTGGTCGGAAGCTCAAGAAGAAGCTTTCTAGACCTTGAAACGATTATTGTGTGAAGCTCCAATCCTTACTCTGCCTGAGGGTTCGGAGAACTTCACGGTTTATTGTGATGCCTCATATGCGGGTTTGGGTTGCGTTCTGATGCAACGTGATAAAGTGATTGCCTACGCTTCTAGGCAGTTGAAATCACACGAGCGGAACTACCCAACCTATGATCTTGAGCTTGCTGCCGTTGTCTTTGCACTGAAGTTGTGGAGACATTATCTTTATGGCACAAAGTGTGTGATTTGCACAGATCACAAAAGTCTTCAGTATGTCTTTTCTTAGAAAGAACTCAACATGCGGCAACGCCTTTGGTTGGAGTTAATAAAAAACTACGATTGTGAGATCCGTTACCATCCTGGCAAGGCCAATGTTGTAGCGGACGCTTTAAGCCGTAAAGGACCGATAGCAGAAGCTAAGTTTACGAGGATCACGATTGTGTCAGACTTAATTTCTCGATTAAAGGAAGCTCAGCAGATTGCATTACAAGAAGAAAATCAGAAGGCCGAGACAATGAAGAAATTAAAGGATCAGCTTACTAAAGATAATCGTGGGTTGAAGACTTTTCAATCCAGGATTTGGGTACGTTCTGCTGGAAGTAACCGTGAGCTGAATCTGCAGGAAGCCCATAAGTCCAAGTTGTCTGTCCATCCGGGAATCACAAATATGTACCACGATTTGAAGATGTTATACTGGTGGCCAACTCTGAAGAAAGACATCGCTTCATTTGTGGAGAGATGTCAGATCTGCGCGCAAGTGAAGACGGAGCACCAGAGACCTTATGGTAATCTGCAGCAATTGGATATTCTGGAGTGGAAATGGGATAATATCACGATGGATTTCGTGACGAAGCTACCGAGAACGTCCCGAATATCAGTCATTGCCTGCTTCTCTTTCTTTCCATCAATCACATAAGCCAGGTACGATTCACATCCTCTATCCAACGCCTTCTTAGCTTTTAGACATGAAATAATCGGGATCACAAACCTAGCCTTCTCTCCCCTTGCTATGACCCGTGTACCATCCGCCAACGGAAAAGAGATCAACTTCTTGTGACACTTGATACTAGCTTGATTCAGACTCAGCAAATCCATCCCAAGCACCACATCAAACCTAGACAATTGCATACCAAGGAAATAAATAGGAAAACACACGCCATCTATATCAATTTTAGCTCCAGCCACAACAGTCGTGACCGGAACCATCATGCCATTTGCTACTTCTATTTCTAAAGTCGTATCAAGTCTAATTACAGGCATATTCAACTTTTCACAAAATTCCACATAACGAAGGAGCGATTTGCTCCAGAATCAAACAATACTCTAGCAGGAGTAGAGTTGTGATAACGTCGTATGTGGTGGTGGCATCATCCACCATCATTTTGAACACCCGACCCTCAGTAGTGGGTGGGTTCTTTCTTTTCTACCCAGCTGAAGATGATCCCCCAGCTCCTCCTCCTCCTGACCCTGGCCCTGGTTTCTTACTCAGTGGGCAATCACCAACCCGGTGCCCTTCTTTCCGATAATTCCAACAGACGCTCCTCGGCAGTCTGCTATTCTTCAAGTCATCGCCAAACTGGCCACATTTCACACACCTTATGGATTGGGGCGTACACTGCCCGTGGTGAAAGGACTTGCACCTGTTGCACCAAGGTACCCTCTGAGCAGACCCACTTGCAGTAGACGTCCTACTCTGGTTACCCTATCGGTTTCCACGGCCCTGTCCTCCTTGCCTTTGTTGAGTGTTATAGTGTTCGAATCTCGATTTTTGTTGGGAAATTCTTTCCCCACTCAACCTATTCCTTGCAATCAAATCCCCTTCAGCCGATTTGGCTAAAGTGAATGACTGAGATAGTGTAGTAGCCCACCTGGTGGCACTACGGAGATCAGGATGCAACGTGTAACATCCTCAACTTGGGCCTAGTTGTAGTTAGTACGTACATGTGTATAGTTATTGTAGTAAGAAGTATTTTATGTATGTACTTATTAAGTTAAATGGCATTATGTTTATATGTATTGTATGTGTGTTTATATGTATGTACGTATGCATGTATGAATATATGTATTAAGTATTTGTGTATGAGGTTAATTAATGGGGAAAACCCATAGTGAACAAAGGGGGCAACCGCCTCTAGAATATGTGAAAACATATATGTATGTTTAAGTTGACTTTAGTCAAACCTAGTAAAACACAAACACACTTTCTCTCGTCTCTCGTCTCTCTACTCTCTTGCTGTTCTTGGATTTTAGAAGAACCAGAAGGATTCAATTGCTGATCTACAAAAGGTTAGTAGAATGGATTTAAACTTTTTAAAAGGTTTCATGCAAACTTGAAACATGAATCCATGCAAGAACATCTTGAAGAATATGGAAAATCACTTCCTAAGTGGGTTTTGCATGAATGGTGTTCTTGTTGTGATTTCATGTGTTTATGATGATTGAATGGTGATGTTGTAATGTTCTAATGAGTTCTGGGCTTAAATCAAGCCAAAATGAAGTTGTTTAGATGCTTAAATGAATGCATCGGAATTCGAAATGATGAAGTTATCAGATTTCATGATGAAGTTGTCGGAATCCGTATGTGTTGGAAACCGAAGGAATTGTTGGAATCCGATAGAAGTGTCGGATTCCGCAACTCTATCGGGTTTCATATTTTGTAGTCCTTTTAAGTATGGAATCCGCAAGTTATCGGATTTCCATAGTTTCGGATTCTAAGTGTCGGAATCCGATAAGTATTGGAAGTATCGGATTTCCTTCTATGTATCAGAATCCGCAAGTGTCGGATTTTGTGTGCATGGTTGGAATTCCTAAGTGTTGGAATTCGATCAAGTGAGTATTGGATTTCATGGATTGAAAGTATCGGATTTCATGAATCCGACAGGACCATCAGATTTCCCCAAATCCGACAGTCATACTTCCGGTCATCTGTAACTCCATAAATTCTGGTCATCTGTAACTCCATAAATTCCCTCTTAGTCTTTGCAATCTCAAAAGTACCACAGTATTGCTTGCAAAGTTTCTCTTGGAATTGACTCCAGGTGATGCTCTCCTGCTGTTGCTTTGTAAAGTGGCCGGTAATTGAATCCCACCAGACTAACGTGTCTCCTCTCAACATTCGTGTTGCATACTTCACCTTTAATTCATTTTCTCAATTACAGGCATCAAGTGCCTTCGCCATCTCTCTCAACCAGTTCTAGGTAGTGTTGGGATCGGAACTCCCTTGGTACTCAGAAGGCTTACAGTCAAGGAATTGCTTGTAAGTGCATGGTTGTTTATATCCTGGAAATGCAATGGATAACCTCCAGGTTGTGGATACAGATAGAAGAATGATTGTTGCATCATCTGAGTCATTGGTGGTAGAGGTGCTGACACTGGTGGTACGGTTGCTTGTGTGGAAATCGTAGTTGGTACAGGGGTTGGTTCAGGTTGGTTCAATCTCTGTTCCATGTTAAGGACTTTATTCCTGAGATCCATCAATTCATTCTCTAATTTGAAGATGTATTCACTTTGGTCCTCCTCTTACTCTTGACCAGATGTTTCAGCTTGATTCAGATCTTCAGTAACCGGTGCCTCTGCTGTAGATTGGGTCACAGGAGGTAGGATGGGAGTCTCTTTGTAAGCCATAATCTGTTACAATCACATCACCTTATAGCTCATTAGCATAAACCGTTAATATCCAAAATACTAACTACTACAGAGAACTCTAACTCACCTTAATTCCCCCAAAGGAAAGCTTGACCCGTCACGAGCCAAGATTTGGGAATGCAACACTCTAGCTGTGCATGCATCGCCAAACCTAGGCTCTAATACCAAACTGTAACACCAGAAAATCACAGGCCATTTATTTTAATACGCTGTGGAAGCTAATTGAACACAACTTAATTATATTAAACAAATATTTACAAATATACAATCCTGGTTCCAAAAGCTAACACAACAATCACTGTTTGGTGTTACAAAATACTGGCTCGTCTCTTTTTAAAACTAGTATCAGAGTGTGGTCAACTCTTCCTTCTTCAACTCAAACACAAACCTGCAAAAACAACAATTGAGGGGAATTAGCACAGAGCTAAGTGAGTAGAGGCTAAGCATCAAATGCAAACATTCACAATCAACATTATAACATGTAATCACATATCCTGAGAAGACCGGCGGTTCGGCGTAGAACCTACAACCAATGCCGGCCAAAGCAAAGGTTTACCGTTAGCTTTTCACTGAATTGGCATAGTAAACTCCCCTCTGAGCAACATATGCAACAGAAAGGCTACTAGTGTTCAACCAACCAGTTAGACAAGCCCAGCCCAAGTCCACGTATAGCTGACTTCTCAAACGCAACTCAAAATCATCCTAAGGGCGCTTATTGACCAAATAGTCATGCAGCAGTTATCAACAATCAATATCACAATCAGCAGTTCAATCAATCCAATCTTTATCCACAATCATGTATCACATCAATAATATTAACTGCAATCTTTACCATCCGTGATTAACGCCCACTCACCTCAATTTCAGCTTGAACTCAGATGTCTAATATAACTGAGCTTTTGGATTGCTTGAAAATACAGCAATAACCATATTAGTCTCAATCACATAAATATATATCTATCCATATATTTATAAATCATTCATCAATGAATCACAAACAATAAACAAATACAAATTCAACACAAAGTGTCGGATTCTTCAAAACTGTCGGATTTCTAGAAATCCGATACTCAGTGTCGGATTTCACTATCTGTCGTATTTACTTACAGTCCCGGATTTTACTTCACTGAATTTAGAGTTGTCGGATTTGCTACTATCGGATTTGTGTAACACCCGCAAACCCGGGCTAGGAGATTAGCGGGTTGGCTGTATGTGATTTGTTGCGTTTAATTTGTTATGTGTTTATTTAAGAGTTAATTGAATTAATTAACTTAATCTAATATATATATTTAAATATTATTGCTAGAGAAAAGAAAGAAAGAAAAGTTAGTATGTATGTATGTATGTAAGGTATGCATGCATGTTAGTATGATATTTCTTATGCCACCGCCTCCTTAGTTTTGTGTGTAATATGTATACGTGGTCTTGGAAGTTATCTGCTCATATTTGATAAAAAGTGCAAGTGTGTAGTGTGTGTAAAGTGAGAGAAAACCCTTGGTGAAGAAACCTTCAAACAAGCAAACTTGGAATTTATAAATCAAGATTTTGTGTTCTATAATTCAAACTAAAGGTGAGGATATGTTTATACATGATATGTTTCAGTTTAACATGTTTTCTTGTTGATTTACATGCATATATGTGGAATCACCATGTTTAAGTTTGAAGCTTTTTAAGAACAAATGGGTTTTGATAGATTTTGTGTTTTGTTGGATTAAAAGATGTTTAAGATGCATGAAATTATGTTTAAAGATGGTTATATATGTTTTTAGTAAGTTTTAGAAAGTTTGTTAAGTTCTGGAAAATTGGTCATGGTGTTCTTGGTTTATTGAACGTGAGGAAGAAGAAAACATAATCTGGCAAACTGAAGATCGCGGCGCGACACATGACTTCGCATTCGAAGGTCCTTTGTTCGAAGTTGTAGGCTTCGCATTCGAAGTAGTACCCGCTCGAAGATCTGTCGTGAAGCGACGCGTACAAGGTCGCGACGCGACGTGTTTTAGTTTCGAATTCAAAGGCGCTCGAAGATGGCTTCGCATTCGAAGAGGCTGCTCGAAGGGGTCGTCGCGGCGCGACCTTGACATTTCAGGATCATTGACTTGTGTTTATTGTTTAATGCGATATTTCTTCGGCATATTTGTATATTAAAGTTATATGATATATTTGAAGTCCATGTGATATAAATATATGAAAGAATATATATATTTATGATAGAAAAGACTGATTCTGGTGTTAATGTGTTTTCAGGAAACACAAAGGCTCGGTAATATAAGATATATGAGTTTCCCGTTTGAGAACAAAAGGTGAGTGGACGTTAATCACGGATGGTAAAGATTACGATTAATGTTATTGATGTGATGCATGATGTGATTGAGATTGGATTGATTGATTAAACTGCTAATTGTGTTATTGATTGTTGATATCTGCTGCATGACTATTTGGTCGATACGCGCTCTTAGTATGATTTTGAGTTACGTTGGGAAGTCATCTACACGTGGACTTGGGCTGGGCTTGTCTTACTGGTTGGTTGAACAGTAGTAGCCTTTCTGTTACATATGTTGCTCAGAGGGGAGTTTACTATGCCAATTCAGTGGAAAGCTATCGGTAAACCTTTGCTTTGGCCGGCATTGGTTGTAGGTTCTGCGCCAAACCGCCGGTCTTCTCGTGATATGTGATTACATGCTTTGATATTGATTGTAGATGTTTGCTTTTGGTGTTTATCCTCTACTCACTTAGCTTTGTGCTAATTCTCCTCAGTTGTTGCTTTTGCAGGTTCGTGTTTTTGAGGTTTGTAGAAGGAGAAGTTGACCCCACTCTGATATTTTGATTAAATGAAGTGAGCCTGTGGATTTTGTAACACCAAAACGATACTGTTGTTTGTGAACAATGACGTACATTTGTAAATGGTGGTTTGTATATTATATGTTTGTTTAAATTAAAGCTTCCGCAGCGTTTTTAAAAAAATGTCTTGTGATTTTCCGGTGTTATAGTTTGGTATCAGAGCCTAGGTTTGGCAATGCATGCACGGCTAGAGTGTTGCATTCCCTAATCTTGGCTCGTGACGGGTCAAGCTTTCCTTCGGGGGAATTAGGGTGAGTTAGAGTTGTTTGTAGTAGTTAGTATTTTGGATACTAACGGTTTATGCTAATGAGCTATGAGGTGATGTGATTGTAACAGATTATGGATGACAGAGAGACTCCCATCCTTCCTCCTATGACCCAAGCTGCAAATGAAGCCCAATGATCGAGCAATTAGGGAATACTGAAACTGCAGGAACATCGGGTCAAGCCCGGGAAGAAGATCAAAGTGATTATGTGTATCAATTGGAAAATGAGCTGGTAGAGCTGAGGAATAAAGTTCAGAGCATGGAGTAGCAGCAATAGAAACAACTAGAACCAACCCCAGTACCAGTTGCGATACCCACACAGGCAACTATACCACCAGTGACAACACCCTTACCACCAATGACCCAGATGATGCAACAACCATTCTACTACCCGTATCCACAACTGGGAGCTTATCCCTTTGCGTTTCCCGGATACAAACAACTGTGCACCTACAAGAAATTTTTAGATTGCAAACCTTTTGAATACCAGGGGAGTTCTGATCCCAATGCTACCTTGAATTGATTGAGAGAGATGGCAAAGGCACTTGATACCTGTAATTGTGAAAACGAGTTAAAGGTGAAGTATGCAACACGGATGTTGAGAGGAGATGCATTGGTCTGGTGGGATTCTATTACCGGCCATTTTACCGAACAGCAACAGGAGAGCATCACCTGGAGTCAATTCCAGGAAAAGTTGTGTGAACAGTATTGTGGCACCTTTGAGATAGCCACAATCAAGAAAGAATTTATGGATCTGCAAATGACCGGGAACATGACTGTGGATCAATTAATCAAGCAATTCAACGAGAAGATGAGACTTGCCAAATACTGGGTACCTGATGAAGAGTCAAAGATTGTCCATTTTGTGGACGCACTGCATCCTGATCTCCGTAGCGCCACTAGGTGGGCTACCACCCTGTCCCAGGCCTTCACTTTAGCCAAATCGGCTAAAGGGGACATTATTGTGAGGAATAGGTTGAGCGGGGAGAGAATCTCCCAATAGAAATCGAGATTCGAACATTATAACGCTCAGCAGAAGCAGGGAGGGCAGAGTAGTGGAAGCAGGCAGGGAAATCAGAATAGGATGCCTACTACAGGTGGGTCTGCTCAAAGGACACCTTGGTGTAACAGGTGTAAATCCTATCACTATGGGTAGTGTACGCCCCAGACAATGCGATGCGTGAAGTGTGGCCAGTTTGGCCATGATTTGAAGTATTGCAGATTAACAAGGAGTGTCTGCTAGAATTGTCAGAAAGAGGGGCACAGAGTGGGTGACTGCCTGTTGAGCAAGTGTTCGGGGTCTGGGTCAGGAGGGGGAGGAGCTGGGGGATCGTCTTCAGCAGGTACAAAGTGAAAGAACCCACCCATTGCAGAGGGTCGGGCATTTAAAATGACGGTGGATGATGCCACCACCAAACACGACGTTATCACGGGTATGTTTCTGATAAACTCTACTCCTGCTAGAGTATTGTTTGATTCTGGAGCAAATCGCTCCTTTGTTTTTGTGGAATTCTGTGATAGATTAAATGTGCCTGTGATTGAACTTGCTACTACTTTAGAGATAGAAGTAGCTGATGGTATGATGGTTCCGGTCACGACTTCTGTGGTTGGAGCTAAAATTGATATAGATGGCGTGTGTTTTCCTGTTTATTTTCTTGTTATGCCATTGTCGGCGTTTGATGTGGTGCTTGGGATGGATTGGTTGTGTTTGAATCAAGCTAGTATCAAGTGCCACAAGAAGTTGATTTCCTTCCTGTTGGCTGATGGTACAAGAGTGGTAGCAAGAGGTGAGAAAGTTGGGACTGTAATTCCAATTATTTCATGTTTGAAAGCTAAGAAAGCATTGGATAGGGGATGTGAATCTTATTTGGCATACGTCATTGACGGGAAGAAAGAGAAGCAAGCAATGACTGATATCCGGGTGGTAACGGAGTACCCGGAGGTGTTTCTAGAAGAATTACCAGGACTACCTCCAGTTCGTGAGGTAGAGTTCAAGATTGATCTGATTCCTGGTTCTCGACCAGTGGCAAAGGCTCCGTACAGGTTGGCACCTTCAGAAATCCGGGAGATGATGACGCAGATTCAGGATCTGCTAGATAAAGGGTTTATTCGTCCGAGTTCGTCCCCGTGGGGAGCACCGGTATTATTTGTGAAGAAGAAAGATGGTACATTGCGTATGTGTATCGACTACCGTGAATTGAATAAGAGAACAATAAAGAACAAATATCCATTGCCAAGAATTGATGATTTGTTTGATCAACTGCAAGGAGCTTCGTTCTTTTCTAAGATTGATTTGAGATCGGGTTATCATCAGGTACGAGTATCTGAGGAGGATGTATCAAAGACGGCCTTTCGTACGCGCTACGGGCACTACGAGTTCTTGGTTATGCCATTTGGCTTAACCAATGCACCTGCGATCTTTATGGATTTGATGAATAGGGTTTGTCGACCATTTCTGGATGAATTTGTGATAGTCTTCATCGATGATTTCCTGATTTATTCGAAGACTGAACAGGAGCATGAACGGCATTTGAGACAGGTTCTGGAAACGTTGAAGAAAGAATATCTATTTGCTAAATTCTCAAAGTGCGAATTCTGGTTGAGAGAGGTTCAGTTCGTGGGGCATGTTATCTGTAATGAAGGAGTGAAAGTGGAAGCTGTGATGAACTGGAATGCTCCAAAGACACCGTCTGAGATAAAGAGTTTTCTGGGTTTGGCTTGATACTACCGCAGGTTTATTAAAGATTTCTCTAAGATTGCGGGTCCGTTGACTAAGTTAACTCGGAAAGACGTGAGGTTTGTTTGGGGTAGTGAACAAGACAAAGCTTTCCAGACCTTAAAGCAGTTGTTATGTCAGGCTCCCATTCTTGCATTGCCAAGTGGATCAGATGATTTTACTGTGTATTGCGATGCGTCGTTTGCTGGATTGGGATGTGTGCTTATGCATAGGGATCGGGTGATTGCGTATGCTTAAAGGCAGTTGAACCACATGAGAAGAATTACCCAACTCACGATTTGGAGCTGGCAGCTGTCGTATTTGCCCTAAAACTATGGAGACACTATTTTTATGGCACCAAGTGCATGATTTGTACTGATCATAAGAGTCTTCAGTATGTGTTTACACAGAAAGAACTGAATATGCGACAGAGACGATGGGTGGAGTTGATAAAAGATTATGATTACGAGATCAGATACCACCCTAGAAAGCAAATGTGGTGGCAGATGCCCTGAGTCGTAAGGGAGCTGGAAGTTCAATCCAGTTTATGCGTATAGAGATAGTATCAGACTTAGTGGATAGACTAAAGTCTGCCCAGCTGGAAGCTCTTAAGGAGGAAAATTTGAAAAATGAAGTGATGAAGAAACGTAAGGATGAACTTGCTGATGATTCTCGTGGATTGAAAGTATATAAAACTCGTGTATGGGTGCCTATGCTTGGAGATTTGAGGAAGCTGATTTTGACAGAAGCACACAAGTCGAGATTGTCAGTACACCCAGGAAACACTAAAATGTACAACGACCTGAAAGTGCTTTACTGGTGGCCTACAATGAAGACAGATGTGGCACACTTTGTAGAATCATGCCATATTTGTGCACAAGTGAAGGCAAAACATCAGAAGCCTTACGGATCCTTGAAGCAGTTGGAGATTCCTGAGTGGAAGTGGGAACATATAACGATGGATTTCGTGACTAAATTTCCGCGAACTCAGAAGAATCATGATATGATTGGGTGATCGTGGATCGATTGACAAAGAGTGCCCCTTTTCTAGTTACATGTGAAACGGCTTCTCTGAGTAAACTGGCTAAATTGTACATTGACGAGATTGTTGCGAGGCATGGTATACCGTTGTCGATAGTATCTGACAGAGACTCCAGGTTTGTTTCGAACTTCTTGAGGAGTCTACAGAGAGAGTTGGGGACGAGAATTAATTTGAGTACTGCTTATCATCCCCCAGACTGACGGTCAGACTGAACGAACCATACAGACACTCAAAGATATGTTACGTGACTGTGTAATTGAGTATTGTGTATCTTGGGATTCGCACCTGCTGTTGATAGAGTTTGCGTATAATAATTCTTACCACTCCAGTATTGGAATGCCTCCGTATGAAATGTTGTACGGTCGTCGTTGCCGTACTCCGACGTGTTGGTTAGAGGCTGGTGAGAAACAGTTTACAGGACCCAAGATTGTTTAGTTGACTGCTGATAAGGTTGCTATAGCCAGAGAGAAGTTGAAAGTGGCCAGAGATAGACAGAAAATGTATGCAGATCTGCGACGTCGTCCAGTAACATTTGATGTGGGAGAGTTAGTGTATCTGAAAGTGTCACCGTGGAAAGGCGTGATCCGTTTTGGAAAATGCGGGAAGTTGGCTCCCCGTTTTATTGGTCCTTTCCGCATCCGTCAAAAAGTTAACGATCAAACAGTTACACTGGATCTTCCAGCAGAGCTTGCCGGGATTCATGATACGTTTAATGTTTGTTATTTGAGAAAATGTAAAGTCGAAGATGAAAGTCAGATTCTCCCAGTGCATGAACTGAAAGTTGATTCGAAGAAGAGATTAATAGAAGAACCTGTCGAACTTTTGGATCGTAAAGTGACCAAACTCCAAAAGAAGTAGAATCCAATGGTATTGGTCAAGTGGAAGCATAGTTTAGGTTCAGACCTGACTTGGGAGATTGAGGCTGAGATGAGAGATAGATACCCCCACTTGTTTAAACGAGAAGGGATTCCGAGGACGGAATCCTCTTAAGGAAGGGAGATTTGTAACAACCGCAAACCCGGGCTAGGAGATTAGCGGGTTGGCGGTATGTGATTTGTTGTGTTTAATTTGTTATGTGTTTATTTAAGAGTTAATTGAATTAATTAACTTAATCTAATATATATATTTAAATATTAATGTTGGAGAAAAGAAAGAAAGAAAAGTTAGTATATATGTATGTATGTAAGGTATGCATGCATGTTAGTATGATATTTCTTATGCCACCACCTCCTTAGTTTTGTGTGTAATATGTATACGTGGTCTTGGAAGTTATCTGCTCATATTTGATAAAAAGTGAAAGTGTGTAGTGTGTGTAAAGTGAGAGAAAACCCTTGGTGAAGGAACCTTCAAACAAGCAAACTTGGAATTTATAAATCAAGATTTTGTGTTCTATAATTCAAACTAAAGGTGAGGATATGTTTATATCATGATATGTTTCAGTTTAACATGTGTTCTTGTTGATTTACATGCATATATGTGGAATCACCATGTTTAAGTTTGAAGCTTTTTATGAACAAATGGGTTTTGATAGATTTTGTGTTTTGTTGGATTAAAAGATGTTTAGGATGCATCAAATTATGTTTAAAGATGGTTATATATGTTTTTAGTAAGTTTGTTAAGTTCTGGAAAATTGGTCATGGTGTTCTTGGTTTATTGAACGTGAGGGAGAAGAAAACATAATCTGGCAAACTGAAGATCACGGCGCGACGCATGACTTCGCATTCGAAGGTCCTTTGTTCGAAGTTGTAGGCTTCGTATTCGAAGTAGTACCCGCTCGAAGATCTGTCGCGATGCGACGCGTCAAAGGTCGCGACGCGACGCGACGCATTTGAGTTTCGAATTCAAAGGCGCTCGAAGATGGCTTCGCATTCGAAGAGGCTGCTCGAAGGGGTCGTCGCGGCGCGACACTTAGTATGTCGCGGCGGGACCTCGACATTTCAGGATCATTGACTTGTGTTTATTGTTTAATGCGATATTTCTTCGGCATATTTTTATATGAAAGTTATATGATATATGTGAAGTCCATGTGATATAAATATATGAAAGAATATATATATTTATGATAGAAAAGACTGATTCTGGTGTTGATGTGTTTTCAGGAAACACAAAGGCTCAGTAATATAAGATATCTGAGTTTCCCGTTTGAGAACAAAAGGTGAGTGGAAGTTAATCGCGGATGGTAGAGATTAAGATTAATGTTATTGATGTGATGCATGATGTGATTAAGATTGGATTGATTGATTGAACTGCTGATTGTGTTATTGATTGTTGATATTTGTTGCATGACTATTTGGTCGATACGCGCTCTTAGTATGATTTTGAGTTGCGTTGGGAAGTCAGCTATACGTGGACTTGGGTTAGGCTTGTCTAACTGGTTGGTTGAACATTAGTAGCCTTTCTGTTGCATATGTTGCTCAGAGGAGAGTTTACTGTGCCAATTCAGTGGAAAGCTATCGGTAAACCTTTGCTTTGGCCGGCATTGGTTGTAGGTTCTGCGCCGAACCGCCGGTCTTTTCGTGATATGTGATTACATGCTTTGATATTGATTGTAGATGTTTGCTTTTGGTGTTTAGCCTCTACTCACTTAGCTTTGTGCTAATTCCCCTCAGTTGTTGCTTTTGCAGGTTCGTGTTTTTGAGGTTTGCTGAAGGAGAAGTTGACCCCACTCTGATATTTGGATTAAATGAAACGAGCCTGTAGTTTTTGTAACACCAAAACGATACTGTTGTTTGTGAACAATGACGTACATTTGTAAATGGTGGTTTGTATATTATATGTTTGTTTAAATTAAAGCTTCCGCAGCGTTTTAAAAAAAATGGCTTGTGATTTTCTGGTGTTACAATTTGGGAATCTGCCAAACTTAAGTACCGGATTCTGACTTAACATTTCCTAGTATAGGATTTCCAAGTCTATCAGATTCAAGGCCTTGGTTTGCAAACAATTGGATTTGGCAAATTCCGGTTTTAAAATTCATCGGATTTTGAGGTTCCGGATTACAAGTATCGGTTTTCCAAACTATCGGTTTTCCCCTTCTTCCACTAAATCCGACAAGTTCATTGATTCATCCAATCCGCCATCTTCATAACATCATATCTCAAACCCAGATTTCACAATGTTCATTAAAATAATTCAAAAACATGTTTTAACATCATAAAACACACATTTCATGCATCAAAATACTATATTAACATTCAAATCATATGAACACGAAAACCGACCCAAAAACTCATGTTCTTCAAAAACCGATTCTATAGTTTCTTCATAAACTCATGTTAGTTCTATCAGGACTCAATCTAGTAATCATTTAATCATGTTATATATAACATCTAACCTTGAACTTGAATTAAATCTTCCAAAACTGTAAATCCGATTCTTTCTAGTTCTTGTTCTTCTTCTTCGGTCGAGAGAAACTTCACAGACACACATACTTTCACCTTTTTCTTTGTTTAAGATAATGAATGTGAAATCAATTAACCCTCCACGTATACTAGAAAATTACTATGAGGTGGCATCACCTCCTTACTTCTAACCACGTACACAATTTAAATACATACATACATGCATACGGTTCAACATACATACAGACATACAATTCAACACAAACATATTAAAATACTTATAATTAATTAAAATCATTAACCACATAATCATATTAAAACAATTAAGCACATACCACAAACCCTGCTAATCTCCTAGCCCAAGTTTGCAGGTGTTACACCATAAAGTGGTAAGGGTTATTCTTGAGTAGAAATAGTATTGTCAATGATAAGATTCTAGTAAAGAAGTGTATATACGATAATGCCTACCTGATCTATAGTGCAATATTGAAACTTCAGAAATGGTGACTACGAGAAGGAACTTGAATCTCATGATGGAGGGAAATACGAATTGCCCTCGAGACAGGTATGCGGCAAGTGTAAAGAGGGAGACTAATCCCCGCCAGCAGCTTCAACGGCCGGTCATTAGGCCACCCCCAGTAGTGAATGTTGAGAACGAAGAGGGGTCTCATGTGCCTAATGTAACTGATACTGTGATAGTTGAAGTGGGAAAGGCATTGGAACAAGTGTTGCTCAATATGTTCATGAAAATGTGAGAAGAAATGAAAACACTAGTAACAGAGGAAGTGAACAAAGCACTAGATGCTAGGGAGGCAAATCGCCAACCAGAGAATAGGAGAGTTAAGCAAGACACTTCGAAGGGTTGTACTTACACGGATTTCTCCACCTGCAACTTGACAACTTTCGAAGGAAAGCCGGACCCGGTGACTAGTACAAGATGTATCGCCGAGGTAGAGGGTGCGTTTCACACCGGTTACTGTCCTGCCGACCAAATGGTCCTTTATGCTGCCAATTTGCTGCAAGGCGTGGCGAAGGACCGGTGGGCACTGCTAATGTTACAAAAATGTGAAACACTATTAGAATCAAGTTGGGAGCAGTTCAAGGAAATATTCATTGAGAAATTCACCCCACATGTGGAAGTAGAAAGGATCAATAGCGAATTTCTAGCCATGAAGCAGACAAGCGAATCAATTATTGAACTAAATGAGTTATTTCCAGAGAGATCACGTTTCTATCCTGAATACATGGTTAACGAAAAGATGAAGATGTTTCGATATATGGGAGTGCTAAAAACAGAGATCATGGAGTTTGTAGATTCCTCCAAAATATCAGACACTTGACCAAATGATGGGAGTCGCCAAGGATCAAGAGATAGAGCTAGAGTAACACGAGATAGAAAAGAAAGCCAAGCAAAAATTTGAATAAGGTGCCGTACCTCACCATAAGAAGGCCAAGTTTGTGGCTCCTAAACATGGGGGAAGGAAAGAATCGCTAAGGTGTCACAAATGTGAGAGGAACCACGCCGGGGAAGGCAAGATGGGTTCACATGGGTGCTTCAAGTATGGATAACCAGTTCATTTGGGGGAAGATTGCAAGGGCGCCGCATAATTTTGTTTCAACTATTTTCACCCAGGTCATATGAGAGCGGATTGTTCTAAGTTGGGTACTGGGGATGTCAGGAAAGGAAGATTGTGCTATCAAGGGAAGGGTTTGAGCCTTCCAATTGACCACTGAAGAAGCTAGAGTTCGATGTGATTGTAGGTACTCATCTTGTAAACTTAGTGCCTACACTTGTTCTATTTGATTCAGACGCTAGTAGATCTTTCTGTTTGTATTCATTCTGGAAAATCTCAAGCGTTCACTAGTAAAGTTAGAGGCACCGTTAGAGGTGGAGATAGCCTATGACAAGGATTTAAGCGTGTCAACGGTTTAAAAGGGTAATGTGTGGAATTAGAGGGTGAGAAGTTTGCAATAGACCTAATAACAATAGCTATGAGAGAGTTTCACGTTATTGGGTCGTCATCAAGCTACTATTATATGCAACTAGAGAAAAGTGAGGATTCAGACTCCTAGTGGGGGAGAGATTATAGTTACCGGGGAATGTAAGAAAGGGGAAGTTGCCTTCTGTATGGTAGCTAAAGCGGGGAAATGGGAACAACTAGAGAAAAGTGAGGATTCAGACTTCATTTTTGGCATACATTGTGGATAGTAAAAAGGAGAAGAGCACATTGGAAGTAGTAGATGTACCGATAGTCTGGGAGTTCTCCAAGGTGTTCCCTAAGGACTTGCCAGAAATACTTCCCGATCGTCAAGTAGAGTATATAATCAATTTGGTGCCGGGTGCCGCACCGGTAGCGAAAAAACCATACCGATTAGCTCCACCGGAGATGAAGGAACTTATGAGTCTGCTTCAAGAACTCCTAGATAAGGGATTCATTAGGCAAAGCAGTTCGCCTCGGGGAGCATCAATTCTTTTCGTTAAGAAAAAAGATAGGTCTTTCAGAATGTGCATCGACTATAGGAACTAGAAAAGATCTCGGTAGAGAATTGATACCCATTGCCAAGGATCGACGACTTGTTTGATCAACTTCAAGGAGTTTCATGGTTCTCAAAGATCGATTTAGAATCAGGTTGTTATCAACCGAAGGTGCGGGAGGAAGATATAGCCAAGATAGCTTTTAGAACATGTTACGACTACTATGAATTCGTTGTAATGCAGTTCGGATTGACAAATCCACCTACTGCATTTATGGGTCTTATGAATAGAGTATATAGACCGACGTTTGACAAATCTGTAATCATATTTAGAGTTGACATCTTGATATACTAAAGGAATTGAGATGAGCATGAATGACATCTATGAAAGATACCAGAGACGTTGAAGCGAGATAAACTCTACGCCAAGTTCTCGAAGTGCGAATTCTGGATATAGGAGGTACAGTTCCTGTGTCATCTTATGGATAAAAATGGTATTAAAGTAGACCTAGCTAAGATTTAGGTCCTATAGAGATCCAAAGTTTCTTGGGCTTAGCCGGGACTACATAACATTTATTCAAGACTTTTCTAAGATTGTGGTTCCATTGACAAAGTTAACCAAGAAACAAGTGAAGTTTGACTAAGGAGTGGACCAGCAAAAAGCATTTGAGACATTATGTAACAAGCTGTAACACCAGAAAACTCAAGCCATTTTTTTAAATGCACTGTGGAAGCTTAATTAAACAAACTCATTTACATACAAATCCCAAATTTGCAAAATTACAACCACATGTTCATAAACAAAAGTATCATCAGTCTTGGTGTTACAAAAATAACAGGCTCGTTTCTTTTAACACAAAATTTCAGAGTCAGGTCAACTTCTCCTTCAGCTACACCACAAACACAAACCTGCAAAAGCAACAACCGAGGGGAATTAGCACAAAGCTAAGTGAGTAGAGGCTAAACACAAAAGCAAACATCAACAGTCAATATCAAAGCATATAATCACATATCCAAGAAGATCGGCGGTTCGGCGCAGAACCTACAACCAATGCCGGCCAAAGCAAAGGTTTACCGATAGCCCTCCACTGAATTGGCACATTGAAAATCCCCCTCTGATGCAACGTATGCACCAGTAAGGCTAACACTGTTCAACCAACCAGTGAACAAGCCCAGCCCAATTCCACGTATAGCTTGAAGGTATTTGCTTGGCATAATTGAGTAGCAATGGAAGCAAGATATAATACAAAAATTCCAAGCTAGCCAAACAAACACACATACCGTGGACCAAAATCTAAACATGAATTTGCAACTAGAATATAATAAACAAGATAGAAGAAAGGTTATACCACAACTCAAGATCAAAAGCTTTCTTCTTTGTCAAAGTGTGTAGAATTCAACAAGAAATCGTCTAGTGAAGTCCACCCCAAGCACACTTGATTCCCCAATGCGGGTAGGTTGATGTAGACACCAAAAAAACACAATCCAAGTACAAGAAACACCTTTGTGCATCAAAGCTAGATCACAAAGTGTATATCACCTTCTCTTGTGCATCAAACTTGATTACAAGAAGGAAGAACCATTAGAGAGAATGATGAACATGAACAAGAACCCCTCAACTACAAAAAGTCTGTTCATGGGCATAGAAAAACGTAGCACACTTATCACACCACTTAATACCATTAAAAAGTGTGTTTAAGAATGCTAATTCTGTTATTACAGTGATCGTACACGGCCCGTGTTTGTAAACACGACCGTGTAGGCCAAAACTCCACGGCCCTAAATGGGCCAAGTTAGCCCATGTCTAATAGGCTGAACGTGTCCCGTGTATAACTACACGGCCGTGTTGGCCCAAAGTTGGGCCAAAACGCCCCGTGCTTGTTGGGCTGGACACGGCCCGTGTTCAGCCACACGGCCCGTGTACCATCCTGCCAAAACCCATTTTGGCTTCTTTCTCTCTTTTGCTTGATCTTGTTGTCGGAATCAATACTTGGTGTGTGACCCAATAGGCCTATACTTCATCAGTAGTGCTATTAACTCGTTCGTGTCAGCAGGCATATACCAACAGACTCCCACTCGCACGTGACATGACTACGAAAAATAACACAAACATAGAGCGGCCTCTAGCAAGACATCTATGCTCCCAAGTCAGTATAAGGTATGCCACTCTTGACAAGATCCCAATCACAAAATGATTGTCCTAAAGATAAATGAACATGTACATCCCTTTGTTCGCAATATCCTATGTGAACACAAGGCATGGAAAAAAGTCAACCTTCAGATCATTCACGATTATGTTTCTCGATTCTAGATTAGTGATGACCAACAAACCAAGTTATCATTGATACATCATCAATATAACTTGAGCACGGCCATGCATATGAACGTCAGCACTCAATCATCGAGGGGCCCATGGATATCTTCTCTATACATAGAGGAACAAATTCCTTTCGACTACATAGTCCCGCCACTAGGAAAAGTTTCTACATAACCATCATGAAAACTTTACCACTAGTCGGTATTTGAAGCCGTCTACAATTCCATCCATGTTAATCCCATTACTACCACCTTGGTATACACCTAGGTATGGGATCAAGTCAAGTCAAGTACACCATCAAGTCATTGCCACTTAGATATGAGAAACCCATATCTCTTTGGCTCTATATGACTCTTATCAGAATTAAAAGAAGTAATGACTCTTAGTCAGGTATACCAACATATCCATGCTGATCATCAATCAAAGATATCGGATTATATGCTAGTATCATTATCAAGTCTTTCACATAAGTTCAACATTCTTCCACTGGAATGCCTTAGTTTAGTTTTTTTTCCTCTTCCCTTTTAAGCAACAAACATTGTTCTCAAAAGGTTAAATAACTAAACTTAGAAGAACTCCTCAAATGTATTAGCACTTCTTTATTTCAAGTTCATCCATCTCCCACTAAATGTAGATTGGATAACTTCGAACTATAAGATAGACAAGCAAAGAACTCTTCTAGTCATATCTTAATAAGTACTAAATAGACCATCAATTGAATTTAGATTTGAGGACTTAGTCACAATGGTAAATGAATATCCCAACAAATCGGACACACATTCTTGACCCCTTCATATACCGGATCATTATCAATAACACCCGGTTCCCTACACCATGACACCATGTACCAATGTGTCTTAGCAGGATATGAATTGTGAAGTAATTCCACAATTCACTATATGGTCATCCAATATATAGATAGTAGGTATCTTAGCATCTTCACTAGATCTAAGTATCTTGATCTATATGCCCTATTGATTCTGAAAGTCGTTTTGGCTAATTCTGAACACCAACAAGGCTTCAGACATATACCTAAACTAGTAAACGTCTCGCAACTACTACCATCAAGGTAGCAACGAAGAAGTTTTTCTTTCGTTATTCTTGTGTTGTACTTGAACGGATTATCCACAAAAAATGTGATCAATATCCAACAAGCCTTCAATCCTCTCACAAACTCCAGTGAAGGATCTCATAATCACCTTAACCTAATAGACAAGATCAACATCAAAACGTTTAGCCTAAGGCTAAACTATCCCGAGATCCCAACCACACGGATCTAGGCAATATATTTCTTGTTTTATGTGGCAAAGTTGATTATCTCACAAAGATAACTTATCCAAACCATTTTGGATTCAGAATCAATTATTCATGAATATTCTATTACTTGTAACAAAACCTTGTGTATGCCATGACATGGAAAATTTTGAATATAACAAAATATCTCATAATAAATTTTTCATAACAAATCTCATATTTTAAGAATAATCTCATCGTCACCACATGTAAAGTTGTGTACCACGCAGGGCAAAACAACACATGAGCTATGACATAAATAAACCTTGAATAAACAACGCTTAAAAAGGTTTTACATCAATTCTTAAAACTTCAAAATTTTGTCCATCGTAATTAAAAGCGAGCATATAAAGAGATGTTACTAGCCACGCAGGGCAGAAAAATAAAGTAATAAATAAACCGGCGACAAAAGAGAGATCAAGTCTCCTTATCTTCTCTTAGAGGATAATCATCCTGGTTTCCTCGTTCGAGATCCGGTTCTTCATGCTTTTCTTTCAACCAAGGACCTACACTTTGTAACAAAATAAATTTGTGACAAACGTGAGTTAATCAGCTCGGGTCAACAACCCAACTTATTGAAGAATAGCAATGAATCATGAACGTACCTGAAGATGGAAAGTTAACTCTCTCTTTCCTGAGAAGATTTATATCCTCTCAACACGTAGGGCAGGCGTGACGACCCCAATTTCCAAATCTTCCACAGAAGTAGCAAACCACCTTTTCTTGAGTCTCTTCTTGAGGCACATTCTCGTTCTTCGACTCAATATCAAGGATAGGCTTGGAAACTCCAACCTTTCCTTTTTGGGTCGGTTTCTTCTTCCTTTTCTTTTGTTTCTTTAAACCCAAGACGGGAGTGGTTGAGGTGGAATTATGCTTGGTCATGTCAGACTCCGCAAACTTCAACACACCATGCAATTCGCTTAAGGATTTCTCCATTCCTTGCATATGATAGTTTGTGACAAACTGATCATATGATGCGGGCAGAGACTAGAGTACAATATCCACAGCGAGCTCTCTCCTAATAGGAAATCCTAACCTCTCCATTTGGTCCACGTTCGCCTTCATCTTAAGGACGTGAAGAACAACATTCCCGCCTTCCTACATCCTACAACCGACTAGGCTTTAAACACACTCATAGTGTTCCTGTCTAACTTGCTGTTGGAACATGTCCTTGAGCTTGTTTAACATATTGTACACACTCATGTGCTCGAACTGCTTTCGCAACTCTGAGCTCATAGTTGACAACATGAGGCAGGCAACATCGTGCGTGTCCTCAACACGTTTTTCATACCCGTATCGGACGGCCCAAGTCGTGTCGGTAGCAGGTGGCTCCGGAAGGTGTTCCTCAAGGATGTGCAACTTTGACTCATGGTGAAGGACAGTCCTCAATTGCCTAAGCCATGCAATAAAGTTCACCCCCGTGAGTTTCTCCCTTTCTAGGAACATCCGAAGTGAAATGTTTGACGTGGTGTTGTTTTGGTTTGACATCTATGAATAACAAAACGCGAGTTTTGGTTAGTTTGATAAACCTTGTTAAAAATAATTACCCCATAGTTTTAGATAAAAACAATTATTTGTAACAAGGGCTAAGAACCTTATTTCACCTCGCACCGTGACGGGTTTACCGCGGATCACGTGGCGAAGCTATTTAGGCCGGTAACCATTTTACCAATTGTAATCTCTGTTACAACTCTTAGACACTTGCGGGATCCGTTGACATCCATTATGTCGGTTGGCATGTTTGATCCCTTCCTTACACCAATCTTAATATATAATTTTTGTTTAGCTCGTGCTTAGCTCGACAACTAATCAAGAATTATATACTAAAATTGTAAACCGTCCGACAAGACACACGGGTGGCACTCTCGACCGTCAATTGGCTCATGCTTAGCTCGACAACCAATCATGCGAGTTACCCAACTCACCTTCCACACAACTACGCAAGGAATGACTCGTGCTTAGCTCAACAATCATCCTTGTTTCGTTAGATTCGAGTGGTGTCATCTTACGGATGGTGCGTGATTTATATTTTAAAAACGGGATTTTGTTTCCAGTTTATGGAAAAACTTTTTGTGAATTAACATAGTAAATGTCAAAATGATTTTAAGCACTTTTAATATAATACCAAGTTTATATTTTCTTTGTCAATTCTATTCGCACGAGATTGTTAACCATTTAAACAAACATTGTATTTTATTTAATTTTTAAAGAAAAATTGTCTAGCATGCGAATCCTAATCCATGCATAGAAAATAAAATACAACCACGCAAATATATATATATATATATATATATAATTCGGTAACATGCCCAAAAATCCTATGCGTTTTCCCCGTGAGCCATAACGGGGAAAACAAGGCCAAAACCTAAGGACAATGTATAGTCTTGTTGGGTGAGCTCACACTGAATCCAACACCTCCAATAGCTTGTTGATTCCTTCTTGCCAAGACGTCATCACTATGACTCCCGTTGACTTCTCCGGCTCTAATTCTATACTACTAACAAATACATAGAATATATATATATAAACGACACGCAGGTTGCATTCCTACACTATTTATGCAAATACACCAAATAAAAGAAACGGCGTGCAAACCGCACCAATAAATAAATAAATAAATAAATATTATTATAACAATACAGCACGCAGGCCGCCAAAAACCCAAATCCATCAACCACCACAACACATAGGTCTAAGGGCATATCATGTTACCTAATTAACCAAACGCAACAAAATGAAACATGGTGTGCCACACAAAACCATGATACAAATATTTATATATATATATATATATATTTATATATATTAGTTAAGATTGTCAACAACATCAAAGGCACCAAAATGACAATCCTTGTACATATACATTAGTGTACCAAATCATTTTTTGAGACACATATTCATATATACATTTATAAGTATATATTTTTGTACACTTCATGCCAAGTTACAACAAATATATAAATATAAAAACTAAAATATCATGTAGGCTACAAATATATCAATTTTAGCCTAACAAGAATCTACACGAAAAACATTTCAAGAAAACAATTTTCTTATATAAAAATATTTATATGAATATTGTGTATGCTACAAATATATCAATTTTAGCCTAATAAGAATCTACACGAAAAACCATTTCAAGAAAACAATTTTCTTAAATAAAATAAATATTTATATGGTTTTTCTAGACTCGTTAGTGCAAAGCCATGTTAGATGTGGCTCTGATACCACTGAAGGTATTTGCTTGGCATAATCGAGTAGCAACGGAAGCAAGATATAATACAAAAATTCTAAGCTAGCCAAACAAACACACATACCATGGACCAAAATCTAAACATGAATTTGCAACTAGAATATAATAAACAAGATAGAAGAAAAGTTATACCACAACTCAAGATCAAAAGCTTTCTTCTTTATCAAAGTGTGTAGAATTCAACAAGAACTCATCTAGTGAAGTCCACCCCAAGCACACTTGATTCCCCAATGCTAGTAGGTTGATGTAGACACCAAAACAACACAATCCAAGTACAAGAAACACCTTTGTGCATCAAAGCTAGATCACAAAGTGTATATCACCTTCTCTTGTGCATCAAACTTGATCACAAGAAGGAAGAACCATTAGAGAGAATAATGAACATGAACAAGAACCCCTCAACTACAAAAAGTCTGTTCATGGGCACAGAAAAACGTAGCACACTTATCACACCACTTAATACCATTAAAAAATGTGTTTAAGAATGTTAATTCTGCTGTTACAATGATCGTACACGGCCCGTGTTGGTCAACACGGCCGTGTAGGTGTAACATCCTCACAAAGGGCCTAGACGCACGCTTACGTGGTACGTGTATTAAATTAATAAATTGAATAAAATATACATATTTGTAGATATTAAAGAAAAATAACTAAAATAGTTATTTTAAATGAGTCAATAAAATATTGATAAAAATATAAAAGAATAAAAGTATATTTAATGATTTAGAACGAGGTTTTCAAAAATATCCCCGTTGGTTAAAACGGGTACTCGTGCGTTAAGTTGTAAGTTTAAAATGGGAACAAAATACCCACTTGTGGATAAATATTACCCACAAGTCAGATATTCTTTGTTACCCACGTTCAAACACAGACAACACTTCTAAAGTTTCTTCTTACCTTGTTCTTGTGTTCTTGTTCAAGGGTTCAAGAGGAGAAATTCAAGAGAAGGTCATCAAGCTTCAATTTCGTTGCTGTAATTCGAGTTTAGATCAAGCCTTAATCTGTTCTAAATCATCTTCTCCATCCATTTCATCCTTGTAAGTTCCATTTCTCCATGTTCTTCAAGCTTTTAGGTTTTAGTGGGTTTTTAGGTCAAACCCGAATTTGACCATTGTGGTCTGATTTTGAAGCTTCTAATGCTTCCTACAAGTCATATAGATGCTAAAGAACACATAACATGGATTAGAATTGCTTGATTTGATCAAAATCAAGATTTGACCAAATTGGTCAAAATAGCCAAAAACGGGTCAAACTGAAATTGCCCCTTAAGAACTGAAATTTAGCATTCTAATTGTTCTTATGAAGTGTTAGGATTGATTAGAACTCATGTATTTGATTAGAGGTAGTGTTTATGCATATGTTCAAATTTGGCCTAAATGGGTCAAAATGGCCAAAATGAGTTGAATCTGTTTTTACACATCAAGGACTGATTTTTAAGGTTCTAATAAGTTCATATGACTTGTTTGAATTGATTAGAACAATGGTTTTGAATTAAATTGGTGGTTTTGCTTGAATTGGTAAAAATAGTGCTAAAATAGGCTTTAAATAGCCAAAAATTGGAAAATGCTACCAAACAGAGGTTTTAAAGGAAATGGTCAGTTCCAATAGCTTCAATAAGTCATTTGGAGTGTGAATGATGCATTGGAAGTGTTGGAATTGATGTGTTTCAAGTTTTGGCCATATTGAACACATTCTAGCTAATTAAAGCTTGAATTTTGTATGGATTGATTGGATAAGTGTTAGGGATGTTAGAAAGCACCTACAAGTGCCAAATGATGTTATGGAACACTGAAAATTGGTTAGAATTGAATTGGTATTGAAATGGACCAAAATGGTACTGTTGTGCAGAAACAGCATCTGTGCACTGCTGCACGCGACGCGACACGTCGAAGGCTTGGACGCGACGCTTCCAAGCAATTTCTGCACACATTGCTGTTTTGTGTTGTTCTTTCGTGTAGAAGTGTTTTGGTCATGGATATAAGTTAGCAAACAAGTTAGGAACACTGTTAGGACATTACTCTTGATGTCTTGATGATTTCCTTGCATGTTTAAGTATCTAAACGTGAATGATTTGATATAGGTGCTAAAGGCAACTAAAGCAAGCCGGAGTCGTGTAATTACCTGTTATAGCTCAACAGGTGAGTAACAGTTAACTCGAGTATGATATTAATAGTGTTACAAATATGTTTTGTATGATATAAACCATGAAAGTGTAGATATGCATGTTTGGAGGTTTCATAAACCAATTGTGTGATACAAATGATATGTATGCATGTAAAAGACCTTGTAGGTCATTGTTGATATGTGAAAAGGCCTGTTTAGGTCACTCTTGATATGTAAGGGCCGGAGTAGGCCATTGTGTTTGTGATGAGGCTAGAGTAGGCCATTGTTTGAGAGCCAGTACTACATTGTAGAGATTGTGGTGTGGGATTCGATGATCATGAATCTTGGTTCTAGCTAAACCGCCGCCCTCAATACAAACTCGGGGATCTCAGTTTCCCTCTGATCCCAAATGGGATATGTTCCTGATACCGCAATGGTGGACCGCTACCCGCTTCTCCACCGGCACGAAGGAAGTAATGGTTTCCCCAGTGAGGATCATTGAGCCGGGCTTATAACCCTGCAAGACGTGATGCCTGCTGACAACCGGTGCTTCACCATGTGCTTGGATAGACTTGAATGAAGTTATGTGATGCATGAAATATGTTATGATACTGTTAATGTACTTCTCTTGCTTTAATTGTTATTCACTAGCTATTTATAGCTAACCCTCTCATGTTCATTCCTAATGCAGGTAAATAGACTAAAGGTGAGCATGGGTACCTGCAGGGATGACATGTTAGGTTCTTGGGGAACACTGTAATAAGACAATGTTATGTAATAGTTTATGTAAAGGTCGAACTAGTTGGTAACGTTGGAAGGTTTGTAAAAAATTACTTTTGTAATTACAACTTATATTTATATAAGTTGTATAATGTGAATATAATAATCGCTTCGACACGTGTTTAAAATAAAAAAAATATACTCTGATAATTCAAAAGACCGGCGTTACAAGTTGGTATCAGAGCCTTAGTTTGAGTGAATTGAGTACTATATATAGTATTCAGTCTCAAACTCGCGTTCATATTCGACCATTACTAAGTGTTCCCAAAGGGTGGTATTGGGGTGTGAAGAGTGAATTATTGTTTCATGCTATGTGATAAGTAAAAGCTAAGATAAGTTAAGAGTTATATATATGAAGTATACTGAAGGTTTTATTCTGAATGTGTATAGAATTCTAACTCATTATGGAAGTACCTTCTGGTGATAAGGATGCGTATATCCTTAAATAAGGGGGTAGATTTGTAACATCCTCACAAAGGGCCTAGACGCACGCTTACGTGGTACGTGTATTAAATTAATAAATTGAATAAAATATACATATTTGTAGATATTAAAGAAAAATAACTAAAATAGTTATTTTAAATGAGTCAATAAAATATTGATAAAAATATAAAAGAATAAAAGTATATTTAATGATTTAGAACGAGGTTTCCAAAAATATCCCCGTTAGTTAAAACGGATACTCGCGTGTTAAGTTGTAAGTTGAAAAGGGGAACAAAATACCCACTTGTGGATAAATATTACCCACAAGTCAGATATTCTTTGTTACCCACGTTCAAACACAGACAACACTTCTAAAGTTTCTTCTTACCTTTTTCTTGTGTTTTTGTTCAAGGGTTCAAGAGGAGAAATTCAAGAGAAGATCATTAAGCTTCAAGTTTGTTGCTGAAATTCGAGATTCAATCCAAGCTACAACCTGTTCTTGATCATCTTCTTCATCTATTCATCCTTGTAAGTTCCATTTCTCCATGTTCTTCAAGAAATTAGGTTTTGGTGGGTTTTTAGGTGAAACCTGAATTTGACCATTGTGGTCTGATTTTGAAGCTTCTAATGCTTCCTACAACTCATATAGATGCTAAAGAACACATAACATGGATTAGAATTGCTTGATTTGATCAAAATCAAGATTTGACCAAATTGGTCAAAATAGCCAAAAACGGGTCAAACTGAAATTGACCCTCAAGAACTGAAATTTAGCATTCTAATTGTTCTTATGAAGTGTTAGGATTGATTAGAACTCATGTGTTTGATTAGAGGTAGTGTTTATGCATATGTTCAAATTTGGCCTAAATGGTTCAAAATGGCCAAAATGAGTTGAATCTATTTTTACACATCAAGGACTGATTTTTAAGGTTCTAATAAGTTCATATGACTTGTATGAATTGATTAGAACTATGGTTTTGAATTAAATTGGTGGTTTTGCTTGAATTGGTAAAAATAGTGCTAAAATAGTCTTTAAATAGGCAAAATTTGGAAAATTCTACCAAACAGAGGTTTTAAGGGAAATGGTCAGTTCCAATAGCTTCAATAAGTCATTTGGAATGTGAATGATGCATTGGAAGTGTTGGAATTGATGTGTTTCAAGTTTTGGCCATATTGAACACATTCTTGCAAATTAAAGCTTGAATTTTGTATGGATTGATTGGATAAGTGTTAGGGATGTTAGAAAGCACCTACAAGTGCCAAATGCTGTTATGGAACACTGAAAATTGGTTAGAATTGAATTGGTATTGAAATGGACCAAAATGGTACTGCTGTGCAGAAACAACATCTGTGCACTGCTGCACGCGACGCGACGCGTCGAAGGCTTGGACGCGACACTTCCAAGTAGTTTCTACACACATTGCTGTTTTGTGTTGTTCTTTCGCGTAGAAGTGTTTTGGTCATGGATATAAGATAGCAAACAAGTTAGGAACATTGTTAGGACATTATTCTTGATATCTTAATGATTTCCTTGCATGTTTAAGTATCTAAACGTGAATGATTTGATATAGGTGCTAAAGGCAACTAAAGCAAGCCGGAGTCATGTAATTACCTGTTATAGCTCAACAGGTGATTAACAGTTAACTCGAGTATGATATTAATAGTGTTACAAATATGTTTTGTATGATATAAACCATGAAAGTTTAGATATGCATGTATAGAGGTTTCAAAACCAATTGTGTGATACAAATGATATGTATGCATGTAAAAGACCTTGTAGGTCGTTCTTGATATGTGAAAAAGCCTGTTTAGGTCACTCTTGATATGTAAGGGCCGGAGTAGGCCATTGTGTTTGTGATGAGGCCAGAGAAGACCATTGTTTGAGTGCTGGTACTACATTGTAGAGATTGTGGTGCGGGATTCGATGATCACGAATCTTGGTTCTAGCTAAACCGCCGCCCTCAATACAAACTCGGGGATCTCAGGTTTGATTGCATTTAAAACAGATAAGCACATACCGCTAACCCGCTAATCTCCTAGCTCAGGTTTGCGGGTGTTACACAAGCTGTGCAAGGCGCCGATGTTAACATTACCTAAGGGAAGGAGGTTTCACTTTAGTACAACTTATCACCCACAGATAGATGGTAGTGAGAGAACGATACAGACTTTGGAAGGCATGATGCAAGCTTGTGTGCTGGATTTCGGGGGTTACTAGAATACTTCTCTCCCATTAGCCGAGTTTTCCTATAACAACAGTTTCCATGCTAGTATCTGGATGCCTCCGTACTAGATGTTGTACAAGAGGCGGTGTCAAACTACAATTTGTTAGCGTGAGGTGGGGTAGTGGGAGCTCGGAAGCACAGAAGTGGTGCGAAAGCAACCAAGAATATTCAGAAAATCCAAGAAAGATTTGGTTCAACATAGAGTAGACATACAATCTATGCTGATAAGCGCCGCTCAAAATTGGAATTTCAAGTTGGAGACTATGTGCTACTTAAGATTTTTCCTTTGAAGCGAGTGATTCGCTTCAAAAAGAGGGGCAAGCTGAGCCTGAGATTTATAGCATCTTTCAAGGTTGTGGCTCGGGTTGGGAAAGTTGTTGGGGTTCTTAACCATCAAAACCACCATGAGAATCGCAAACTGGACCACGCGAGTTTTAACAAAATATTATCTTTGTTTGGATTAGCATAAAATCAATATTTAATCAAAGTACACGGCGGAAACAATTTTAAATAAAATGCAAAGATTAAACTCCATAAAACCCAAAAGGAATTATCTTTATTATTCTCATGAAATTAATACATAATGAACAATAAACAAACAAGAATAATAGAATAAACATCTTACCCAGGTTGCTCAAAATATAGTCCACCCGTGATATTACCAACGAGATCCTTCTAGCCGGAATCAACCAACACGAACAAGTACATGAACTCGGATTCATAGGTGTATAATACTCAGGTTCAAACGAAACCCGAAAAACCCCTAAGGTGTGTTCGGCCGAATGAGAGGGAGAGAAAGGAGAAGAGAGTTTTCTTGTTTAATATTCTTATTAAACTCAATTAAAATCTCTTAGCTTTGTAAATTGTATAACACATATATATAGCCTTGTTAGAAATCCTCTTAAATAAGGATATATATATATATACTGACCATTTTAACATAGCTTAATCACCACGTTAGAATATTATATATATATATACACACACACACACATAGAGGGCGGGGGGATCCGGTGAGAGCACATGTTAAATAAAGAACGATAAGATCACTTGTAGGCCAATCATTTATTTACATAAATAAGACTATAAACTCAACATATCTACATATCTTAATTAAACAAAATAATTAAAAATTCAACATACCTTAATATCACCCATTAATTAAAGATTATCCAAGGGCTATAAACTGTTCTTTAAGTTCTCACCTTAAAATATGTTCTCATTTAATCTTGCATATATATATATATATATATACACATAGGCAAAAGTTCAAACGAGAACTGTTTTTTCGTACGAGAACCGCGAGAACCAATCTTAGCCGTCCAATTCCCCCTCCTTCAATTGGATTGCCCACCCATGAATTCCTTACATACACCCTGCCACACTTAATCTCCCCACGCTCTTCATCCATGAATTCCATTATCCAAAATGAACGGCCAAGATTGGTTCTCGTAGTTCTCGTATAAAAAACAGTTCTAGTTTGAACCCTCCCCTATATATATATATATATATATATATATATATATAGGGTGACGATCCAATAAAACAGTTCGTAAAATGAGAACGCTAGAAACACTGCATCTAGTCTATAAAATCACTACATCAAACTTAAAATCATTGTATCATACTAAAAAACATGGAGTTCTCTTAAAACTAGTCCATCATGCACGAATTAATCGGTGGATTCTCATTTAAGAACCAATATATCTTGTCTAAAATCTACTGCATCTAGTATAAAATCACTATATTTTGTGTAAAAACACTACATCTTATCTTTATAAACACAACAACAACAACAACAATAATAATAATAATAATAATAAAGCACATAAAATATGACTATATATGAAAAATATTGACTTTTGGTGAAGAATTTGGTGCGTTCGCAAATTGCGAACGTTTTGCTCCCGTTCGTATTAGATCCCTATACTATATATATATATATATGTGTGTGTGTGTGTGTATATATATATATTGAAAAGTTCATTTGAGAACCCTTTTTATTTCGAGAACCAATCTTAGCCGTCCAATTCCCCCTCCTTTAATTGGATTGCCCACCCATGAATTCCTTACATGCACCGTGCCACACCCAATCCCCCCATGCTCTTCATCCATGAATTTCATTATCCAAAATGAACGGCTAAGATTGGTTCTCGTTGTTCTCACTCTAATATTGGTTCTCAACGGAACCTTCCCCTATATATATATATATATATATATATATATATATTTGCATAAATATATTATATATAACACACACACATATATATATAATTAAATTAATATAACAATATATTTTATCCGAAAAACTTAAACGTTTAAACTATTACATTTAATCTGTTTTTCGATAACCTTAATTAACTAAGTATATATATATATATAGACTTATTGACAAATAAATATATAACCATTAGTTAATTAATACTTGGTGAAATACTCTTTAATGAGTATTTATTTATAATTAACCATATAAATCCGGCACTCATGGTTGTGACCCTTGAAGGTCCAATGACGTTGGACATGACATCAAATGTTCGCTCAATGTGCATATAACTCAAACAAAAGTAGCGTACATACTAGGATTACCTGAGGAGCTATCCAAGATTCATAACACTTTTCATGTGTCACATCTACGTAAGTGTTTAGCTCATGAGTCGACTTTTGTACCTATGGAGGATATAGTGGTGGACGACAAACTAAAGTACATGGAAAGACCAATGGAAATTCTAGAAAGGAAGACGAAGGCCTTAAGAAATAAGCAGATCGGCATAGTAAAAGTTCATTGAGAACATGTAACGCCCCAATTTTTTTAAATTTATGATCATAATTAATTCCATTTAGACTAAAATAGTTAAAATATATTGGTTACACGCATCCATCAATAACCTGCCCAACACACAGGTCTTACGGTATCAAAACAGTAAAATATTTAAGTGTATTAGTTTATAAGATCAAAGCTCATAAAATCACGTTGCGGAAAAGTATCTGTCACGCGGGAGCCTTCCCCTTCTCGACACACGTCGGTCCTAAAAAAAATCAACAACACGGGTTAAGCACAAAGCTTAGTGAGCACATAACACTCACATATTATATCAGATAACACATTCACAAATAATAAACATCACATGATATATGGTCGTCTGCCAAAAGAGCCAGCTACTCAAAATGCTACACAGGTGGGGTGGCCGTCTGTCAATCATCATCATGGTATCACATATGAACACATATCAGAATATAAGATATAAGTTAGTGTAACTCACCTGAATTTCAGCACAGAGGCACATCATAGCAAATCTGCGAGTCACGACAATTCACCGATAACAACCTACAATAAAGGTACATCGGTTTAAGTACAAGACACAGTTGGTAAGATTACTCTGTACCTAATTAATCTCATGATACTCTAAGTGTGCTAGTGATGTACATTGGGCTCAACACGTTACACTAGGCCCAAGTCACTTGATAATTCACCGACCCAATTTACTTCTACCAAAACTTTACCACTCTCACTAAAAACATACTAGAATGGAATTATTCTCCCAAGAAATCTGCCCAAAAGGTGAAACAAAGCATAAAGCTCTTTAATGACCAAACGGGTCAAACATCCATTACTTTAACTCTAACGAATCGAGCCCAAAAAGACATTTTTAATACAAACTTTCTAAATACATGTTGTTCCCCTTATCACGAGGAGTTGAACTGAAAATTTTGAGGTCCTAACTCGAAAAGACGACAAAAGTCAAACTTGTAAATATTTTGGTATTTTCACCATTTAAACTCGAATCTGATTCGCATCACTTGCACTATTATATTTTTCAGTCTAAGAAACATGTATAGGGTCATTGGATAGCGCAAAAAACAATCATTTAGTTTATTCGCGCATTTCTTTACTTAACGGGTATGTATGACCCGTTTCAAAGGAACTTGCATAAATCAACAATCCACCCATCTTTTGCATTCATAAATATTCCCAACAATATCACCTACAATAACCTCTATAATCATGATCAAAATCAATAAAAATAGCTACTAATTCTAAATGTACATTTAATTAATAAAACTTCAAGTTCTAGCAAATATCAATCTAACATCTCAAGTCTAGTTTGTGATTCAATAATACCCAAAACCAATTCGTGATTCAAGTGGTAACTACAATTTGCAATTCCTATATAAAGTCTCATTTCAATTTGTGATTCAAAGGTTTATGCTTCATTTGCGATTCAAGTCCTACTAATCAATTTGCAATTCAAGACTAATCAAATTTGTGATTCCTTAACATGTCCATTTTGTGATTCTAAACCAACAACCAACTTTATACATTATTCTAACTTGAAATTCATGTAAGCCCAACTAATTTGTGATTTGCAAATATGTGTATAAGTATCTAATTTGAAATTCATGCCAGGCTGTTGATTTGATAGACATTTGAATACACACTTAATTAACTTGCAATTCCCTATTCTTGTTGTTAGTTTGCAATTCCAAGCCCACAACTTCATCAGCAGGTTATAACAGTTCAATCCTCACCTAACTCCCATTCATTTTTCTTGATGATTTAATTCTATGCTTACCTAACCCATCAAGCCAAGGTCCAATTCTTTAGTTGTATTTTCATGTGGTTCTAAATGTTCTATCCCCATCCCTTTCCATTGACAAAACCGTAACACATACACACACACACTCCCACACACTCCCACAACTGATAATTAGCTTGCAATTCCCCATGAAACATCACCATTTCAATTAATTTTTGTTTCCATGAGTTCCTAATAACACCTACACAAAGCCTTAGGGTTTAATTGCAATTTAATTAAGCATTCTTAGCCCTAGGTGAGGTTTAGTTCTCGGTTGTTCGCTGTGGTTCGACAGCCCCTAAAACCGATCCAAACCCCACGAAAATTAAGCTAAAAACCATGTTAATCATTAATGGGGAATAAGGATTCTAACCCGTGGTTGTTTCTCGAGTTCTCGCGCTATAGAAAGATCGAATCCCTGCCTCTGTTCCTTCCAATCTCCTTAGCCTACTACTACTACTACTTTTGAGGTTTGTGTGTGTGCTCGACGCTGCTGAGAAAGAATCAAGAGCAAATTGATCGGACTTTCACATTAATCGACGAAGCAACAACACGTAATAATCCTCTACACATAGTTATAGTTTGTATATAGTTTATACATCATTTGGTCAAGATAAACGAAGTCTTTATTGATGATTTTTGCTCAAAAATAAAGAAAGAACCGAGTACTTGGAGTTGGAAATAAATCCCTCGATAGTTGTTGTAAATTTGATTAAGTATTAGGGATCGATTAAAATGTTGTTAAGGATCCATTAAAACATAAATGAACAAAATTGTTAAGATTTAATCAAGATTGAATTCACTAAGGGGGTGTTTGGTTCATTCTTTTGGTGGGATTTGCATTTCAAATTCTTCCAAATACGATGTTTGATTGGCCAAGTAGGTAAGGATTTCAAATGCATGGATTTCATTTGATAGCATTTAAATCCCATGGATGAGGGATTTTGAAATACTAGCCCCCCTCATATTCTAAAATCATGTATATGGGGATTTCCTCCGGTGACCCTCCGACTTCCGTTCCATTGTTGCCGTCCCTTCGCTTCCGTTCCGTCCCGTCTTCGTCATCGTCCCTTCGCTTCCGTTCCGTCGTCGTCCCTTCGCTTCCGTTCCTTCGCCACCGTCATCGTCCCTTCGCAGTCGCCGTTCGCTATTGTACTTTAGCTTCGGTCGTCGTTCCCTTTCATCCCTTCACCGTCGCTTCCGTCCCTTCGACATAAACCCTAGGTCAATGCCATCATCTCTCCGCTTCCGTTCCTTCGCCTTCGCTTCCGTCCCTTCGCCATCGCTTCAATGGTGGTAGTGAAGGTGGTGGTTGGTGGTGGTAGTGGAGGTGGTAGGTGGTGTTGATGGTGGATGGTGGTAGTGGAAGACCCTCCTAATGAATCCCATCCAAACACCACTTAGGATTTTAAATCTCTCCAAATGAAAATCCCACCAAATGCAAATCTCATTATAAAATGCAAATCCCATAAAAAATTACTTAAACCAAACATGTAACACCATCTTTGCAATTAGTAAATTTAGTAAAAATTTGAGTTTTTAAACTGCGTGGGTGCGTTTGTAACTAAAGTGTTTACCTGTCCTGTTAATTTAATAAAAGATTAACAACCATGCAGCGGAATTCAAAACAAACCCTACAAACTATTACAGTTTTCAAAATACTAGTTTGGCATATACATATATATACAAAACAAAATCTTCCAAACCCATAACCATTGGTGTTACTCTATTCATGACCGGCCATTACACAAGATACCATCATTTAGTGTTCCTTTCCAAAAGGTATTTACAACCATCAGTAAGCATCTCACCAGGCCTTTCTAATTTTTACCTGAAAAAAGGGAAACAACAACAATATTAGTTATAAATAGCTAGTGAGCATAGACAAACATAAGCATCAATAAAGAAAGCCATATCACAGGAATAAGCAATCGGTGCTATCCTATCACATAGCGGAGTGCTGACAAGATCGGTAAGGGTTATGTCTTGCAGGATAGCTAGTCCAACTTAACAACCCTCACCGGGGGATCAGACACTGCCAACCGTGCACGTTACGAAGCCAAAGGCTCAATTGGGCTCAGCGGGTAGCCGAATACCGCAGATGCTAAAGAACGGTAGTTCTAAAGGACTTACGACTCGGAATGGCTCACTGAATCACCGTTGATCCCGAACTATGCCTGAAGGCCCATAGGATCCAGCCATAAGCTGACTTTAATAGATAGTCATGTCCGGACATTCACATACCACATCAATAACCCATTTCGGGTTCAATAGCATGCATGCATTTAACAATCAACTCATATTAATCAATAATTATCATACCTCGTGCACATTTATATGAATACATGTATAACATATCAAATATCATGGCAACGTTCACTTCTTGATCTTTATTGCATATCTAGAGATTTCAAGTACCCAACATGTAGCTTACAATAACATTAAATCAGTAAAATAAATCAAATAGCACTTAAATCCCTCTTTATTGAACTCATGAAAGCCGGTACTCACCTGGATATCTACAACAAGTGAATTTACTGTTCAGGTTCTTCCCGGTCGTCGGAATCACCTAAACAATATCCCGTATATCAGTACTACATGAGACAGCAAACTGTGTGCTGAAACAGGGCTCCTTGCGGCCACAAGCAAATTGCTTGCGCCCACAAGGGCAAAACACCACTTGCGCTCGCAAGGAAGATCCTTGCGCCCGCAAGCATCGATCTTTGCGGCCACAAGGGTGGTCCTTGCGCCCGCAAACAAGTCTGCACAGACCAGTGTCGATTTCCAGCCCCTGTTTTGGTTATTTTCAATCCCAATTCTTAACGAAACGATTCCAAACCATTTTTCAGCATTCACATATGAAAGAGGTAATCAAACTAAGCTAGAAACAACACTTCTAACTCACTTTAACATTCAATTCAAGAATCAAGATCAAAATTTCATATTTTGACCCATTTGAACTAATTTTCCAAATTCAACTATAAATACCACTATAATTCTAGAACTTGATTACTTATTACTTAGAAATGGATTAGAAACCGAATGAAATCATTAGAAGCAACTATTAAGGTCAATTTGAGCTTTTGACCCATTTCACCTAAAAGTCAAGAACTCAAGAACAAGATGAGTAGATGCTTACAAGGATGAGGAAGATGATGAAGATGTGATTAAGAACTGATCTTGAACTTGAATTTGTGCTTGTATCTCCGGCCTTGAAGATCTCTTGGGTTTTCTTCTTCACTCTTCCAATAACAAAAGAGAAGGTAAGTGTGGTTGTGTGTGTTTACGTGAGTGTGTGTGTAGGCTGTGTTTGATAAGGTTGAAACCGACTTGTGGATTTAATTATCCACAAGTGGGTATCTTGTTCCCCTTTCCAACTAACAACACAACACCTGTTTACCCGTTTCAATTAACGAAGATATTTTCAGAATCCTTGTTTGTAACCGTTCAATATTTTATTACTTTTATCTATTTTTATTACTATTTTTATGACCTCATTTAATAGCTAAATTAATAGTTTCTATTAATACTAAAAAATATATATTTTCATTTAATTTAATTCACGTACCTATGTCACGCACGACTATGCCCGATTGAGGATGTTACAAAACACCCCTAAGGTATCAACTTTAATACTGCAATCGCAAATGTCCTTGTATGTAGGCTTAAGAGATAGTGAATTGAAAATTTAGTGTATGCTGAATTTAAAGGTGAGTTGAGTCTCTATATGAGATTCCTCGAATCACAAATCTGTACAAAGATTGAATCGCAAAATAGGTTTTTGGCTGAATCGCAAATTGGAACTTGTAATTCGAATCGCATATCACCTTAGAAGTGAATTGTAAATCTCATGATTTAATACTAAAACAAAAATTGTTCTATATCAATAGGAAGTGGGGATCGCAAATTAGAGACACATGCTTGAATCATAAATTGCTAAACCAAGTTGTTGGATCGCAAAACAAGAATTGAAATTGGTAAATTAAACCAAAAAAGGGAAATCGCAAATCACGATCATGATATGGAATTGCAAATTGCTTAGATCGCAAATAATTATTTCATTTAAAAACTTGATAAGTGATTAATTATGTATAAATATTATTGTAGGTGCTTGCTAGTAATTGTGTAACTTTCAAATACTAATAAGTAGTTGTTTGACCTAGTGTTGTAGGAACATGTGAGTTTGCATTAACTTACTCTTTATACCATGATATGTATTTGTTATATGCGTAAAGATTCATGTATGAGATATGTGTATATGATGACAAGTGGTTACGTGTTAACTGTTATATCATGTTGCCCTGTAACTAATCAAGCTTGTGTGGCTAGTTAGAGCAATCTAAAGGTGACAGTTGTGAGAGTTAGAGCCGGCGGGGGCCAAGATAGGCATCAAACGAGTGGTACCCGAGATGCAAAAGTAAGGGTGAGACCCAGCTGTAGCATATGATATTGTTTTAGTGTGTGCCTTCCATTATGAAGCATAAGTGTGGTGTTAAGTCACTAAACTTTGTGCTTACTCGTTGTTAATTTATCTTTTTCACGACCGTCGGGTATGAACAAGGGTAAGGCTCTAGCATGAGTACAACGTTTACGATTTTGATTAAGTTTATCTACAACATTATTTCTTTAGCTTTCGTTGATTCAAATAATTTGAAGTACTCTCGTCGGGATGATTGTGATTAAAAGATTTTGTATGGTGGTTTATTACAATTGAATTACGATGTTACATGCTTTATGGTTTTAGTCATTATAATTTTTTTTTTTGACGTTACACTAACTAGGAAGATGAGGGTAGTTGTAGGGATGTAAATGAGCCGAGCTACTCATGAGCTAATCGAGCTCGGATCATTAAAAGCGCGAAACGAGCCGAACCTAAATGAGTTCAAGCCTATATTAAGGCTCATTTATTAAACAAGCTCGAGCCTGAGCCTTGTATACTGGGCTTGTTTAAGCTCGCGAGCTTAATCAAGCTTTGATATAATATTTATTTTTTAGTTATTACTTATATAATTGTATTATATATTTTTATATAAAAAATAAAAATTTAAAATTCAAATTGTTTTTTATTTATTACTTATATAATTTAAACTATGGTTACAAAAAAAATAAATGAGCTTTAGCGAGCCTATCACTATCTTCGTAAAACACTTCGCGAGCCGAGCTCAAGCCTCATATTACGAGCTCGAGCTTTTACACTTTTAAAATAGCCTGGATCAATTAGTGTAAAGCTCAACTTGGTCAGGCTCATTTACATCCCAAGGTATTTTGAATAAATAATCAATCTCTGAATCACTTGGCTTGGTTAATAAATGATCAATCACTGGTCACTTCAATATGTTACAAGCATGGCCAAATAGTCTGTTTTGACCGCCAAAGAGCCCAAATATGTTTCTTCGTAAGGTGTAAAACTCTTCTTCAGTATTTATATCATGCCATATATCAGGGGCGGACCTGTCTTATGGGTGCGCAGTGGTGACACGGAACACCAGCTAATTTTATTTGCATAGTGAAAATTTTCGATTTTTTTAGGGCTGTGCTACAAGTCAAATTTTCACGTGCTACCGGTCATGCCACCGTAACCCAATAAAATCTGGAAAAAAAAGTACAAGTTTAATAAATTGCGATCATGTATTTGATTTTACCATTAAAATTTCTTATTTTACCAAAATATTACAATCAATTGGACTGGACTAAAAGACACAAGTTAAAAAAGAAACAGGTTTAGTTATTTCTTAAAAACGTTATTTTTAATTGCCCTTATTTTTAATTGTTTGTTGGTAGGGGTGTAATCGAGCTGAGACAGCTCGCAAGCTACTCGAGACCGACTTGAAAAATAACCAAAATCGACTCGAGCAAAACCGAGTCGAGCTCGAGCTACTCGAGTAGGGTTCTGAGCTGAGTTCGAGCTCTGAAATACTTAATCGAGCTTGTACTAAATTACCATTTTACCCTTTTAGACACACACCATTTACTTTTATACCCTTAGTAGCTAGTTGATAATTGTTGTTCGAAAATATGATATTTGAATTCCGGAATGTATTTTAACACTTGTTACTAAAAAAAATTTAAATTAATTTTAGTCGAGTCAAGCCGAGCTCGAGAGTGTCTGTAACATCCTCGAATTGGGCCTAATTGTAATTTGTATGTCCGTGTATGTAAATTAATTGAAATAATAATAAAGTACGTGTATTTGTTATTATATGTTTATATATGTATGTTTAGTGGTTATATGTTAAAATATAAAAGTAGTAGTAAAATAAGTAAGACGAATAATTTATGAATGAATCTAAGTAAGGATTCTGAAAATATCCTCGTTAGTTGAAACGGGTAGGCGTGGGTCAAGTTGTAAGTTGAAAAGGGGTACAAAATACCCCTTGTGGATGGGTTTAAACCCAAAGGCGGTTTAAGCCTTATATTCACACGTGTGTGTGTGTGTGTTCAAACACAGACACTTGAAAACTCTCTCTATTGCAAGTTCTTGAAATTTTATTGAAGACTTCTTGTATCAAGCTGATTTCTAGCAGATTAAGACTTTCATCATCTTCATCATCTTCATCATCTTCTTCGTCACCTCCATCTTCTTGTTCTTCATTTGGTAAGTAACCTTACCAAGTGGGTTTTGTGATTCAAGGGTAATAAACTTAAATTCAGTTCTGAAATTGACTTTAATTGATCTCTATATCAATTACAAGTTGATTAGAACTCATATGGTGAATTAAAATGGTGATTTTGATGAAGTTCCTGAAACTTGAATGAAATGGGTTAAATGAGTAATTTTGGTTCCAAATCATGTATAAGTTGTTATAATTAATGAAAGGTTGTTTTTGGAATCATATGAACGTCCCGATGATTTACAGATGCTGGAATTAATATAGAAACTCAAATTTTGAATTTTGAATGAAGAACAGTCGGAACAGGGGGTTGTAGCCGACCTGTTCTGAAAACAGGTTGCTTGTGGGCGCAAGGCCCATCCTTGCGGCCGCAAGGGGTCAAAATCCGATAGCTAAATGATCAAATCCGACATGCTAAGTAAACAAATACGATAGTGCTTGCGGGCGCAAGGCCCTATCCTTGCGACCGTAAGGAGTATCAGAATCCGATGGGAGTATCGGAATCCGCAAGTGTCGGAATCCGCAAGTTTTGTCGGATTTGCACTAAATGCTAGTTTGATGCTTACGGGCGCAAGCATTAGTGCTTGCGGCCGCAAAGGGTGTTTTTCCATAAACAATTCAAAGATTGTTAAGTCTCTGTGTTGTTACACATAAAAGGTCAGTATGGCCTTGTTAGTTGGTCTATGGTTCCTTTAGGGGTTCCTGATCTTGTTATAAGTAGTTGTGTTCACTTATTTAGAAGCTTAACATAAGTAATGATGTTCTAGGTGAGCTTGTCTCGTTAGCAAAGCCGAAGTGAAATATCTGTTGATTCTAAGCTTCTCAGGTGAGTACCTGCTTTCATGAGACTCAATAGAGTAAGACTTGTTTGCTAGATGACTACCCGAATGATTATACATGATTGTATTATGTAAATCTACCTTGTTTTTGCAGGTATGCTCAAGAAGGTAAGTGTATGTCTTGAATGATGTTAAGATATGTATTAGGTGCATGCCAGGGGGTCCAGATTGGAACCGCTTAGTTAACACATGATGATATGCATGAATGGCTACCTGAAAGACGTTATATGTAAGATGATGGATCCCTATGGGATCATATGTATGTATGAATGTATGTGCACTGTCTGCAGACTATCTGACGCATGGTTAAGGTCAGTCGGTTGTAACTGAATCCCATGAGTACTTCGGGATTTCACGGTGATTCGGGAAGCATTCCGGATCGTAGGTTCAGCAGAACCGCCGTGCCGTGAGTGGTAATCAGCTGGATGACCGCTGGATTACCTGTGGAGCCTTTGGCTCTGTGAACGATGTTTGGTGGATTGCTTTACGCTCCCCTACCAGCACGGTTGGTCGTGCCTGATCCCCCGGTCTGAGTTGTTGAGCGGTATTGATTACCCTGCAAGACATGACTCTTACTGATCTTGTCAGCACACCGCTATGTGTTAAGATAGCAATGATTGCTTATGTATGATGTATGTTGCATGACTTGCTTTATTGATGCTTATGATAAGTATGTACTCACTAGCTATGTTGTTTAGCTAATGGTGCTACGTTGCCACTTTTCAGGTAAAGACTAGAAGGCCTGGTGAGGCGGGTGGCTTTTGTTGTACATAAACCCTTGTGGGTTGGAACACTTTGATTTATGTTGTAATATGATACTTATGGTCGGTTCTAGTATGTTAGGTAATACCAGCGTATATTTTGGAAATGATAATGATGAAATTAACAGTTGTTACTTTTAAAAGAAAATTTTCCGCTGCTAAAACTGATGTTTTGAGTTGGTCGAGTTGATCTTCTCTTAATTACAACGCCGATCCTTAAATTTCAGAGTATATTTTTTTTATTAAAAACATGTGTGGAAGCTATAATATTTAATTCACATTTTACAATGTATATCAATATAAGTTGTAACAAAAGAGTATTGTTTAACAACATTCCAAACGTTACCAACTCGTTCGGCCATTACTCTAATTATTACATAACATTGTCTTTACATAGTGTTCCCCAAAACCTATCATGACATCCCTGCAGGTACCCGTACTCACCATCAATCTATTTACCTGCATAAGGAATGTACATGAGAGGGTTAGCTATAAATAGCTAGTGAATAACAATTAAAGTGAAAGCAGTATATCAAGAGTATCATAAACACATTACATGCATCACATAACTTCATTCAAATCTATCCTAACACAAGGTGAAGTACTGGTTGTCAGCAGGCATCACATCTTGTAGGGTTATAAGCCCGGCTCAATGATCCTCACTAGGGAAACCGATACTTCCTCCGCGCCGGTGGAGAAGCGGGTAGCGGTCCACCATTGCGTTATCGGAAACATATCCCATATGGGATTAGTGGAATTAAGAGCCCCGAGTTAGTATCGAGGGGCGGCGGTTTAGCAAGAACCAAGATTCATGATCTCGAATCTCCGCACATCCTAGTTGGCGACACAAGGCCCCAACTCAAGACCCAGATAATATGGCCTCAATCTCTACAAGGTAGTAGTACCGGCACTCACACAATGGACTACTCCGGCCTTATCACAAACACAAATGGCCTACTCCGGCCCTTACATATCAAGATTGACCATCACAGGCCTTTAACATATCAATAGTGACCTACTCTGGTCTTTAAACATGCATACATATCATTTGAATTACACAAATGGTTTATGAAACCTCTAAACATGCATATCTACAATTTCATGGATTGTAACATACAAATACATCTTATAATACTATTAATATCATGCTCGAGTTAATTGTTACTCACATGTGGAGTTATTACAAGTAAGCTCTATGTCACAGGTGATTCTTGATCAAGTGGTACACCTAAACAAACACCCCGAGTGTCAAAACAACGTGTGACAGCAAACTGTTTGCTGAAACAGAGTTCCTTGCGGCCACAAGAAGAAATGCTTGCGCCCACAAAGACTGACAGGTCCTTGCGCCCGCAAGAGCTGGCCTTACGGCCGTAAACAAGGTTCCCTTGTGTCCGCAAGGGGTATTCCTTGCGGCCGCAAGGACTGCTGTGTAGACCTGCGATTTCCAGCCTCTGTTCTTGCTGTTTTATACCCCAAAACTTAACCAAACGATTCCAAATCAAATTCCAGTGTTCACATATGAAATGGTCAATACAACTAATGTAACACCGTATCTTTCAACCCAAAAATTTTCATTTTTAATAACCACTGCGGAAGCGAATTAAATACCAAAAGTATTTACAGCTGTACATAAACAGCTATTTAAATATCAGTATTACAAAACACGGCTCATCACAAATAATCTATCAGAGTCCTAGGTGATTACTCCCCAAGCTAACCACTCTCAGCCGAGCCGCTGACTTACCAAAACCTGTAAAAAGAGTGAGAGGTGGGGGATTAGCACAAAGCTAAGTGAATGGAGTAAAACCACAACAGATATATCAGCCAGAACCACATGATATCAACAACAGATAACAGATAATCGTGCCCCGGGAAGACCGGCGGTTCTGCAGGAACCTACAACCAATGCCGGCCAAAGCAAAGGTTTACCGATAGTTCATTTGCTATTCTCACACAGTATTACCTTAAGTTGCAACAAATGCATCAAAAGATCCCAATACTGATTAGCCGATAGCAAACAAACCCAGCCCATATGCCCAGCCGAAACTGACTTCCCAACCATCATGTATACATATCATAGACGCAACAATTAATTAACAATCAACAGTTAATCAATTATCAGATACACAATATATCCATGCGTCAAACCAATAACAGCTGCAACCAAACTAGTTATAACTAATAACATCTGTGAGTAAACATCCACTCACCTCAAGCTTTCAGCTTCTCCACTCAGTGATCTTATATTACTGAGCCTTGTCTGTTCCTGAGAACACAACAAACTGAAATCAGTAACCGATTCATAAATATATACCAAACACATATATTTATATCACTTTGATAAAACATTAACATGTAAGATTCACATATGTATAAACATATATCACATGGCATTAAACAATGCAAACAAACAACAAATTCCACAAAAGCCTCGGACGCGTCGCGTCTGAGCACTCGACGCGTCGCGTCGCCCTTCACTATCGGATTTCATAAATCCGAATCCCACAATCGGATTCTCAAGTCCCGGATTTCATAGTGTCGGATTTTGGACCTCTCGGATTTGCCTTAGTCTCGGATTTGGATCCCGGATTGCACTTTCGGATTTCCATTCGGATTCCTCCAAGAGTCCGACAATATTCAAAAGCACGTCGCGTTCAAGCGATGGACGCGTCGCGTCGCTCGCATACCTGCATCATCTTCTTCATTTCGCCAGCCGACGCCAACTTTCCAAATCTGATTTAAACACTCAAAATCCATTATGAACACTTCTAAAACATGTATAAACATCTTATAACATGTGTACAACAACAAGAACACATCAAATCCTTTTAAAGCACCATATCATGCAAAACCCATTTGCCAAGTTTACATATAAGCTTCAACAATGGCAACTTCATGTTCTAAGCATAACTTCACAAACAAAACATGTTAAGATGATCAGAATCTTGCTAGGATTACAACCATACCTTTGTTTTGAATTAACACGTAACAAATCCAAACTTCCACTTTTCAAGTTTACTTGCTTCTTATCCTTTTCTCTCAAAACACGTACAAGCACATACAATCGGTTTTCAATAAGTTTCTTAGACCTGAATTATGCATATAAAACCCATGAGTTACTTTCTCAATTTGTGTAGCATGAGGTGGCAATAGATATCAACATTTATCATTACATGCTAACATGCATACTAACACCCATATATATATATATATATATATATATATATATATATATATATATATATATATATATCCGTACATGAATATATATATATATAAACATATAATCGATATATTTACTTAACTAATCAATTTAATTAAAACCATATAACTTAATACTAACAAGTAATTAATCAATACTAATCACAAGTTAACATACCAAAGCCACTATAATTACTAGGCCCAATCTAAGGATGTTACAAATCCTCCCTTCTTAAACAGGATTCCGTCCTCGGAATCTATTCACTTCTAAAAAACTGAGGGTAACGAGCTCTCATATCAGCTTCGGTTTCCCACGTCAAGTCTGAACCCAAACTGTGCCTCCATTTAACTAGAACCATCGGAATCTGTTTCTTACGCAGTTTCGTCACTTTCCGATCTAGTAGTTCAATGGGTTCTTCCACTAACTTCTTGCTGGAATCCACTTTAAGATCATGTAGAGGTAGAATCTGACTCTCATCCTCAACTCTACATTTCCACAAGTAACAAACGTTGAAGGTATTGTGAATATTTGATAATTCCGCTGGAAGATCAAGTGTAACCGTCTGATAATTAACCACCCGTTGGACACGAAACGGTCCAATATAACGCGGAGCTAGCTTTCCCGCTTCCCAAAACGGATAACCCCCTTCCACAGAGAAACCTTCAGATAAATTAATTCCCCCTCAACAAAAGTAACAGACCTACGACGTGGATCAGCATACATCTTTTGTCGATCCCTCGCAGCTTTCAACTTTTGTCGCGCAATAGCTACTTTATCTGCGGTGATCTGCACAATATCAGGCCCGCATACTGTTTTTCACCCGCCTTTAACCAACACGTAGGAGTACGGCAGCAACGACCATATAGCATCTCATAAAGCGGCATACCGATACTCGAGTGGTAAGAATTGTTATATGCGAATTCAATTAACGGCATATGGGAATCCCAAGAACCTCCATATTCTAACACACATGCCCGCAGCATATCCTCAAGTGTCTGAATAGTTCGCTTAGATTTCCCGTCTGTCTGAGGATGGTAAACTGTACTCAGATTAACACGTGTACTCAACTCCCGCTGTAAACTGTTCCAAACAAACCTGGAATCTCTATCTGATACAATCGAAAGTGGTACACCATGTCGGGAAACAACCTCATCCATATACAACTGAGCCAACTTACTTAGTGACGTCGTCTCACTGGTAGCCAAGAAGTGAGCACTCTTGGTCAATCTATCAACGATCACCCAAATATCATGATTCCTCTGCGTACGTGGAAGTTTAGTTACGAAATCCATCGTTATGTGCTCCCACTTCCATTCTGGAATCTGCAACTGTTTCAGTGATCCATAGGGTTTCTGGTGCTCTGCCTTAACCTGTGCACAAATATGGCAAGACTCCACAAACTGTGCAACATCTGTCTTCATTAATTGTAGGCCACCAATATAGCACCTTCAGATCGTTATACATTTTTGTGCTACGAGGATGAACAGATAGTCTAGACTTGTGAGCTTCAGTCATAATCAAACTCCGAAGACCTCCAAGAAAAGGCACCCAAACACGAGATTGATAAACCTTCAATCCCCTAGAATCATTATTCAAGTCATTCTTCTTCTTAATCATAATCTCTGACTTCAGATTTTCATCCCTCAAGGCTTCCAACTGAGCTGCCTTTAATCTATCAATCAAGTCAGAGACTATTTCAATTCGCATAAACTTGATGCGTTCACTAACTCCCTTGCGACTCAAAGCATCGGCTACTACGTTGGCTTTCCCTAGATGATAGTGAATCTCGCAATCATAATCTTTAACAAGTTCCAGCCATCGTCTCTGTCGCATATTGAGTTCCTTGTGCGAAAATACATACTGTAGGTTTTTGTGATCCGTACAAATAACGCACTTTGTAGCATAAAGATAATGTCTCCATAACTTTAACGCAAAAACCACAGATGCTAATTCCAAGTCATGGGTTGGATAGTTCTTCTCATTAGGTTTCAACTGACGATCCCAGTGCATCAACACGCAACCCAACCCTGCCAGAGAAGCATCACAATACACTATGAAGTCATCTGACCCATCCAGTAAAGTAAGAATAGGAGCCTGACATAAGAGTCATTTCAGTGTCTGAAAAGCCCTCTCCTGTTCATCATTCCATTTAAATGGAACCTCCTTGCGAGTCAATTTAGTCATGGGATTCGCAATTTTAGAAAACTCTCGGATAAACCATCTGTAATATCCTGCCAATCCCAAGAAGCTTTTAATTTCAGAAGGCGACTTCGGAGCCTCCCAATTCATCACTACTTCTATCTTTGCCGGATCAACCTTGACTCCATCACTGCAAATGACATGCCCCAGAAAGTGAACTTCTCGCATCCAGAATTCACACTTTGAGTACTTGGCATACAATTGCTCCTGTTTCAATGTTTCAAGAACTTGTCTCAAATGAATCTCGTGATCAGCTTCGGATTTAGAATAAACCAAAATGTCGTCGATAAATACTATCACAGATTTATCCAGAAACGGTCAACAAACCCGGTTCATCAAATCCATAAACACTGTAGGTGCATTAGTCAAACCGAACGGCATGACTAAGAATTCATAATGACCATACCGGGTACGGAAGGCAGTCTTGGCAACATCTTGTTAGAAACTCGTACCTGGTGATAACCCGATCTCAAATCGATCTTAAAGAAATACGAAGCACCCTACAACTGATCAAACAAATCATTAATCCTGGGCAGAGGGTATTTATTCTTTACCGTCCTCTTATTCAGTTCTCTGTAATCAATACACATCCGTAGCGTGCCATCTTTCTTTTTCACAAACAAAACCGGTGCACCCCACAGTGAAGTACTCGGACGAATAAAACCCCGATCCAATAAATCCTGAATCTGTGTCATCATCTCCCTAATCTCTGAAGGAGCCAACCTGTAAGGAGATCTAGCCACTGGATTAGAACCTGGTATCAAATCAATCTTGTACTCTACCTCTCGAACGGGAGGTAGCCCAGGTAACTCATCCGGAAACACTTTTAAGAAAATTTGATACGACTCGCACATCAGTAACTGCCCTCTTCTCTTTTCTAGCATCAATAGCATATGCCAGAAAAAACTCGCATCCCTTAGTCAAGGATTTCTTACCCTTCAACATAGAAATAATAGGAAACGTAGAACTGTTACTTTCCCCTCGAGCCATCACGTGCGACCCATCAGACAACGGAAAAGAAATCAATTTCCTATGATATTTAATACTCGCCCTGTACTTACTCAGCCAATCCATCCCCAAAACCACATCAAACCCCGCTAATGGCATCAATAGAAATGACACTGGAAAGCACTTACCATCAATATCTATCTCAGCCCCAGTCACAGAACTTGTATCAGGAACTATCTTACCATCTGCTACTTCTATCTCAATCGAAACAGAAATAACAGTAATAGGCAATTTCAACTTATCACAAAAAGCCACAGAAATAAAGGAGCGATTCACTCCAGCATCAAATAACACACACGCAGGTAGGGATTTTATAAGAAACGTACCGGTGATAACATCATCAGTGGCAGTAGCATCGTCTACTGTCATCTGGAACGCCCTACCCTCCGGTGTCGGAGGATTCTTTCGTTTTTGTGCCCCTGACGATGATCCCCCAACGTCCCCTGCCCCTGTCCCCGTCCCGGCTCTTCTCCCAGTAGGTCAATCACCAGCCCTGTGCTCTTCCTTCAAACAATCCAACAAACATTGCGGGGAAACCTGCAATCTTTCGTTTCATGCCCATGGGTTCCACAACGTAAGCAACGCATGGTCTGAGCAGTACACTTCCCAGTGTGTGTGGATCTACATCGGGTACACCATTGGGACTTCGCATTCGTACCCCCCCCCCCCGGTAGTTGGCTTCCGACTCTGATTTCCCTGAGAAGAATTGCCCTGCAACTTCTTCTTTTGTTGACCACCTACCTGGTCATATTTTGGCTTCTGCAATGCCGCCTCATCCTTATTTTGCTTATCCCTAGCTTGAATGTCCCCCTCAGCAGATTTTACCAAGGTGAAGGCCTGGGACAGTGATCCAGCCAAACGCGTAGTACTCTTGTACTCCGGTAATAAAGCTATGATGAAATGTTGAACCTGGGAAGATTCATCCGGTACCCACTTATAAACCTCAGTTTCGCGTTAAACTGTTCAATTAATTCATCAACTGACATCTTCTTTGTCATCTTCAATTCCATAAACTCCTGCCTTATCTTATTCAATTCGAAGGCATTGCAGTACTGCTCGCACATTTTATCCCGGAATTGATTCCATGTGATTAAATCCATCTGTGCTCTCGATAAGTGGGTGGTAATGGAATCCCACCAAACCATCGCCTTGCCTTTGAGCATCCTGGTGCCAAAGCAAACTCGCATCTCTTCCTCACAATTGCAAGCATCCAAAATCCTTGCAGTATCTCTTAACCAGTTCAGTGTAACGTTATGATCCGTGCTGCCGTGGTATTCATCTGGTTTACAATCCAAAAACTGTTTGTTGGTACACGGCTGCCTGTATCCCATGCAAAGTGGAAATCCCATGTATGGATAAGAGTAAGATCCCTTAGGCATCGATCCCTGTGGATAAGACCCCTGAGGAAATAACGGATAGAAGAATGGTTGAGATGTAGGTTGTGACATCAATGGTAACGGTACAGATATTGGTGGAATCTCAGCCAAAGTAGTGATCGGTGGAAAGATTGGTGGTATCTCAGGTGCAGTTGTTATCACAGTAGTAACCGGGGGTTAAATTATAGGAACTTGTCTTTGTTGCTCCAGTTCCTTTCTCAAGTCTTGTAGTTGGCCCTCCAACTGAAAGATGTACTCGTCTTTTTCATCTCCAGCGGTACCAGATGTACCAGCATTTTGCAAAGTTTCCACTGTAGTAGGGACTTCAACAGTAGACGGGACAATAGGGGTAGCAGTTGAGTGATCACGATCAGCCATTGTTATCTGTAACAATCACATCACCTCACGATTTATTAGAAAAATCCGTTAGTACATAACATACTAACTCCACCACACTCCAATTCACCCCAATCCCACACCCAAGGAGTAATCGACCTACCACGAGCCAAGATTTGGGAATGTAACACTTCCACTGTGCCTACACTGCCAAATGCATTCTCACACAGTATTACCTTAAGTTGCAACAAATGCATCAAAAGATACCAATACTGATTAGCCGATAGCAAACAAACCCAGCCCATATGCCCAGCCGAAACTGACTTCCCAACCATCATGTATACATATCGCAGATGCAACAATTAATTAACAATCAACAGTTAATCAATTATCAGATACACAATCTATCCATGCGTCAAACCAATAACAGCTGCAACCAAACCAGTTACAACTAATAACATCTGTGAGTAAACATCCACTCACCTCAAGCTTTCAGCTTCTCCACTCAGTGATCTTATATTACTGAGCCTTGTCTGTTCCTGAGGACACAACAAACTGAAATTAGTAACTGATTCATAAATATATACCAAACACATATATTTATATCACTTTGATCAAACATTAACATGTAAGATTCACATATGTATAAACATATATCACATGGCATTAAACAATGCAAACAAACAAGAAATTCCACAAAAGCCTCGGACGCGTCGCGTCGCCCTTCACTATCGGATTTAACAAATCCGAATCCCACAATCGGATTCTCATGTCCCGGATTTCATAGTGTCGGATTTTGGACCTCTCGGATTTTCCTTAGTCTCGGATTTGGATCCCGGATTGCACTTTCGGATTTCCATTCGGATTCCTCCAAGAATCCGACAATATTTAAGAACGCGCCGCGTTCAAGCGATGGACGCGTCGCGTCGCTCGCATACCTGCATCATCTTCTTCATTTTGCCAGCCGACTCCAACTTTCCAAATCCGATTTAAACACTCAAAATCCATTATGAACACTTCTAAAACATGTATAAACATCTTATAACATGTATACAACAACAAGAACACATCAAATCCTTTTAAAGCACCATATCATGCAAAACCCATTTGCCAAGTTTACATATAAGCTTCAACAATGGCAACTTCATGTTCTAAGCATAACTTCACAAACAAAACATGTTAAGATGATCAGAATCATGCTAGGATTACAACCATACCTTTGTTTTGAATTAACACACAACAAATCCAAACTTCCACTTTTCAAGTTTACTTGCTTCTTATGCCTTTTCTCTCAAAACACATACAAGCACATACAATCGGTTTTCAATAAGTTTCTTAGACCTGAAGTTATGCATATAAAACCCATGAATTACTTTCTCAATTTGTGTAGCATGAGGTGGCAATAGATATTAACATTTATCATTACATGCTAACATGCATACTAACACCCATATATATATATATCCGTACATGAATATATATATATATATATAAACATATAATCCATATATTTACTTAATTAATCAATTTAATTAAAACCATATAACTTAATACTAACAAGTAATTAATCAATACTAATCACAAGTTAACATATCAAAGCCACTATAATTACTAGGCCCAATCTCAGGATGTTACAACTAAGCTAGAAACAACACTAATTTCACACGTTAACATACAATTCAAGGATTTGGACAAAAATCACCATTTTTGACCCATTTGAGCCTTCTTACTAAAATTCAATAAAAAACACCTCTTTAATCCAAAACTCAGATTGCTAAACACTTAGAATTCATGTAGGTACATGTAGAAATCATTGATTTCAGTTGGATATATCAATTTGGGTTTTTGACTCATTTGACCTAAATGGTCAAAACATCAAGAACATGAAGAATTGGAACTTACAAGAACAAATGGATGGAGAAGATGACTAAGAATAGATTGTAGCTTGGATTCAAACTTGAATTGCAACATATTATGAAGCTTGGATGATCCTTTCTTGAACTCTTTCTTCTTCAAAACTTGAACACAAGAACAAGGTAGACAACAAATGAGTTGTCTGTAACACTACACGTGAATAAACAAAGGAACTGACTTGTGGGTTTCATTTATCCACAAGTGGGTATTTTGTTCCTCTTTCCAACTTACAACTTAACGCACGAGTACCCGTTTTAACTAACGGGGATATTTTTGGAAACCTCGTTCTAAATCATTTAATATTCTTTTATTCTTTTATATTTTTATCAATATTTTTATTAACTCATTTAATAACTATTTTAGTTATTTTCCTTTAATATCTACAAATATACATATTTTATTCAATTTATTAAATTATTATACGTACCACGTCAGCATGCGTCTAGGCCCTTTCTGAGGATGTTACAATAATGAAACGTTGAATTATCACTAAAGTAGCTATTTTTCGAAAGTGGTGTTACAGTGTCGATTACTTACTCGAGCTCGAGCTCGAGCTTGAAATTAAAGCTCGACCAAGCTCGAGTCGAGTTTCGAGCCTCGAGCTTGGCATTGTGTTAGCTCGGCTTGACTCGATTACACCCCTATTTGTTGGTACTTTCTTTGTAGTTTGTAAATTGTAATATGTTTGTAGTTATGTTCTAATTTATGTTAGGTATTGTTTGATAGTTAACATCTCAATTTGAATCAATGGAAAGGTTTTCTAAGAAAAGAGCATTAAGTAGTGTTTTGTTTTAAAATTTAGCCCTAAATTACCAGAACACCTCGTTAATCCGACCCGATTAGCCACCTGAAAAAACCCGAACAACACCCTGGATTTTAATTAATTTTATTTTTGTCATTATATGATGCCACCGGTCAAAAAAATTCATGGGTCCACCCCTGCCACATATCTCCCATTAAATTTACCAATGGCCTTTCTCATCACTCAATTACAGAGCAACGCTTAAGAAGAAGCGGTTTCCATGTCCACACCAAGTATCTCAAATAGTAAGAAAAACCTAATTGAGTGTTACTCATGACTAAACTTCATAAATGGTGTCTATAAGTACTTTGATAATAATAAATCGGTAACCTCGTCTTAAAATTTGTATCACTTTTATAGACTAAGATCCGTACTTTACTCTCACATGCCATGCTATGACTACAACCGGTGAGATTAAACTATTTAGGTATGCAAGTTCGGCCGATGCAAATATACAACTCTTAGATCATTATGGGATTCCTGACATGTTATGTTGCTACATGTTTATCCTCCTCAATGCATTTAAGCACAAGTCTCACCTTGAAATCACCAATCACATCATCAATAGTTCCATATAGCACTAAGAAACACGATATATAATTAAACTCTATCATATGATACGAGTCAAGAGCGGACCTAGGATTTCTATTGACCGGTGATACTATTTAATGACATAAATTAATTAAAATTTAAGGTGTTGTTCAGGTTTCTAGATAATCGGGTCGGATTAATAAGATTTTCAGTTGTTGTTCCGGTATTTTAGAACCAAAATTTAAAACAAAACACAATTTATACGAAACCCTATTAATTAAATTGTTATTTTTAAGGTGGAGTTGTTTTCAATAAATTTCATTTAGAAAACATAATCCTAAAATTTTAATATCCAATGACAGGTGATTCAGTATACAATCACATATGATTTGTAAAAGCATCACATATGAATTACGAAAATATCACTCCGCCCAAAATTTTAAAATGCAGTCTGGATCATTAATGCCCTTGATCCAATGGCTAAAATTAGTCCTTTAGGATTATGAATTAAGTATGGACTTTATTGAACATTCTTCTTTTAAAGTAACTAAAGTATTTTAAAGGTATAAATCGAAGATTAAACTATATCTTATCATTTTCTAATAAAAATTTCATTTTTTTGTAAGATTTTGGTGGAATAAAAAGAACACCGGTGACACTCCAAAATTTGACTGGTGACCGGCTTAAAAACGTTAAAATTTTCCACTTCGTTTAGCCCGTGCCACCTTGAGTTAACACATAGGTCCGACTATGTGATACGTAACCAAATAAGGTTGAAGTCCTTCCATATATAGCTTAGACCTTGCTTAAGGAGATTCAATCTTATAAAGTGGTCGATTCAACAATGCTATAGGTAGGTATGAATGCATAATTTAAATCAGATTTAGACCTTGCTTAAGGAGGTTGAAAAAGTGGAAAGTCAGGTTCCAAATTCGCAGGAAGGGCTTCATATGTGACGAAGGCTTTGTGTGGTTTTTAAATAAGATCTTATTTTAAAGAAACATCTGAAAACGCACAGACATCTCTACTTGTTAGTTTTTTCAAAGAAACTTATAATAAGTCTGTTTGTTATTTCGTAGACATAAGACCTTATTCTGTCTTATTTTTGCTTATTTTAAGAAGCTAAAAAATACATCTTCTTTTCGCAGACCTTCTCGACTTAAGATCTTCTAAACCACATCTTTTCCTGAAGACATGAAATAAGACAAGACATTTATGTCTTCAAAAACAAACACTGAAATCTCCAGAACTTGGCAGTAGGCATTGAAATCAGAATATAATATTGAAAATTTCGAGAATGGTGACCGGAACTTTGTTTGAGTCTACATGAACACTGGAACCGCTAATTCTTGGTTTGAATCTCCCATGCTTGATCGAAAATGGCTGAAATAACCGACTCTTGGTTTATATTCAACATCTGCAAGGAGATGCTGGAAATGGAAACCAAGAATGATTACTCGTTTGAAAACAGCAAGGTGATGCTAGAAAACGGCGAAAATTGCAAATCATTACTGGAAACAGAAACTCGAAATGTTGCTGAAAAAATATATATATATATATATATATATATATAGAGAGAGAGAGAGAGAGAGAGAATGCACAATTATGTTGCTACATAAATTTAAGATATCTAGTGTTATGAACAGTGAATCGTACAAGTTTTTTTTTTCCAATGGAAGACGGAAAATATGTTTCAGTCGATAAACCCATTGGCCAGTAAAATCTCGAGCTGTCATTATGCTCGGTAATAGATATGCAACAGGGGAGTTTGTAACATATAAAATTCTACATGAACCTTTTTCTTTTTGCAGATATTAACCATATGAATGATGCCTGTGGCGATCCTTCTCCCTTGAAGAATACGAGGAGCCATGGTAGTCGCGATCTGGTGAAAATACAATAATTGTTACTTTTACTGATAACTAAAACAAAATAAACATTAAAGATAATTTAATTTCGTGTACCTCGCGAAGAATGGTGTTTTTGTTTTTCAGCATATCCTGTATATTTACAATCAGGAGAGAACATATGAGAAGACTTTTTAAAGCAGCAGATAGCATAAATACACACCCTCCATTCCATGATAATTGACATAAATTACTGGTTAGAATTCCATGAAAATTACAAATTTAGAGAAAAATTATACTATAATTAACCTATTTGATAACCGTCATTGTTACAGATTACACATAGGGTGTGTTAGGCGGAAACAACTGGTAGCTGGAGTTGGAAGCTGATTATTTTAGTTAAATATGTGTTCGGCAAATTAGCCGGCAGCTGGAGCTTAATAGTGAAAATGACAAAAACTAGACAAATTATAAAAAATTGGAGGAATCATAAAACAATTAAAGAGGGTAGTTAGGTAATTTGGTATATAAAAAGCTTCCAGCTAGTTTTAAAAACTACTTCAAGAAGCTTTTTGTTTCAGAACTTTTTTCCAGCCTTTTCAACGAACATGACTTGTAGCTTTTTAATTCAAGACAAAAGGCTACCAACTCCAAAAAGCTCCATACCGAACATACCCATAATATCAATTTTCTGCTAATTTCCTTTTATGTATCTCTCAAAGAAGTGCAAGTTCTAAAAGTGGAACCGTCAAGATGGCAATTTCAAAACATTTACTTCCAAATGCGGCAAAAGAGCTTATGTTTTATCTCTAATAGGCCAACAAGTAAAATTATTTTAAGAAAAAGGGAACATGTCAAACAGGTCAAATTGATAAAACTCGCTCAAAGTATATTTTCGCATCTCTACTAAAATTACTTAGTTACTTCCCCAATGCCATTAACAAAGATTTGAAACAATACACTAATTTCCACAAGATTCCAATACATTATCATGTTTAGACAAATATTTCAGCTATTTAATTGATGCTAAAACATTTCTTTTAAACAAATAGTTTCGCAAAACTAATGCAATTTTCAATAGACAAGAGGGAGTAAGGTTACAAATAAAACTAACCTCTGTCCTTTGACCGGTGGCTCTTATCTTTAACTTTTTCTCGATCCCTCTCGGGTTCAGAGTCTCTTCCTTTTTCACGGTCACGACCCTTGTGTCGTTCTCGTTCTCGTTCCCGGTCTCTTAAACGCTCACCACTGGTATCTGTTCTATTTTCTTTGCTTTTTAAAAGGGATTCATCTTTAACATCTCCTTCAACTGGAATGGTCTGAATATCATCATCACTCTTTGCCGAATCTTTCAACTTACTAATTGCTGCTTTTATCTTTGAATCGGGATTCACAGCTGCAGGAGACGCTTTGGTTGTATTTGTATCATCAAGCATTGACGGGCCACTTGATTGACATTCCTAAAACCCATAAATATATATTTATTAAAAGGTCAGTTCATGCAGCATCCCAGGTGGCGTTTTTCACTATTTAATATCTAATGGGTCAAAACTTGTAAACTCTAACAACGTACTTACAACTTAATAACATGTAGAAAGCGAGACCAAATGTATTAAACGCACTTACAACCACTTCTCAAAATAATAGATTATTATCTTAATTATAAAGGTGATCTAATCGCTTTTAATATACTTTTCTTAGTGCTTACTTCCTAGACATTAATAATTACTTACATAGTTGAAGGAATAAGGGAATAAAAAAAGTCGTAGGATCAACCCAACCCAAGGTTCATGAGAAGAACTATATCACCCATGACTTAGAGCTTAGAGCCGTGGTGTTCACTCTTAAGATTTGGTGACATTACTTGTTGATATCAGCATATCGCTTTATTTAAATATATATAATACGCGATATCTGTTTATTTTTAGCTTGAGATTGCACAAAAATGGGACAAAAGGTACTTAATATCTTTGTTTGTTAAATGTCAGGTTGGAAAAGGCTAATGGTGAGAAGTTGAAGCCAAAAAACGAAGAAATACTCAAGTTTTGAAGAAAAGTCAAAGTTTCTAGAATTCAAGGAACACGAAGCGTCAGAATATGGTAATGCGTCGTGTTAGTAAGAGTCCTAGTCGAGAAGGACGGGTGAAGTGTTAGGAACGCGACACATCCAAGGAGGTAATGCGACATGTCGGCCAACGAATTACAAGTCTTTTTAAAGACTTATTCTTACTCAAACCACTTCAGCCGACCCTAGGGTTTCTAGAGATGCAGAAATCGAAGATCAAGATGGATTTTGGCTTTGGACTTGAAGATCGAGCTAAGGAATTGAAGATTTGAAGTTTATACAATTGATCTACATTCAGTTTGCTATTTCAATCATGTTTAGCTTAAGTTTGCTATTTCTTAAACACCACTTTGCATGGGTGTTATTTGATTCTGGAGCACATAGGAGTTTTGTAACTTTAGAAATTAGGCCATTGATTAATTTAAATCAAGAAAGTTGAAGGATGTGTTGAGTTTGCAAATGGTCACAGAACTTAAGTTTGGGATGCGATAGTGGGTTGTACCTTGAACTTGGATAATAAGTTATTTGATATCGATCTTATTCCAACTGAATTGGGAAGCTTTGATGTGGTTGTGGAAATGGATTGGTTGTCCAAGAACCGAGTGAAAATTTGTTGCTCCAAAAGGATCGTCGAGATACCCCTTCAAGGCGGAGGAACTCTTGTTATACAAGAAGATGAGCCTGGGAAGAGCTTGAAAATCGTATCATGCATGAAGATCTGTAAGTGTTTGAGAAGGAGGTGTTTCGCATTCTTGGCTCATGTAACGGACAGGAAGTTAGAGGAGAAACGGATCCAGGATATTCCGATGGTGGTCAAAGACTACCTTCAGTATTTCCAGATGATTTAGAAATGATTTACCTGGCCTACCCCTATTAATGAGCATTAAAGGTCGTTACAAATGGTACTCGCAATAAGAACGGTTTTCAAATGAACTTCTCCCTATATATATATATATATATATATATATATATATATATATATATATGTATGTATATATATATATATGTATGTATGTATGTATATATATATGTATGTATGTGTGTAATATAGAGAAAGAAAGAGAGGTAGGTTCAAACAAGAACATATTTTCAAGATGAACAAGAACATATTTGGGCTCTTAAAATCTTGATCTAAACTCTAAAGGCTACAAAAATATGATGTATGTACTAGATGCATCTAAAAAAATTAGATACAACTAGAAAAACTAGATGCATATACTATATTTATCACTTTTTTGTATCCGTTTTTTAATATAATCTAAAAGTTGATTGTTTTAATATTATTGTGAATTAAAAATGAAGGTAATTTTGTCATTTTTTTTATATTTTTACAACAGTACTTCGTGTACTTTGCGAGCAGGGTGTTTTTCTTGTAACCTTACCATATATATATATATATATATATATATGTATATGTATATATATGTATATGTATATATATGTATATGTATATGTATATATATGTATATGTATATATATGTATATGTATATATATGTATATGTATATGTATATAAAAGAGAAGGTTTCTATAAACATAAATCTTGGTAAGGACTATGCAATCTGCATCTACAAATTCACAATATTCAGGATGGTGCATCTTAATTTGAGTTGAAGGATATCAAGCAAATTTGCTTGTACATAGAAATGCATCAAATGCATTCACAATAGATGCCTTTTTTTTCAAATTCCTTGACACTGTTCAACTCAATTTTCTTGTGTTCTTACCAACATTTATGTTCCTGTTTCACACACTATGTGTGCATGTCTCTGTGAATGTGTGTGTGTGTGTATATATATATATATATAGAGAGAGAGAGAGACCTTGGGAACAGGCTGGGATGGTGAATCCCATGACCTATTAGACACTGTAAATGAACCGCCTTCTTTGCATACAGGTATATATTGCGCCTTAGGTAGACTGTATAAGTGAGCTAGAACTTTACAAACTTCATCTATACCCGTTTTGTCAGCATCAAATGCTTTCCACCATGGAGGGTTTTCAGGCAAGGGAACATGGAATCTCCGAGCAGCAGCGTATACAACACCACATGCCACAACTGCACTCTTGAACCGTACACATAAAGTTGTGCGCAAGCTGTTCCAAAAGAGATGTAAAGGTGATTGGCACAACTTGTTGATGTGTTAAATAAGATTACAAGCATTCTAGGTTGGGTAACGGGTCAAAGATTGCTTTTAGTAGGGGTCGAACATTTATTTATAAATAGTTGATGTGCTAAATACCAAGGTTGTAGAAGTCGCTAGGCCGGAGCCGGGCGGTAGGCGGGGAGTAGTGAGTACTCGGCCTAGGCGGGGAGTACTCGGGGAGTACTCGGATTGGATTTTTTAATGTAAAAATTTCAAAATTATATATAATACATGTTCATAAATAGTCAAATATATATATATAATTGTTCATAGACCCTCAACATACGTTTAGAAAATAAAAACACTAATATAATTGTTCAAGACATTAACTACTAGTTCAAACACAAATTTCATCTACTTCCTTGTCACTCATCTTCTTGCCCGTATTGTTCAATGATATGAACCCCAGTTGTTGAATAGCCCTAATTTTTATGAGGCTTTAAAATATTTAAAAAAAACTTTCTTTTGACCATTGACCCACCTAGACCCGCCTAAGACCCGACTTTGACTGACTTTGACCAGGACCTTGGAATTAGACCGACTAGCATATATACTGCAAGGTGAAGGACCGCCGAGCGACTAGGCGCCGCCTAGGCGGCCGCCTAGCCCGACTTCTACAACACTGCTAAATACACTTCAGAGAACTTCAAAACTGTTTGACCCGTTTCCCTTTTATCTAAGTTTCTTTTCTTTGTAATACATGTTTGACAATAGAACATAAGTACCCTAATCGACCAATTCTTAAAGAATGGTTAACCATCTCCAAAACACAAAGATAATAGAGAATTGCGCCAGACAAACAAATCCAAAAATATTTACTCCAAAAAAATATTTCCCTTTTGCTCAAGAAAAATAAAAGGGAAATATATGAATTCCAGATCAAGAGGACTAGTTTTCATGTCCTAGTTGACTTGATACTTCAATTTATTCTCATCAGTTTATATTTCTATCACCTTTTACAACCTAACCTAGCTATAAAATTCATTTAGAAAGCAAATAATTTAAATGAATGTAGAAGTCTTCATAAGTCAAACTGTCAAATCCTAAAATATGAAAAAGGAATATGAAAGTATTGTAGATTTTGTAAAGGGACCAAATTTCATACCTATCATTTGCAAGATTCCAAGCTTCTTGTCTCAACTCTGGGGGTGTCTCAAGGGTAGCCAGATAGTTCGATATGAATTTATGAGGGTGTTCAACATGGCAGATGAAGCCCATCTCCTTTAGCAAATGGCGTTCAGATCTGATCAAATCCATTTTCAGTTCTGTGTATTTCTTTGAAAGAACAACAAAAGAAAAAGTGTACAATGTCAACATATGCCTTCAACAAGCAAGTTCTGTAACTAATATTAGTAGCAAAACAACACAGATGGAATAGTTATATACCTTTGAAAAGGCATCTAAATGCTCAATAGGCAGGTCCTCCCTCCTACATTCCATTCTATGAAAAACATTGAGAACATGCCTTGCTCTCCTTGGGTTTTCCTCAAGCTTTGAAGCAAGCCAAACACAACTAGCAGCAATTCTCTGTGCTACAGACGAGACACATGTCAGAAGCAGACAAAATTCGGTAACATGTGAATAAGGGTGCCAACTGTCGCAAGCTACTCAAGATTGACTTAAAAATTATTCAAAAACGACTCAATTTTAAGTCGAGTCAAGCTACCCAAGCTTGTGTTTCATTTTTTAAGTTTACCATTATTGTATATGTATATCTGCATTGTTATGATGTTATCACGCCATCTGGTTGAGTCAAGCAGAGCTTAAACGTATCAAGTCTAGCTCGAAAGCATTGACTCGATTAATACCAGCTTTAATTAATATTCTACCTTATAATCAATTGACAAACCAATTCACTCGCATCAAAATACTATTTCCTTTTTCATTTTCACCCCTAAAGATATTTCACTTTACACCTTCAATTTATATAAAATTACATTTTACTTCATAACATAATTCATATCATCATCATCATTTTTTAATTTATTATTTTATAAATAATATTTTTGTCAAATTCACATGACAAATTATCATCTTAGTATCAACCTAATACTTTTTTTGTATAATTTATATCATGAGCATTATTATTCCTTACTTTTAATTGATAAATTCAAATGAATTGAAAAAGTATGTTATTTATTATATCAAGTAAAATACGAGTGACTTTTAACCATTAAATGATAGATGTTAAAGACCTTAGCCTAATGAAGAAAGAGGATGAAAGAAGCTAATGTTCAAATTCAGTCTCTTATGATAATTTTTAAAAATTATGCTTTTGCCTTTTACCAAATAACCTCAGACTATAGGTGCCTTAAGACTAAAAAAAAACAATATCGAGCATTATAACTATAATTGGTAACAAGATAATAATCGTTATTAATACAATAATAATATAGTAATAATTAAAGTGTAATAAAACTATTATCTATTATTATTATTATAATCAATTGTCAAACAATCAATTACGTAAATATTGTCTACGTATGCTAACTGTGAACAATCGTATATTCGTAACTATAATATTTTATGTAAATTAAATTATTAAAAATCTAATTATTTGAATATCATCCGGCGCAATGCGCGGGCCTAATATACCTTATTATAAATTTTTAAAAACCGATTATCAAGAAGAGCTCGAAAGTATCAGCTAATTAATCGACCTCAACCTTGAAAATAAACATTTGAAGAGCTGGAATCAAGTTTCAACCATGGGCTTTATAATCGGGTTGCGCTTGAGCTTCGCACTGTATTGACTCAACTCTCATCGAATACCCCTACGGCCCTACCTCCTACCTCTGACCTAAGAACATAAAAATCTATAGGAACTTTAAATGGGGAAAACATTGACTTAACACTGCAACAAGCTTGAACAAAATAAAATCGAGGTTGGGGGCTAGATCTTTAACCAGATTTATCATCTTGGACTTCAGAAATCATAAATATCAACTCAGAATTCAAAAAGTAAGCTTTATTTGGATGAAAAGGAATAGGGGAGGGTTCAATCTAACTGACTTTCGTGCGAAAACTAATCTTGGCCCTTGATTAAAATATATCAATGGCTACTAATGGTATTAGCTCATTAATGACTCATTATGCGCTCATTCATAGCTCATTAATGACGGTCCGTTTCGACGCAATTCATGGTTGGGTAAATATATAAATGACTAAAATACCTCTATTGATGAGTCATCAATGAATCATTAATGATAAATATCTATATGTATATATATATATATATAGAGAGAGAGAGAGAGGGGAGAAGCAAACCTTCACATTGAAACGAACAAATGATTTCTTGCAGTAGAATCGATGAAATAGAACCTGACCTGTGGCCATTACTTGCTGTGGTCTGCGGGGTATGAAGTCAAGGGCATTTGCATCCAATTATTCAAGCTATTTTCTCAGTATAACTGTATATGGATGAATTTAGTATAAAGTGGACTTAGAGGTGCAATTTCTATTCTGCTTAATACTGATAACTGAATATTTCCCAATTGCAAGGGCAATTTGCATCTCGAAAGAAGCAATAGAAGAGCTAACCGACCCTGAGAACGTCAATTAAACCTATTTTTTCCTCATTTATTCTACTTCTCGGTTCGTTTTATTTGTTTACTCAAGTCAGGTTTTATCACATTGACAAAAGGATACACTTTAAGTAAAATGCCACTCTCTTGGATAAGATCACAGCCATAGATTCTAAGTGTCGTTTCAGTGGCTTCATCTATTCCATCTTTCCTTGAAGGCGTGTTTTGAAGTTGCTCATCCGTTAGATAGAAATTATCAATAGCTGTGTAAATCATAGTTGATGGAGATTACACTGTAACAAGAAACAAACCAATGTGCAAAATAAGTAACATAACAACATATAGCAAAAAAGATATCGAAGGCAAAAAGTATGTATATGACATGTGAGACAACTTTGCACCATTTAACATTCAAAACAATAATTGACAAAACTTTTTAAGTTATATTAGATATCAAAGTAACTTAAATAACAAATGATTTTTTAAATGACAAAACCCAAAAATTACTCGGATTCTTAAACAAGAAAATAGGCAACCTCTGGTTATTTATTTATAGCCATTGCCCCAGTAATGGTTATGAAATATATAAATCATGTAAAAAAGATACACGGTTCCTAATTATCCAGCATCAGGAAGTTTGACGAACCCAAAATTACTCATCCCCGGCTAACCTCTGCTTATTTATTTATAGCCATTGTCCCAGTAATGGTTATGAAATATATAAATCATGATCTTAAAGATATGTAACACCCCGTTTCCAGAAAGGAACCTGGAGGCTACGCATATGATACATAACAGAGCATAAATAATATTTTACCCGATGACAACCAAACTAATAAGAATCTCAAGTGTCAAATAATGAAGGATACAAATAAACTAATAAAGTCCATATGCAAAATCCTATTAAATGACTAAAAGAAATATATTGTTCTTCAAATATCTAATCTCTTACCTACTCCACGCTAGTTCTCATTCCCGTATTCCCCTGATTACCTGCCGCAAATGCGGCTAAGCCAAACAGCCAATGCGCGGATAAACGGAAACAAAGAATGATATATATAAATACATACAAATATCCAAACAAGACTAATCCAATACCGAGTCCAAGTCAAACAATACATAAAAATAATAAAAATAACCAAGTCAATGTAACCAGATGGGTATGATCCAGACCAAGCTCAAATAGTGAACACCTACTTAAATAAACAAGTGTTTCCCCAAAAAGGTTTGCGAAGGAGCAGCAGACTCACAAGTGTCGGTGGTGAATGGAGTATTGGGCACTATGCCACCATCCATGACCAGAACATAACAGAAAATAGGGTCACCCATACCCCTCCTAAACATAATAGCTCTCGGAGCCGACAGAGAGGAGACGTTGTGGACTGATCACACTACCACGGAAATGCCACTGACAGTGACGTGCCTATGGTACCCCCATAGGTGGTTAATAACATAATAGCTCACATACCCAGAACAGAATCAGTAGCAATAATAATGGGCCAACACCAAATACAAAGTAAGCAATAACAATGTGGCCAACACAACAAGCAATAAACCAAGCATAATCAATAGGCGACGCAATCAGAATTTCACAAAGGTTCTTAAAGATCTAGAAATGTCATAAGTTCAATAGAAAATGGGTCAACACGGTAATCTCTCATGGCTTTATTGGTTCGATAACTGATACGGGAATTATTTGTAAAATAGCTCCATTGAGTCCCGTATCAGTTATCGAAGCAATTCCAGAAGAGTGCATGATCTCGCGAATTACTTATTTAAGACCAAGACCCTCACTCCTCTCACTGAAAGGATCCGGATCGGGGGGATAGACGTCTCCATCTACTAAAAGTAGGGGTGGTTGCCATAGATAGATTGGGTCATTCGTAACCAGAGCCATAACCGATGCTACAACATAAACTAAAGCTATACGTAAAGCTATGCTTGTCAATCGAGTAGGTGATTTTGGATTAGCTCCTAGGATTTCGGGTTGTTTTACTCTCTTTCAAACAGTAGACTTTTCCACCATTTTTGCTTGTGCTAGTGCCCCCAAAAATTCTTGGATTTCTTGCAATATGAGATTGAATGCCATAACTCTTATTTGTATTTTACTTCTTATTGGTGCTGCTGGTAAATCTGCACAGATAGGATCGCATACTTGGTCACCCGATGCTATGGAGGGTCCCACTCCAGTATCCGCTATGATTCATGCAGCTACTATGGTAACAGCTGGCGTTTTCATGATAGCAAGGTGCTCCCCTTTATTTGAAGAGATGATCATCTTAGGGTGATCCTTTTGTCGACGGATGCTCCTATTACACTAGTAGTCTCTGAAGGATGAGAACCAACTATGTAGCATCTATACCGAGAATTCAAGTATTTTATATGTCATTAGTCTGATCCTTTGTAGGAACTACCCGTAATAACGAACTTGCAAAACGGATCTGTTTATCATAAAGAGATTCGTCGTTCCTGACCCTGCTTCACCTTAATTGTTATTTGAACAAGAACCGGGAGTGACAAAGAGGTTTACATGCCTTATTTAAAAAAATGGAAACACGTCTTTCTGGGGGTATTAAATCCTTAACTTCCCTAATTTGAATTTAGTGAGAAAGCGCGTATACTTGAAGGAAGGCGAAATATTTCACCCCTCATCCGGAGTAGTTAGTTGTCAATAGCTTGTGATTCGGAGTTGTCGACCCGTCATTTCCAGTCAACTAAAGGAGCATCTCCCTCTTCATCGCAGTCGCTCAATACGGTGTATCGATAGAGTGACATTTGCCTTACCCCCCCATGATCCCTCTACCCGAGGGATCAATAAGCAACCGGGTGACGGGCGAACCACATCTGTTCCAATTCCGCTATCCGAACATCAGATGCAGGATATCTCACGCGCAGACTTGTTGAAGTAGTTCAACACATTGTTGTACGTCGAACAGATTGTGGCACCCTTCGAGGTATTTCTGTAAGTCCTCGAAATGGAATGATGGCGGACAGAAAGAAGATCTTTTGTCTCATGGTAGCCAGCTCCAATCCCCTTACGAAACTTTCGTTATTGGGTTAGCCATACACTTCACATGTTTCTAGCGATTCACATGGCACTAGCTTTCTGGATACGAGATGGGTGCAGCAAGAAGGGGCGCAGGTGAGAAGGATGATGGGTTCTGGTAGGTGGAAGGGAAAGATTGAGGAGATGCATTGGAAGACATGGTGTATAACGGTGAGAAGGCAGCAGAGGGAACCGTGGTATATACCTGTGGGGAAGGCATGAAAACATGACTGGGGGGCTGTGGAATAGATGCCGAGGGTCCTGCAGTCTATCTTCTCTGGAAATCGCAGTTTGAACCTACACTCATCAGTAATGATTTAATGGGTTGTATGTAGGGGACCTTCCCATGTTCCCCTTCATCAGTGATGCCGAAGGAAGGGCTCATCTCAACCCCGCTTATAGTGCTTGGGTGAGAACGGATCAAAGTGTTCGCTCTTGGTTGAATGCGACACTCTCAGTGGACATGTTGACGGAAGTCTACAATAGAATATGAAAACAAAACATATATGGATGTTTGGATGGCTTTAGAGCAAAGATTGGTTGATCAGTCCACGGCTAAAGAAATGAAATTGAAGTTCGATACTCATAATAACAGGAAAGGTAACAAGCCTATGGATGCCTATTTACGGGAACTGAAGTCTATGGTTGATGCCTTGGTTGCTATCAACTCTCTTCTATGTCCCCAAAGGATGTAGTTTTCACTACAAAGCCCTTTGAATATGAAGCTTTTGTTACAACCATCTCCGACTCTAAGGCTGTTCCATCGTTTGAGGAGCTGCGGACTAAGGTCCTTAACCAAGAATCGCGTCTTCATCGCATACAAGCTGCACAACACAGTGAGCAGCAATCAGCCTTTTTGTCTCAGACTTCAGCTGCTTCTGATAATCGTTCCTCTCGCTCCAACTACAATGGAGCCCGCAACAACAATGGGCGAAATCAACAACTGATTCTCCGCATTGCTCTTCCAAGCCCTTATTCCCAAGTCACCTTAACAAGTTCTCCGCACCTGGACCCTCTGCCTTTAGCTACAAATAAAGATTCTCAAGAATTATGGACTGTCTTAGAGGCCTGAATCCTTTGGATAGTGGTCAGGAAGATGCCTTTAACCCCTGAACACACTGGCAGATCACCTGGCAGTGCTTGGCCTTTGATGGGAGAGTCTTGAAAACAATGTAGTATTCCACCAGGAGCATTTGCCACCTTGCTATCCCCCCAGAGAGAGAGGCTTTCTCGAATATGTATTTCAGTGCGCCCATGCGAGCGATGAGCCAAGTTGTGTGATAAAGCATGTACTGCCAGAGCAGCCCAAGCGAATGCGCAGCACGTCCGTTCTAGTGCTGAATATCTGTTCTCGTAATCCGTGAACTTCTTTCTCAGTTAGTTCGTGGGATCGGGATCTCCTGAATGGCTTTCACCTTGTCGGGATACATCTCACTCATCTTCTGCACATGCTACACCATGACCGTTCCCAACGACCGGAACAGTGACACATGCACAGTTTCTTGGGCGCATTACCCAGGAAGAGTGGCTGGCTGCCTCATCTCGAAAGCCATTAACGACTCTTATTCCTACCCAACGGATCAACCGCAGAGCTCCGGGCCAACCCTTACCAGTGATTCTCGCCTCCCCTACCATTATGTCCTTCCAGGAGGAGATGGATGAATGGAAAGCAAGTAAACAGGAAAGCTAGACTAAGGTCCTTTACCAGGGGTTGGAAGCCCTATTTTCAAGGGGTGATGGGAGGTGAGTTCGGGTATGGCTTCGGTATGATTCTAACGGGTCCTACTCTGATCTCACTCTCAAGCTATTCTCTCTATAGACAGCGACTCCCCCTAGACTGCTATTATCTCTCTACACTGCATTGCTCCTAAGATACCTTAATAGTAACTTAACTCAAATGCCATAACTCCCTTCAGGTTTAAAGGAGCAAAGAAAGAAACTTCTTAACAAAGCCTTAACTACTAACATTCTATAAACCATATGCAATACTGGAACCTAACTCGAAAACCCGGGATATAAAACTCTTCTTTAAACATCCTAAATTCACCTTTTAAAAAATTGTTTTTTCAGCTAAAAAAGATAGATTAAGTTTGTGTTCAGTGGTACCTTTTCCCTTCCGTGGAAATAAAGCAAGAAAATCAATGAAAAAACGAGAAAAAAGGTATCGGATTGACGTCGGCAGGGGGTTCCTATTAAGTCTTTCCTCCATTAACGAAATTGCCAACAACCACCGATACGGATACCCGACTTGAGGAAGCAAGCACCGGCCGGAGTGCCCTCGAAGCTTCTTTATCAATCTCTTCCTTATGTGATGGCTCTCGACATCTATAGACAAGGCAACTCAATTGCAGACAGACTGGCTTCTCATGCTTACTCTCACAGGTCTGATTGCATCGTTGAAGCTGCTTCTTCTCTCTTGCAAACAAGCCTACTACAATGAAAAGGAAGGCCTTTACTCTTATTCCTGTTCCCGGAATGCTTTCTTTCATCAAAGTCACGTAAGAAATAGAAAACGTACAACTCGTGCAACTAAAGGCTTGTCAATTCTTGGTGTAATACTCACTCGAAAATGATGGGTGACAGAATTTATCACTTTTCAGGCAGTCTCATCCGTGTAAGAATTAGGAATTCCTCTTCCAACTCGTCCTAGAATGGGCGTTATGGCAAAGAACAAGAAGAAAACAAAAGGGGAAATTTGTCCAATAGTCACAAAAGGTGCCTCCACAGGTTGACATCCGATTCAACCTAGTAGTAAGCGATCCGCCAAAAGCAACCAAAATATTCCTTGGTGAATCGGGCGAAAACTTGAACTACGTACATACATACTTTTAAAAAAAGGTAAAGCCAACAGACATATAAAAACTGGTGCTATTGCGGCTACACCTCCCGCTTTGTCAGGTATACTACGAAGAATGGCATGGATCGGTAGGAAATACCATTCCGGTACAATATGAGGCGGGGTTGAGATGAGCCCTTCCTTCGGCATCACTGATGAAGGGGAACATGGGAAGGTCCCCTACACACAACCCATTAAATCATTACTGATGAGTGTAGGTTCAAACTGCGATTTCCAGAGAAGATAGACTGCAGGACCCTCGGCATCTATTCCACAGCCCCCCAGTCATGTTTTCATGCCTTCCCCACAGGTATATACCACGGTTCCCTCTGCTGCCTTCTCACCGTTATACACCATGTCTTCCAATGCATCTCCTCAATCTTTCCCTTCCACCTACCAGAACCCATCATCCTTCTCACCTGCGCCCCTTCTTGCTGCACCCATCTCGTATCCAGAAAGCTAGTGCCATGTGAATCGCTAGAAACATGTGAAGTGTATGGCTAACCCAATAACGAAAGTTTCGTAAGGGGACTGGAGCAGGCTACCATGAGACAAAAGATCTTCTTTCTGTCCGCCATCATTCCATTTCGAGGACTTACAGAAATACCTCGAAGGGTGCCACAATCTGTTCGACGTACAACAATGTGTTGAACTACTTCAACAAGTCTGCGCGTGAGATATCCTGCATCTGATGTTCGGATAGCGGAATTGGAACAGATGTGGTTCTCCCGTCACCCGGTTGCTTATTGATCCCTCGGGTAGAGGGATCATGGGGGGTAAGGCAAATGTCACTCTATCGATACAACGTATTGAGCGACTGCGATGAAGAGGGAGATGCTCCTTTACTTGACTGGAAATGACGGGTCGACAACTCCGAATCACAAGCTATTGACAACTAACTACTCCGGATGAGGGGTGAAATATTCCGCCTTCCTTCAAGTATACGCGCTTTCTCACTAAATTCAAATTAGGGAAGTTAAGGATTTAATACCCCCAGAAAGACGTGTTTTCCATTTTTTTAAATAAGGCATGTAAGCCTCTTTGTCCCTCCCGGTTCTTGTTCAAATAACAATTAAGGTGAAGCAGGGTCAGGAACGACGAATCTCTTTATGATAAACAGATCCGTTTTGCAAGTTCGTTATTACGGGTAGTTCCTACAAAGGATCAGACTAATGACGTATAAAATACTTGAATTCTCGGTATAGATGCTACATAGTTGGTTCTTATCCTTCAGAGACTACTAGTGTAATAGGAGCATCCGTCGACAAAAGGATCACCCTAAGATGATCATCTCTTCAAATAAAGGGGAGCACCTTGCTATCATGAAAACGCCAGCTGTTACCATAGTAGCTGCATGAATCAAAGCGGATACTGGAGTGGGACCCTCCATAGCATCGGGTGACCAAGTATGCGATCCTATCTGTGCAGATTTACCAGCAGCACCAATAAGAAGTAAAATACAAATAAGAGTTATGGCATTCAATCTCATATTGCGAGAAATCAAAGAATTTCTGGGGGCACTAGCACAAGCAAAAATGGTGGAAAAGTCTACTGTTTGAAAGAGAGTAAAACAACCTGAAATCCTAGAAGCTAATCCAAAATCACCTACTCGATTGACAAGCATAGCTTTACGTATAGCTTTAGTTTATGCTGTAGCATCGGTTATGGCTTTGGTTACGAATGACCCAATCTATCTATGGCAACCACCCCTACTTTTAGTAGATGGAGACGTCTATCCCCCCGATCCGGATCCTTTCAGTGAGAGGAGTGAGGGTCTTGGTCTTCGAAACTATGAATCACACTCTTCGCACGGAGGGTAGGCTTCTCATGGTATGCCGAGCCTTTAAGTCTCGCTTCTTCCTTCCTCCAATATCATATTCTAGGGGATTGGCAGCACCTGTAGGAGTTTTTTTCTTTATGAAAACTATCTATAAAAATAATTAGATAGAATACCCTCAACCTTGTCAACTGATAGTGAAAGAACAAAATCGGGATACAGACCAATACCTATTACAGGTAGAAAAATGGAGATGGAAACAAATAACTCGCGCGGTCCAGAATAAAAAACATAAGAGTTTGGAGTATTAAATAACTTGTATCCATAGAACATCTGGCATGACATAGATAATAAATAAATAGGAGTTAATATCATTCCAATTGCCATTACAAAAGTGATGGCAATTTTTGGCATTAAAAGATACTTTTGGCTGGTAATTATTCCTAAAAAGACTATCACTTCTGCAACAAAACCACTCATACCCGGTAATGCAAGGGAAGCCATGGAAAAGCTAATGAACATCGTATATATTTTCGGCATGGGGATAGCTACTCCGCCCATTTCATCGAGATAAACAAGAATTATTCTATCATAACTCATTCCTGCCAAGAAAAAAAGTGCAGCACCAATAAAGCCATGAGAGATTATTTGTAAAATAGCTCAATTGAGTCCTGTATCAGTTATCGAAGCAATTCCAGAAAAGTGCATGATCTCGCGAATTACTTCTGAATAAATTCAGAAATCATATGTAAGAACTATAGCATTTCGTAATTTATTGGAAAATCCACTTTGATTCTCTATCAACCAATAATGTGGGACCATAAACATGGTTAAAGCTAAACTGTATGAAGTCCAGACACAGCATGGTACTCTTTCTACCACTACGTTAATATATAGATGGTTTCTAAATAAATATTTTATCAATATAGAACACTCATATCGATAAAATGATTTGAACTACTTCTTGGAGGTTTTCTCCCCTTTTTAGCCATTAGCCAATGCTGAATCGATGACCTATGTATTGTGTATAAAGTAAGAATCTACTGGTACATGGACAACTGTGTGGACCGATGGACTTACGAGCCTTGATCGTTACAAAGGGCGATGCTATGGAATCGAGCCTGTTCCTGGAGAAGAGAGTCAATTTATTGCTTATGTAGCTTACCCATTAGACCTTTTTGAAGAAGGTTCTGTTACTAACATGTTTACTTCCATTGTAGGTAACGTATTTGGGTTCAAAGCCCTGCGTGCTCTACGTCGGAAGATTTGCGAATCCCTACTGCGTATGTTAAAACTTTCCAAGGTCCGCCTCACGGGATCCAAGTTGAGAGAGATAAATTGAATAAGTATGGTCGTCCCCTGTTGGGATAATGGTATGAGGATTTTCAAGACTGGAATAGAGAAATTTATCTAAAGTGCAGCTATATTTTTTAGGCCAACATGATTTAAACGAGAAGTTCTCCAGCAAAACTAAGCTACATTTGTTTTAATAAAAGTTTGAATTGGATAATTAAGCATGTAGCTGTTCGGTAGAATATAAAACCCCTAAATGTAAGTCAACATGCTTATAAATGACATAATCTAAAGTAGAATGATTATGATACATATTCTGGTTACGATTTCATGGGTCAAAAATATGGAAGTGAATTATGTGCAAATCCAAGTGTTAAAGGTTTAAAACATAACAAGGTAGATCATCGAATAGAGGATCTAAATTATAACACTAATCTATATAACTATAATAAAGCATTTAACACTCTCTCACTCTTCTCCTTAATTTTAAGACTTCTTAAAATTCAATCAAAACAACATATTGACCTTTTATTGTATTTAAATTAATCTCATCCACTCAATCTTTAACAATTCCAATCTCTCTCATAATTTACTTTAACTTTTTAATCAATTAAAATATACTCTCACACAAACATAAATATACACCTATAACAACACAATTTTTAATATGATTTTTTTCTTATTTTAATGTCTTTTAGATTTTCTTTTTAAAATTAATAAAATAGTTTATGCAAATAAAAGAAAAATTGAAAAAAATGGGACATGTTGCTAAAAAATTTTTTTTATGACATTGAATTTTGTGAATAACATATCATTACATTTTTGAAAGCGACATATTACAAAACAAAAACTATTCAGCTCCGCAACATTGCGCGGGTACGATGCTAGTGGTAACCTATATATTTTTAGAGGGAGGGAAGAGGAACGAAACTTGAAGCTATTAGTACTGTTTGGACTTCTTGAGTCGTGAATCAAGGTACAGATTCTTAGTCCCTTTCGTATGTGGTTAATTTGATTATTGGTATAATATCCCAAAAAAAATTAATTAATAAATTGTACACAGTAAAATAATTAAGTAAATTAAAATAAATTATAACATTTATTGGGCTGTAAGAAATTAAAATGATCTGTTAGCCTTAGCCTAATTACCACATGGATTAAGCCCACTAAACTCAATACATGGGCCCTAAGACTAGTTCTTTTGTTCACGGCTCTTAACCAACCGAGAGAAAGAGTACGAGGACGACTCTCTCGAATCAGCCACGACCCCTCGCTAAATCGCCATCGATCTCGCGAATATCCAACGAATCCATCGATATAAACCCTCGGTTGTCATCTGCCACTTACGAAACCCTCACTGTTAGCACCTATACTCAAATCGAGAACGAGAGAGGGAGGAAGAGAGCGACTGAGGGGTGGCGATTCGGAGCTGTAACCCAAGGGCAGTCGATCGAAGATTTGAATCCAAGAAGCTGCTCGAGGTATCAACTGCGATTAAGCTGGTTTGGGGGTCGAAGTCTGTTTTGGTTTTTCGTTTTCTGCAACAATTCAGGTTTGTTTGAACCCTCCTGACACTTCCGATAATGTTTGTTTCGAAAGATGCAATCTTTGGTTCTTTTAGGATGTTAATTAGAACAATAAGCTATGCAAATTTCGTATTTGATTAGTAACCAATACCTAGCTAAACCGAGGAACATTAAGTATATGCTATATTACTAGATACAGTCTTAATAGTAGCATGTGTATCAGGCCAAGAATCGATTAGGTGTGTTTACCGATCTAAATTGATTGGTATTACTGTCTGTGTAAAATCAAATGGGTTAATGAAATAACTTTGGGGCTAGATTACATTTTGATAATCACAAATGATTAACTACGAGGCTGAAATACATAGAATGGAGTAGTCACTTAGTCAGTTAGTCCTAAACACAAACAGCACCCTTAATTGTTGACACTGACAGCATGATATAAACTCTTCGGGACACATCTGAATGCACAGTGACTATATAAACTTGGAAAAGAACCTTTAACTAGCGTACTACTAGAACTAACTAAACTATCATTTAGGAACCTAAAGTAGCCAAAGACCCCTTAAATCTGTGTTGGTTAACTGATTGACCTGTATAATGACCAAAGGAAAGAGTATGTTTAAACCAGTATAGTAAATAGTCTGTTTTATAGCATGATAAATACAAATAAGTGATGGTACCTTAATGAGGCTTAACATATGTATGTACTGGAAGTTAAATACAAGAGTTTTAATTACATAAGGAAAGTATGTAAACAAACAAACCATCATGAGTCCACTGGTTAAGAAGACTAATATATAAACTAAGTATCAAAGTTGTTTTTAAGCTTATTAAAGTCATGGTTAGGAAACAAGAGCTTGGATTATATGTTTTAACCGAATCAACACTTAAGTGATAGTCAGTTTAACCAAACGGGTCACCACTACAATTTTGGGAATCTACCTCGCAGAAGATAATAATGATAAAAGTTAAACTATAAATTAGTCGATATTAATAACAAAAGAAGTAACGGAAATAAAGATAATACTAATGGTAAACTATATATTTTATAGACGAAGAAAAGGGAATCAAACTTGAAGATATAAGTAGCGCTTGGACTTCTTGGTTTGTGAAGTAAGGTATGGATTCTTACTTTCTCTTATAGTTATTATAGTCGTAGGTACGGATTCCATCTTCTTTTACAATTATTATTCTCGTCGTACGGATTCTTACTTTCTCTTATAGTTATTATAGTCGTAGGTACGGATTTCATCTTCCTTTTATAATTATTATTGTCGTACGGATTCTTGTTCTCAAAATATGAAATGTCGGCTTTAAATTCCTATTATTCTTTCAGCGATGATCCTTGTCTGTTTGAAAGTTTGATTTTCGAAATCTTGTCTCTTTCGATGTGTTTCTATTGTTGGATTTATGATATGTTAAGCGAGTTGGAAAAGTTTTATTTTCTTTTATTAAATATGTTCCACATGATGCTTCTTAAAGCTATTTTGACTATTAATTCAACTATAAATGTTTTTAATAAAACTTGTGGAATACAAAACTATATTTTGATATATATGTTGTTTTGGATATTTTATGGTTTTTATGCATCGAGCTATTTATCCACCTCTGGGGGTACCATAGGCATATCATTGGGGGCACCGATGGTGTGACACCTTCTGTGGCGGTGTGATCGGTCCATGGCGTTTCCTAGGGGTTTGGCTTTGAGAGCTATTTGGTGAGGAGGCGTATGGGTTAACCCTAGACTATAGGTTATGTTATGTTATGGTGGATGGTAGTGTAGTGCCCGACACCCATCTCAGATTTGTAGGGTACATTCGGATCTGCAGGTCCACTGTACAAATGTCTGGCATTTGTCATATCTGTCTGATGACGGTGTGCAAGTGTATGTGTTTCTGGTAGGAGCTCGATGTGATATGATATGATATATGATTTGATATGAATTGTGATATGATATGTACGAGTATGATATGTTTGCATTTAATACCGAAAACCTTTTTATGAAATGAGTTATGATTCTTAAGGTATTCTGATTTGGAAACTTTGATTTTGATACCTTTGTGTTCGTTTCGATTATCATTGTTATCATTATGTATGTTATATATCCGCGCACTGGGCAATTGGCTCAGCCGCAGTTTTCTTTCTTCCTCTGCAGCAGGTGTTCTAGGTGCTTTACGGGAAGAGTTCGAGAGCTAGCTTAGAAGGAGCTTCTAAGGTATTAATTGTGGATTGGTTTTTGAGATGTATTTGTCTTAGTTCTGCTATGTTTTTGTATCATATGAGTAGCCTCCGTTTCATACTGAGGTGGGGTGTTACAATTGGTACTGATGTCCCTCTCATGTTCTTATTTTGCTTGATTCATGATTATTGGTATGGATTCTTACTTCTTTTCGATGCATCTATTTTATTGTTGGTACAGATATCTATCTCTTAAATAGAGATTCTTATAATTCGATTCATGTTTATTCATATGGATTCTTAAATAGAGAACTTCACTTTTACATGATTTGGTGGTGTTTGGATTTGCATTTTGGAGCTAATTGTCTGATTTTCAAATGATCAATTTTGGATGATCATTTCATACCATCTGCAAGTCTACAACATAATGACTACCTAATAAGATTATAAATTAAGTTCAAATTAATAAGCTTTTTCTAGTTTTCAGTTTTTGCTATTTGTGCAGCTAAAATGATGCAACAAATTTGAAGCCACATGATTCAACATTTGCAGCAATATCAATAGGTTGCAGTAAAGGCCTGGAACTGGATTTGGCTAAAACAAGTTTAGTCCACAGATTCAAACACAGATAAAAAAAATCCCACATTCAAACAAAGATTCAAACACAACAATCAATCAAATACAGATTCATCACAATTGAACTAAACAACTGCTATATACACAGATTCAAACACAACTGATAAAAAAAATCCCAAATCAATGATAAACCTAGTCAAATCGATTGGGAAAATCTGAAATCAAATACAGATTCAACACAAACAATCGAAACAAGTGAAGAATAGAACATACCACAGAGGTCTTGAGACTGTGGATCGATTGAAGGAGTCTGGTCGAAGTTGGGATCGATGGATTCTGGTCGAAGGCCTGTAGGCTGTGGATGGAGATGTTCGACCGTAGATGGCGAAGTTTGACCGTGAATGGCGCCGGCGAAGTGTCGATGGTGAAGTGTTTCGATGGCAGGTGTCGATGGTGAAGTGTTTCGATGGCAGATTGTCGATGGATTCTGGTCGATGGTGTAGATGGTTTGTTTCGGCGGAAGGGAAGTTTAGGGCGTATATACGCAAATTCCCGTGGAATGTTTTAAATTCCTTTGGTTTACCAATGGAATTGTAAATCATTAAACTTGGGAATTGGAGGGAATTCGAAATTCAAATTCCTAGAATTCTGTGAACCAAACATAAGTAAGTTTTAGGAATCTTCAATTCCAATTCCGGGCAATTCCAGGCAATTCCCGCGAACCAAACGGGGCCTGTAGGCCCTGTTTGGTTCGCAGAATGGAATTGATGGAATTGGAATTTGTTTAAGGAATTGGAATTGGAAGGAATTGGAATTAAAAGGATTCCAATGGAATTGGTTGCTTGCGAGTGTTTGGTTCGCGGAATGGAATGGAATTTCAAATCCCAAGTTTTGTTTGGTTTACAAAGTAATTGGAATTGAATTTACCAAAATGAAAATAATTACTAATTTTTATTATTTTTTAATTTCTATTTACTATATTATATATCATTAACCTTAATTTAATAATCAATAAATATAAAAATATGAAAAAATTAACTAATCTCATGACAATGTTGATTTTCTAATATATTCAAGATACGTAAATTATAACGAAATTATACTAGCCTTTAAACAATTACTTCAAAGTTTAAACATACGATTACATCTACCATTACTTAAAACATACCTTACATATTCTAAAACTTTAAAATAAATTGTGCATCTTTGACTAAACTCGTGATTTAACATACCATCACTCAGACATCATGAATTTCACCTAATCCACCCTCTCATGTTCTTCCAAATCCCAAAAAGTCATTACATTATTAGGGTCAATTTTGATTTTTTTGATTGCTCGAAACCTTTCCAATTGAGTTAAGGATGTCATTTTGGAAAGTTCAGAAGTGATCATTGAAGTTTTTTTTTCCAAATCTATTTCATGTTTGATCCCTTCACTCAACTGCGTGGATGATTCTTTAATACAGTCATCAAATACTGTAACCGCTTCATGAAAAGATTCGAGCAAAGTAGTGATTTGATTCGAGGTTTTTCTTTTCTTCGTTCGAGAGCTTGACATTTCTTCCACATTCGTGTTGCTATGATGGGGTGCACTATAGCTACCTTCTAGCTCCTCGTTATCGTCATCATTTAGTTGTTGATCTTGTTCATCCATATTCACATCATCTTCCATTTGAGAAGGCACCCTAGCTCTATTTCCTTGAGCCCGATCTTTTCCGAAAATCACACATAGCTCTTCATAGTGAGGAAGCATTTTGTCTTTCCATTTGCCCGCCGCTTTATGAGACTGTTTCAAATAATAAAAAATTAATAATTTACTAAACATATAAAACAATATAAAAAGGAGTTGGAATATAAAACATATTAGCTAAACATATACCGCAATGTAATCATCCCATACGCCCGGAGAAGTAACGGTGATCGTGTTAAGATCCTTATCGTATCCGAATCCACTACTGATCAACATATCAAACACGGTTACCCAATCTTTTCTTAATGTTTTCATTCTCGACTCAATGTGGGGTTTCGCCTTAATACCCGAATTCGGAAGTGATTCTTTCAACTTAGCTTCAAGATATTGCAAGTATCCAGGTTTGAAACCGTTATCAGCTCTATATGCTCCGGTGTTCACCATGTTTAGTAAAGCCTCAACAAGCTTGTCATCTTAAATTGTTAACCAAGATTTATAATTTCTATTGTTGGTAGTCATTCTACAACAAAAAGAAAATAACAGCAATAAAAACATCTTGCAAATAAAAATAATGATTTAATGATTAAACATCACAAATACCATCTTTCAAATAACAGCAAATATAACATCTCTCAAATAAAACAACAAAAAAAGATGGCCCTAGTTATTGTTTAAACATCACAAATAACATATTTCAAATAACAAGTCATGATTTAATTATTTCATATAGCAAACATGCTTTCCGCTAAATTATTCCTAAATGTAGTCCACTCATTTGAAGTCCCAATAGTAGTGATGTTATCATGACCTCCATGTCCTATATCTCCTGTTCCCTCATGCGTAACCTGCTCGGTCTCAAATGGATCATTTGGCATTTCTCTTCTTATAAAATTATGTAGGAGACAACATGCCATGATGATTCTATTTTTTATATCAATTGGATAATATGAGTTATCCCTCAAAATTCACCACCGTGCCTTCACAATTCCAAAACATCTTTCGATAACATTTCTTGCGGATGAATGCCTCATGTTAAATAATTCTTTTGGTGTGGTGGGTTGGTGTCCATAACGCCAGTCATTCAAATGATATCTTTGACCTCTATACGGGGCAAGAAATCCTTCTCCATTTGTATATCCGGCATCTACTAAATAGTAACCTATATATACACACAAGTCAATAAACATTTAACAAGTCCTTAAGTCTAAAAAATAGTTATATATGTATTAATATACCCGGTCTTGAAACTCTTAACCCATGTGGCCTATCAAAGAGCATCTTGAAGCACTCTACCATCGGCTGCTGAACCCTCCCAACCCGGTAACACAAAGATAAATTGCATATCTTGTGAACAAACCCCTAAAACGTTTGTGGCAATGTCACCCTTTCTCGTCCTGTATCTAGGCTTCTCTTCACGTGGAACTAAGCACTTTATATATGTTCCATCTAATGCTCCTAGACAGTTCTAAAACAAATTATATATAAAAAATAGTTAATAACAATAGCATAAAGGGGTTACTATTTAAGTAAATATTATAATACCTATACCTTAAACCATTTCCATCTTTGATCGGTAGAATCCTCAGGCACGGGTTCAGGTTTTTTAAGTAAATGAGAATGCAATCTTATCACAACATTACAAACTCGATAAAAGCATCTACTAATAGTTTCTCCCGAACGATAGAAACGACATACCATTACCCGATTCTTAACATTATGGGCTATAATATGAAGAAACATGGCTACTTGTTCATCAATATCCATGTTCCTACTTGCTTTTAATCCTCCTAATGATTTAAGCATTTCACATAACTTTGTGAAACACATTCGACTCATCCTAATTTGGGATATAGACATAGTGTCGCTCTCATATACATATCGATACATTATTGAATACCGATTTACTTTTGAAGACGAATAACGAATGCGTGGTTTCTCTATCACATAGTTAACTATCATCATGAAAAGTGAAATAACAAACCATGTGACTAGTGTAATAACTTGGTTCCACCACAACATAACCAATGCCTGTCTCCTTTGCTTACGTTTACGGGTCATTAAACTAAGTCGGGCCATTTCCTGTATATACAAATCGTAAACATATAACAACAATTACAAAAATATAACGCTAATAGAAAAGATAACGGGTCATGGGTCACCAAAGATTAAAGCTAATAACAAAAACAGATTGCAAAAACAAAAACTAGAACGATAATCCCGTGTAATGTTTACTAAAGAAATCGACGATGTAGATCCTATAAATAAACATAATACAGGAATAAAAAATACAACAAAACACATTACATATCATAAGACAATACTGGACAGATTAGCAGAACTTCAGATCACAAATTATGGAACAGATTATAGGAAATGGATTGTTAACATGAACAGATTATATCATAAGATTAAATGATATAAACACAAGTTATGCCTACAGTAATTGAAAGATTGTTAGCATGAACACAAACACATTACAAAATTAAAATACCATCCATTATAAATTTGTGCTTCTAATTATATAAACACATTACAGATTACATGAACATATCGAGACAAATTATATGATAAATTACATACTATACAATATAAGCACGTACATATTATGACGAAGTAAAGTCTCGGTTTCAAATGCAAGAGAAGCAAGTGTAGAATCTTAACATGTCAAATGGGTCAGCTTGCATTTTATGAGTTGACTTTCCATATGAATGTTTACCACCTTAAAACCATGAGCAAATATGTATAAGTTTCAAACACAAATTTCATCTACTTCCTTGTCACTCATCTTCTTGCCCGTATTTTTCAATGATATGAACCCCAGTTGTTGAATGGCCCTAATTTTTATGAGGCTTTAAAATATTTAAAAAAAAACTTTCTTTTGACCATTGACCCGCGTAGACCCGCCTAAGACCCGAATTTGACCGACTTTGACCACGACCTTGGAATTAGACCGACTAGCATATATACTGCAAGGTCAAGGACCGCCGAGCGACTAGGCGGCCGCCTAGCCCGACTTCTACAACAGTGATATACAGTCAGGTGGAAGTCAAGAGCTGTTAGTTGTTAGGAAGTAGTTAGAGAGTTAGATGATTACTTGTACAAAAGAGTTACAGACTCATTCTAGTTATTCATTCGGTTCATTGCATCTATAATAACTCTCTCACATATGAATACTACTACTACCTAAGGGTGCGTTTGGTATAGAGAATGGAATTGCAGAGAAATGATTACAGAGAATGGAATTGCAAAGAAAGGGAATTAGTTTGGAGAATGAGAATCGAATCTTTTGTTTGGTAGCACAGAGATTTCAAAAGAGAAATGTAACAAAGAATCATTTCCCTTGTTTGATAGCACAGAAATTTCAATAAAGAATTGTACCAAATTTATCATTTGCATCCGTATTGTTTCCATAACACACAATCAATTTGGGTCAATTAATAATCGAATTTCATATATTTCAAGTTCCAATTTCATATATTTCAAGTACCAAATAAATTGAGCCACAAATTAACAAATTGAGCAAATTAAAGGTTACAAATCTGTTCTAGCTATATAAACACATAGCTCTGTAACAAATTGCTTTGCCATTGCTTTCAGGCCAGCAAGACTAATCAAATGATCATGTTTTCTATTCATGTTCTTCTAATTGTCAATGATTTCTATAATTTCTGATCGTCATACAAATTGCATGTGGAATTGACAAAGGTTAGGGTCATGTGGAGGTTGGGAGGAGGAGAAACAAATGGATGAGAGATAGACAGATACCTTGCTATGAGGTTGCCTCCGCCGGGAGGTCGTCGACGCCGCTGGAGGAGGCGCGAAGGACAGACTCTGGAAGCTTCTCCTCGCCGGCATGAAGGAGTCGCAAAGGAGGTGACGGCGTGAAGGGGGCGACGGCGTCTAGTAGTCGCCGGCGTGAAGGAGTCGCCGACGTGAGGAGGTGCGAAGGACCAACGTCGCGAAGGAGGAACCGTAGGCAATAGGCTGGACACGAACATGATACGTGACCTAAGGAACTCTCCGTGTTCTTTTTTATTCCCCAACGTCGCGAAGGAGGAACGGCAACGGGGCGGGTTTCCCCGACCTTGACCCCTAAACATGAAAGTGATCCCCATCCCTGTCGGGTTTTTAATCGGGGCACCCCGTCGGGGATTTTTTATGCCCCGTCCCCGACCCGATGAAAAATACCCAATCCCCGACCCCGACCCGAACGGTGAAAAAAATGTAGCTTTATATATCCAAATACATATATAAAAGACATTATAAAAGGGAAAAAGCTGGAAAATTATGCCCTAATACAATACAAACCAAGTCTTTGTTAACAATACTAAATCCATTGGCTAACCCTATGTATTTCTTGCACAATTACACATTACATGATCTAAAAGATTGTTCCATAAAACAAATTTCAAACCAATGAACCTAAAAAACAGCTAACAACTGGTTGTGTTACATATATCAATTAAGTAAAAACAGCAAATAATTTCACATATATATCAACTAATCTTGAAAAAGAACAACAAACGATTTAACTTGTAAATAAAACTTCCATTAATTGACTACATTACTTGACTAAAAACAACATAAGAAGAACATAAGTTTAAAATAGATAACATAACAGATTAAAAACAAGAAGCCAATCAATTACTAAAAGTTAAATAACCAAACAGCAAGAAGCCAATCAATTACTAAAAGTTCAATAATCTACTACATTACTTGACTAAAAACAGCACAAGAACTAAAAGTTCAATAATCTACTACATTACTTGACTAAAAATAGCACAAGAAATCGGGCAACATAACAGATTAGTTGACTAAAAATAGATAACAGATTAATCAAAGATTCAAATATTGAAACAACATCAGACAACATAACAGATTAATTAAAGATTCAAAGATGGAAAAAACAAGAAACAGAACAGATAGACTTTAAACAGATTAATCTGTTAACTAGGGCTCAAATTCGAAGATAACAGATTAATTAAAGATTCAAAGATGGAAAAAGCAAGAAATAAAACAGATAGAGACTTTAAACAGATTAATCTGTTAACTAGGGCTCAAATTCGAACATAACAGATTAATTATGCAACTAAAACAGATTATTCAAATATTCAAATTAATCAAAAACAAGAAACAAAAGTAGATAGTCGATACTCGATACCTCTATTTTGCATAGCACAGGGAGTCGCAATGAGTCGATGGTGAGTCTCGAACAACACAGTGGGATTGACTTCGAATAACAAATCGATTAGTTCGAGGTAGCAGAAGGAGAAAGAAGGCGACGATGGTGAGTCTGGATGGTGCTGGATGGCGGTCGACTTGTAATCGAAGGTCCTGGATGGTGAGTCTCGATGAGTCGATGGTGACTGGTAAGTGTCGACTGTCGAAGGTTGTGATCGAAGGAGGCAAGGAGCAAACAGCAGTCGAGAGGGGGTGGCTGGCTGGCTGCGAGAAAGGGTTCAAATGAGTTAACGAGGGAAAAGCCTAAATCCATTTACGTATACTAGCCCGTGTATTAAACTATATAGCTTTAAAGAGTACTAACACGTATAGTAAAAATAATTAGAAATAAATTAAATCAATTCCGATTAATAGACAATTATGGTTGGCAGATTGGAGAAACAATGTTGATCATGCCAGTAAGTTCAAGTTCATTAGTTTATTGTAATTTATATATTTAATTTTACTTATAAATTTCATTAACTTTAATATATACATATTGAAAATCATCCGAAGATTAAAACAATTAGTGACTATAAAATGATGATAAAATCATTTACTCAATCATATGTGTATATACTTACACAAGTATATATATATATATATATATATATATATATATATATATATATAGAGGGAAAGGATCCCTTGTGAACACCTATATATATGCGAACTTGCGAACACTTAATTTCACTTTTGAAGTTAGCCGCCATTCTTGAAATTCATGATCTCACAGTCTCACACCAATATTTTGTTTTAATATTGGTTTTAATTTGTTATTTACTTCTTTCAATTTCTCCCACTTTATGAGATTCTTCAACGGTGATGTTTTTATTTGTTTGAAATTTTTAGTTCTTAACTTAATTTCTCAATAATACATGTTAAATAGTTTGATAATTTATTTTTTATAATAGTTTGAGGATCTAATAGGAACGTTAGAAACTCTGCATCTTGTCTACAAAATCACCGTATCAAACTTTAAATCAATACATCTTATTAAAAAAACATGGATTTCTCTTAAAACTAGTCCATCATGCGTGAATTAATCGGTGGATTCTCATTTAAGAAACGATGCATCTTGTCTAAAAACATGGATTTCTCTTAAAACTTGCATCTAGTCTATAAAATCACTGCATCCAACTTAAAATCATTGCATAATTTCTAAAAAACATCGAGTTCTCTTAAAACTAGTCCATCATGCGTGAATTAATTAGTAGATTCTCATTTAAGAACCAATACATTTTGTCTAAAATTCACTGCATCTTGTCTAAAAACACTGTATCTCATTTTTACACACATAAATAATAATAATAATAATAATAAATAACAAATAAATAATAATAATATAACAAATAAATAACAACACACGTTATTTGACTTTGGTGCATTGTTTTTGTAATTTTGGTGCGTTCGCAACTTTGCGAACGATTTGATATGCTCGCATACGATCCCGTTACTATATATATATATATATACACAATATTGTTTAACTATCCTAATTAAGATATATATATATATATATATATATTATCGTAAGTGCAATACAATTGTTTTAGTGGTCAAATTAGTTTTAACTATCCTAATTAAGATAAATATACACATATTTAAAATTTGAATGAATTCTAAATAGTTTTAACTAATTCAAAATTAATTAAATATATATAATATTGTGTATAGGATTATGAGCATGCAATTCCATCGTGTATATATATATATATATATATATATATATATATATATTTAAAATAAATGAAATAGCACAAAATATAATATATATATATATACATTATATTAATTCAAATTTTATTTGTGGTCAAATTAGTTTTAACTATCCTAATTAAGATAAATATACACATATTTAAAATTTGAATGAATTCAAAATAGTTTTAATTTATTCAAAGTTAAATATATATAATATTGTGTATAGGATTATAGGCATGCAATTCCATCGTGTATAAATGTATATTTATTGTGTATAGGATTATAGGTATGCAATTCCATCGTGTGTATATATATATATATATATATATATATATTAAATAAATGAAATCGTTAAATATAATATATATTATATTAATTTAAATTATTTTAAACATATCTAATAATCCTTAAGCTAACTATTATTCCTCTTTAAAATTTTATTTGTAGTCAAATTAGTTGTTACAAACTTAATTAAGATAAAACACTAATTTGAAATTTGAATGATTTTAAGTTAGTTTTAACCAATTTAAATTTAAAAATATAAAATATTGTGTATGGAAATATAGGCGTGTTAAACAATCGTGTAAGTGTATATATTTTATAAATGAAATTGTGAAATAAAAATAAAAAATATATATAATAATATATAAGTAGATGAAGATATATGTAATTTGACGTATTAATCCGATTTTTTATTTATAAATTATGATGTAACCGATTATTGGATATAAATCCACATATGTTTTAAATTTTTAATTTGAAGTTAAGCTTATATATATCCACATTTTTAAATTTATAACAATAATTATATAGATACCTTATATATATATGTATGTATATATACGTATAAATATATTATATTCATTTAAATTATTTTTAAGTAAAATATCAATCTTTATTAACTAATCTAACAATGGTTAAGAAGATTTATATCTAAAATTTGAACTTCTTAACAATAAAAATTAACTAATCTAACACTCAATTATCTTGATTAAATTAGTTATAATTAATCTAACTATTATTAAGTTCAATCCACAATTTTAAAATTTGAAGTGATTAGTATGGTTGTAAGTGATTAGTATATATAAATCTACATATAATTTAAATTTGAAATTTGAAATTACTTTCAATCGTGTTTATATATATATATATATATATATATATATATATATAAACTAATTCTATTGAATTACCATAAAAAGTTATATATATATAATATATTAATTTAAATCGTATTAAGTAATTGAAATGTATATTATTAGCGAAAAGTGGTAAAAAGAAATTTAATAACATTAGAATAAAAAGAAGTAAAGGCATATTCAATCGGATCACCATATATTAGGTATCATTAACATTTATTAAAGGCATATCCATAAACATACTAAATAGATAGGTAGCAAAAATACGTGGTAGTTCAAAACACTTAAGCAAAAATTAAATAGCACCAAAGAAAAGCAAACACAAAAGTCTTTTATGGATCACCGAAACCAATTCTAAATAACTCTAATCCTTTTCCAACTTAGGAATCTTGATTTTGTCACCGAAGGTTAAACTTTTGGATGAAGATGACCCAAGATGAACATCAGGATCCATCTCTTCAATATTCCGTTTCATTCCAGGGCTGTCAGCCGTGCTCTTCAATTTCTCGAGAGGTGTTCCATTATCAGCCGTTACAGAATAAGCTTCCTAATAAATAGAATTAAAGACCGATATGAATTACTATATAATAGTATTAATTGGAATTTCATTTGATTAATAAAATTCGTTCGATCATACCTTTGAATCATTAATATCTTGTGAGACATCCATGATAGCATGAGGAGTCTCAGCTTCAGATATTATCGGCTACATTGTAGAAAAATAAGATACATATATAATCTAATAATATATTTTATGAAGAGATGATGGAAGTATAACTGTTATTTACCTCTGCACTCCGCAATTTTAAAGAAATCTTTTCTATAGTCTCTTCATCATCTGTGAACGCATTGACATTGAATATATAGTACTTCTTATCTATGTTCCAATTAGTTACACGAATCTTGAACACATAAACCTTGTTCAACAACTTCATAAATTCGGCAGGCATTTGATTCGGAGTTGATGACTGTAAATGTACACCCTTAATAGAAGATTCATATAGATAGGAATAATTAATGTTGTATTGGAAAATGGTTATGTTATATACCATTCTCATCTGATTATACATGAACCTTGAAGATCTATTAATTAGCTTTTCAACTTCCTTTTGAAACATCTTCAGAGAAATCGTGCCTGATCCGTCTTGAACACGAAGATAAAGCCTCATTCTACAAACATATATGTTTAAAATAAGGGATAGTGAATTAAGATCATCAAATGTTGTAAACTATAATATTTTATTATAATGAATTAAAAGATGTAACTAAAATAAATATAGTAAAAATTTATATACATACCGAGGATAAACATCAGAAACACCTCCACAGTTATTACAATCATACGGAGATGCTGAACCAACTGAAATGTAAATGAATAAAATAGTGATGTAATTTTAAATAATTTAAATTTCTTATCGCAATTAAGTTTAATATTTATATAAAAGAAACGCATGTAACATACCAGGTAGTTCTAAAACAATTGTATTGCACTTATGACAAGCCATGTAAAACCAACCTTCATCATCCTCAACTTTTATGATATTTGCCACAATAACACAATCCAATGGCTAAAATTTACAAAATATCAATTAACTCATCTTCTTCAATTTAAACAATGTATAGTTTCAAAAGTAATCTAATCTTACATATCATGTTCCATTATAACAATGTATACCTGGTTAGTATCAAGCACCTCTTCGATTTGTTTCGCATCGAAACCGTCATAGTAATTTGAAACATTTGAAATGGATATGCTTGTAGATAGCCGTCCAGCAATGTCCTTTTAGAAGAATCATTATCCTCTTCAATGGATTTGATACTAAGAAAATGTAACTTGTAAGAAAATCAACTAAAAATATATTTAAGTGATGAAAACAACAAAATTTGAATTAGACTACACACATATGTTTCTTTAAACTTCAAAATGGGATCCACCAGGTCATTTATGTATAGTCTTGTTCTAGAATACATATTTGACACCCCAACCTTGCCTTGAGTTATATATTAGAATTAGTATCATCAACTACAAATTAGTATTTTTATTATGTAACAATCAAAAGTGATTCTTGCGTGAATATTTTATCTTCCTAGTCAAATAACAATTTGAAATGTATTTATTATATATTAGATGGGTAATATCGGGAATAATAAAACGTACCATTGAAGTCATTGAATTTTGCAAAATGCAAAAATACAACGATAACATCGCTTGAATTATGATGCTCTTGAATGAACCGATGTAGTTTAGTAGCATAATCGTCCCATAAAGTGCATGAAACTCTTTCGCCGCTATTACATAAAATATGAACTTTGAGAACCAATATGAATAATGTATAGAACATTAAATGATCAACAAATGTTATTCAATAACTCAAAAAAATACAAAAACTAAAAACATTATTTAAAAACATACCTCAAGTTTTGAAGTTCACAAGTCAGAAGAGGCTTATCTTTACCTCTAGATTTAAAAATCTTCATATCATTAGAAGATATGAGCCGACCAATGACATCTAGCACGACAAATGCAAAGAAGGTAAGATTAAAAGATTATTGATTGAATGTTATATTCATTATTAGGAGGTGTGAAGTAATTCGTAGCTTCCAAAATGGTGTTTTGGTAGAAATTTATCTTCGCCACATGATCGACCATTTTAGGTACGGGAGAGTATGATGTAACACCGGAAAATCACAAGTCATTTTTTTAAAACGCTTTGCGGAAGCTAATTGTAACATCCTGATTTTGGGCCTAGTGGTTACGTAGGCCAAGGTATGTTTAAACACGTGATTAGTATTTAATTATATATTTAATTATTTACTAATGGTAATTATTGAATTAATTGATAAGTTAATTAATCAAAGATTAATTTATATATATATATATATATATGTGTGTGTGTGTGTACGGATATATATATATATATATATATACATTTAAGTATGTATGTATGCTTGTGTGTGTGTGCATGCCATTGCGAGTTTTGAGGAGTGACACCTCCTGCTTGTGTTTTCAACACATTAATACGTGGGTTTCATTAAGCCTTCTTCACTTTGAAGTTCTTGTGTGTGTGCTGTGTGTCTGCCGAGATTGGTTGAAGGATTTGCAGATCCGCCGTTCTTCCCAAGGTGATTATGTGTTTACGGTTGTTGATATCTGCGGTTATTTGCTGATTTATCTGTGGTGGTTTACTTTCATTCACTTAGCTTTGTGCTAATCCCCCACCTCTCACTACTTTTACAGGTGGCTGGTGAGTTCTGCGGTTTAGTCGTGAGGGGGTGTAGCTTGGGAAATAATTGACAGGCACTCTGATTGGAATTGTGACGAGTCGTAGTTTTTGTAATACTGTATTTTAAACTGAGTGGTTTAGTTAAACAATGGTTTAACTTCTGTTGTAAATACTTTTATGTTTTGGTGAACGCTTCCGCGGTGTTAATTTAAATAAAAATTTTATGGGTGAAAATACGGTGTTACATTAATTAAAAACAACTTGATTACTTATAATCAATAATTACAAATATACATTCATTTGTTTCAAAAGACAACCACAACTACAATCGTTTGGTGTTACAAAATAAAACTGGCTCGTCTCTTTTTCAAAATAAGTATCAGAGTGTGGTCAACTCTTCCTTCCTCAACTACAAACACCAACCTGCAAAACATTCAACTGAGGGAAATTCGCACAAAGCTAAGTGAGTAGAGGCTAAAACAATAAATGCAAACATTCACAATCAATCAATACTCATGTAATCACATATCCAGAGAAGACCGGCGGTTCAGCGCAGAACCTACAACCAATGCCGGCCAAAGCAAAGGTTTACCGATAGTTTTCCACTAGATTGGCACAGTAAACTCCCCTCTGAGCAACAAATGCAACAGAAAGGCTACTACTATTCAACCAATTAGTTAGACAAGCCCAGCCCAAGTCCACGTATAGCTGACTTCTCAACGCAACTCAAAATCATCCTAAGAGTGCGTATCGACCAAATATTCATGCAATAGTTATCAACATTTTAATATCACAATCAACAGTTCAATCAATCCAATCTCAAACCACAATCATGCTTTACATCAATAAAATTAACTGCAATCTTTACCATCCATGTTCAACGTCCACTCACCTTAGTTTCAGTCTTGAACTCAAAAGTCTAATATCACTGAGTCTTAGGATTGCCTGTAAACACAACAATAATCAAATCAGTTTCAATCTCATGAATATATCTTATCATATATTTGTAAATCATTCATCAAACAAACATCAAACAATAAGCAAATACAATTCAAAACACAAGTATCGGATTTCCTCAAAACAATCGGATTCCAAGAATCCGCAACTCATGTCTCGGATTGTACCACAATCGGATTTCTCTTTGCTCAGATTTTGGGGTCCGGATTGGAGTATCGGATTCTCATCATTCGGATTTCAAATACTTCGGATATAGAATAAATCGGATTCAAGTAGTCGGTTTTCAAATAACCGGATTTAACAAGTGTAGGATTTGGGTCTCGGTTTTCACATTCGGATTTTAGGTATAGGATTCTCAAGTCTCGGATTCTAAAATTTAGGATTCTAACTTGTCAGATTAAGAGTCTCGGTTTTCTACAATCGGATTCTTGGTTAACAAGTGTAAGATTTTGAGTTTCGGATTTCATTCATAACAAACGGATTTCATGTGTAACAGATTACAAGCATCGGTTTTCAACACTAGGATTTCCTTCATTCGGTTTTCACCTTCTTCAATTAAATCCGAGAACTTCAAAGATTCATCCAAATCACCATCTTCATAGTATCATATCTCAAACCCAGATTTTATAACTTTCATCAAATTATACTAAACACATGTTTAAACATATATTCATGTATCAAAACACCATTTAGACTCATAAATATTATGAACACACAAAACCCATACAAACTCATTTTTTTTTATCAAAAACCGATTCTTATGATTCATCATGCAATCATGTTAATTTTATCAAAGTTTAATCTAATAAACACAAAATCATGGTATACATAATATCTAACCTTAGCTTGATTAAGAATTACACAAACAAGAAAATCCGATGGTTTCTTTCTTTCCTTCTTCTTCGGTTTTGCTTTGGCAGAGAAAATACTCTCAAACACACACACACACAACACTTTTTCCTTAATTTGAATTATGCATGTTATAATTGACTAACCCCACGTATACAACTTAGAAAGCAATAGGTGGCATGCATACTCTCAATACCTATACACGTGTACTCCCACATAATCATACATGCATACGGTTTCATACATATATATATATATATACATAATTAGATTTATTCACACATTTGTAATTAACTTAATTAATTACTTAAACATAATTAAACAATTAAACACGTACCTCAAACCCGCTAATCTCCTAGCCCAGGTTTGAGGATGTTACATATGACGCCACCCTGAAGTTCGAGATAATATAAAAACCACCCTCTTTTAGTTGACTTTCAAATGTTTTTAAATCGGTTTTTCTAATTGTTGCAACAATCTTGTGACCCCGTGGAGTATATTAAATTGTCAGATGGTTTTCAAATAATACTTAAATCTTGGAAACATATACAAATGAAATCATTACATTAGATTGAAGATACCTGTTCATCAATTAAGATAAGCTCAAGGTTGGATGAACTTCTTGGATTGTCATTGAAGAATGGTTTCCACATGATCATTACCTTAACTTTGATGATACAATGATCAGACCGACCTTTCACATTTTTAAGCAAGGTGAATCTTTCTTCTTTCTCCATAACAGGAACAATTGCATTAGAAGATGAAATCGCCATTCTAAGCAATGAAATGTAGAGCTGTAAAAGTTAATGTTAGCTTCTAAGAAATAAAAAGGATTATGAATATGAATGCTTAAATAGGTGAAACCTTGTTAAGATAAGTTTGTTTTTCGAAAATCTGGTAGTAAGTTAGGATATTTGATTAGCAAAAAGATAGTGGATAGTAATGATTCAATAACTACCAGAATTTCTTAAAAGCAAATATATAGTGGATATATAATTTTAATTTACGAAACCATATTTTTAAAACAAATAAAAGCGTAGACATATGTTAAAGAACAGGATATATATTTTCAATAGCTTGATTTTCGAAATTTATGTACTTTGTTTGGATATTTGATTAGAGAATATATAGTGGATATACATATATTATATTATTTTAGTAAATATGAATTTAAAAAAAATCACAGATATGTTAATAAACCGGATATATATACTGGATATATATAATTTTCGATAATTAAAGTTGATAAAGTAAATAAGGAAGCAACATCATGAAGAAAGTAAATTGACTTTCACAATTTGACCTAATAAAGAGAAAAAATAATGTACCATTGTTTGCCCAAGTTGCACGATTGAAAAAGAAGTGTAGATTGCGATTTTTCCTCTTCTTTGTCTGACGTTTGAACTCCTTCCAATTGCCACGGATTTTCACATTTGTACTTTGCATTCCAAACACGTCGTTCTTTTTGCGTACGACATGCAACTTCATTTTGGTATTATATTTTCCACAAGTAAGATCTACCCAGTTAAACATGAAGATGCCTCGTATACGTACAAACCAAGCAGGAAATGGTCTAAAAAATAAAAATGAATATGGATTAATATTTTGAATCAACAGAACTATGTTTTTGTCAATTGGATATATGTAAGCATTAAAAGAACTCTACCAGGGAATAGTTGTTCAAAACACTATCATCTAACTTTTTATAGAAGTAACGGGGCAATCCAAATAAGAAATGCACGGGGACATCCACTGGTTCAATTTCTGTAAAATGAAAATACTAATATTTTAAAATATAATAAAACTATATAACATTTTTAGATTCGATAATGAAATTAATTATAATTAATCGTACCTTTATCAGCTCCATGCTCCAATATATGATTATAAGTTTCTGCAGTTTTTGTACTCCCATAATCTGGTAGACTTGAGGTTTCCAAGTTTACACATGTATTAACCTTAAATAAAACAGATTACATTTAACATATATTAACCATATATTAATCAAAGATAACTAACTGGTCAAGTTAGTTATCTTCATGTAAATAAGTTTTGAAGCCAAATTCTTAACAATTTTGGTGATTAAAGCCAAACATGGATTATGTTCAAAAATCGGTGAGTGGTGACTGATCATGAAGAAATAATCCACAGGTCTGATAAGTCAAAGAAGGGATTTCATCACCAATTCACTAGTATATAAATCGTTGTACAGGTTGCTATATCAATTTAAAAAATTGGTGATCGATTTGATTGCACTGATTATGTCAATTCCATATAAATTTGATTTCAAACAATTATTACCTTTCAACAATACATCAGAATCGGTTTTGGAGGTGCTTTTTGCTTACCAAGTGAAACTAATGAAGAATTCAAGCTTTTGCGTGGCAAGTGTATGTTATAAGAGAATCTACAGTGATTAAATTAATTGATAATGTTATAATAGAATCTACAGTGATTAAAGTTTAAAGAGAGCAAAAGGTACTAAAAGACTATTCACTTACATACCCAATAAAGATTAAAATCTATTTCCAAACAGTAGGCAATGTCTCATATGAGAGGAAAGTGCTTGCAGTTGATCGAACTCTTAACTACATTCCCTACCCAAAGGCTGAATCTTGGAGTAAATCTGTGGTCTCCATATGCCTCTTTGAGGTATGGTCTAGTATCTCTACTTTATGAAGCACTTAACTTACAACATACCTTCCATCCCATGTTTGTTGGGGTTAGCTGGGAATGTAACCCATCACTTAGATGATTATAAGGCATATTTATATAAGCTTGATTCAGTTATATACAGTATACAAATATTCTTCAGAAGAGTTTGCATTCAGAGGATGATTTAAAGGCCTATGATTGTTCTACATATAGCTAACAAATTCTACCCGTTGACTTGTGGATGGGTAGAAAATTCCCTATATTATATTTTAATCCTTAAAACCTTAAATCATTTTATTTAGAGAATTAGCTTTAACTAAATAATGTAGTTTCTATAAACATATTTGACATACTATTGATTTATACAAATGTAAAGAATTAAGACAAAAAGTGTATTGGGTCAACCCAATCTGACCCTTGCCAATATTTTCCTGTTTCGCCATCTCCAGCTATGCACTTTATTTGTCAAATACTTAGTTAATTGCTCACCTGAATGAACCAAGTCTGGCAGTTGTATATGTTGCTTGCCTTAGCAACCCAGCAGATAGGCCCTGCTCCAAAAAGCATCATATCACTCGTATGTAAACCAACCAAAAAATAGTTTCTTTATTTTGCATTAAAGGTAACAATACAGCCATCAATAGTTTCTTTATTATCCAACAACATTGAAGATTGGTTAATCATTCAGTAATTAAATCTTAGCTATGCCTGTAGTATGTGATATATAATATTAACATCCAAGCACTATTTCAAATAATGCAAACTTAGTCCACTAATATTATCCAAATCAACCACACACTAAGGTGATGTTCTCTAAATGTATATATTATAAGCGATTCGTTTATCAATATCATATACTTAGTTTTAAAGGGTGTGTGAATGTGTTACTAAAGTGATGATTATGTGATTGAATAACCAGAATCACAAATAATCAGCAGCAACATCATGAGTTGTTGGAGGTAATGCTTAATGTTTGAACCTGTAAGAGTCGGATAATTAATTCTTTGACGGTTTGATAAATTATGATTACTTATGAAACCAAAGTTAGATTGACCAAAATGTCATTTTTGCAAAACATTAGAAACTTATACTTAAATGGGTGTTAAAAATATAAATCAATAAATAGAAGTGGTAAATAGGTATATTGATTAATATTACAATTTGAGAATCCTTAGCATTTTCTTACATATGGTATCAAACCTAAGATCCAGAACTGATGATGTGACCATTAACTAAAAAAATAAACAGTAAAAACTCATCGTTATGACTTTATGTCACAACTTTAGAGTCACCATAATCAGATATTCAAATTGCAAATCCAAACACCACCTTATTAAAATTTGCTATTCATGATTTCATCTGATTAAAACCATAAAATCAGATTACCAGATTAGATAATTACCAGATTTGAAATCTCAAAAATAAATATAAACTTGGATTTTCAATTGAAAAAAGATTACTCAGAAGCTTGATTTGTTAAAGTCGAAGAAGGTCTCTTGTTTTGAATCGGGGCGCTTTGGTTTAGCTTGAATCGATTAGGTCTTTTAGCCGATGGGAAAAGCGACGATGAAGAATGTCCTGATTTTGGAAGGCGGGTCGGTTGCTTGAATCGATTGGCTTTTGTGCCGATGGGGAAAGCTGCGCTGCGTCAGGTTAGCTTGAATCATTTAGGTAGGTCGCCGATGGGGAAAGCGGCGTCTGAGGCGTTTGATTTGAAAATCGATGAAGAATGCCCTGATTTTGGAAGGCGGGTCGGTGGGGAAGAACGGGTATAACCCGCGCGTGTAAAGATTTCTTTTGGTAGTGTGACGTCATGGTTGATAAAAAGCCTGATTTCTAAAAAGGATGATGTCATCATTCTTTTCTTTTAAATAGGTTATTATATATATATATATATAAATATTTTTTAAATTAATATATATATATATGGGAGGGTTCAAACGAGAACTGTTTTTCGTATAAGAACTGCGAAAACTAATCTTGGTCGTTCATTTTGGATAATGGAGTTAATGGATGAAGAGCGTGGGGGATTGAGTGTGGCGGGGTGCATGTAAAGAATTTATGGGTGGGCAATCCAATTGAAGGAGGGGGAATTGAATTGCTGAGATTGGTTCTCGCGGTTCTCGTATGAAAAACAGTTCTCGTTTGAACTTTTGCCTATATATATATAAAAGTTTTAATTATATATATATATTGGGGCTGGGCGGGGGTGGGGTACCTTGCCCCGATACCAAACCCGAACCCGAAAAAATCCCCGACCCCGACCAGCACCGAACTTCACCGGGTTTCGGTTCAACTTGACCCATACAAAATGTTACTAATTCTAAGTTTCTAACCCGATTTTCAACAAGTGATTAGTCACCACTAAATGAAAGTCTGTATAAACACCATAAAACAGGCACAAAGATATGTCCAAATGGTTATTACAATATACTCCTTGTTCATAATATTCCAAAAAGCAAGGGGCAAAATCGTCAGTCTACCATATAATATCACCAAAAGAACTTCAAATGTTAAAATTTCATATGAAATAATTATTCATATACTTTGTAACAAAAAATTCACTTGAACTACAGCCTTCTAAATTACACATTTATTTGGTATTCATAGTGTAAGGTGCAAGTGACTTGCTGAGTATTAAAAGCTCCATTTTCTCTCTGGAAACTATACCACTCTCTCTTAACACAATACATTCACTTGATTAATATAAATACATTTATCCATTTTCTCTCTGGAAACTAACTATAATAATATATATGTTGATCTTAGTCACTTGATTAATATAAATAGGTACTCAAGAAACAAAAGACATGAGAGTGTTCATGTGTTTGTTTGGAATACAGATCAAAAGATTAAAAATTTACAACAGAAGCTACCAATGATAAAAAGCGAAGTCATTGTTCTATATAATAATATATATCGACGGTTAAAATCGGTCCTAAGTCGATGTGTACCGGTCTCAGGTTGGCATTTGTCATGTTCGTTGGGTTCCTCAAGTTTGTTTTCAACACTCGTAATAAAACATTGTTTAAACTTGATTACTATTCTATAAATTATATATATAAGAGTTAATTGTTAATTTGGTACTTTAATTATCTCATTTTTTCCGATTTGGTCCTTTAACTTCAAAAGTGATCAAGATATGACTTAAACATCAATTTTTCAGTCTGAATAGTCCTTTTGTTAGTTGACTGTTAGTCAACTCCGTTAAGTGAGGGGTATTTTTGTCCATTTATCATTTTTCTATTTTTTATTGATTAAAATAATATATAATAATTTTTAAATATATAAAAATATATATCCTATCCTCTCCTCTCCATATATACACACCCACTCTCTCTCTCTAGACAACCACCACCACCACAACCACCACCGTTGTCCTATCACTGGCCACAACCACCACCACCACACGGTGAAAGCAAATGGGTGAAATAACCGAGAAGAGAAAGAGAGAGGTGGTGAAAGCACCACCACTGTAAGTCTGTGACCACCGCCACCACCAACTGTGTCGTCGCTACTGTCCTATCACCCACCACCATGGTGACATCAACTTCTCTCTCTCTCTCATCTCTCTATTTCTCTAATCTCTCTGTTTCTCTCTTAGGACAACAACTCCTCATCTCTCTTTCTCTCTCACGGTAAAAGCGACACCGTCACTGTCGCCGCCACATCTTCAAATAGATCTAGGTTTTTCACATGATTTGGTATAGATCTAGGGTTTTCACATGTTTTGGCTACAGATCTAGGGTTTTCACGTGTTTTCTGTGGTGGTGGTGGTGGGGTTTTTTGGTGGTGGCAGCAGATTGTGGTGTTAGTAAGGGTTTTCGGTGGGTTTTTTGTGTCAATTGGCGGAATGGTGGTTGTCGATGTTAAGGTCAAAGTTAACCTCAGTTAGCGTAAAGGATCAAAAGTGAAACAAAATGACAACCACAGTAACTATTTTTGTAATTTTTAAAGTTAAAAGATTAAAAGTGAAATTCCATAACAACCACAGGGACTATTTTTATAATTAACTCTAATTATTTTTACAAATTAAACTGTTGCAAATTCTTAACATTATGTAACAAAAATCTAAACATCACATAATGGGAACAAGAGTTAGCTCACAAAGACACCTAATCCACCTGCAACAAGCTTTGAAGTCAATTTAGGACCTTTAACAACAGTAAGAATTGCCTTCAATTCTTCAAATACTAAAAGAATATAATATCTTTCCACATTTTGAGAAAAGCAGTAGAGTATGTAAGGCAAGCAAGAAGCATACATTGCAATGCCATCCAAAAGAATAGAACAAGAACCGAAAGTAATAATATGTATGTAGTAAAGTTGATCAAGATAACGATTTAACACACTCACGAAGGCACAAACGATTTCCTAACTCCCTTTGTACCTCGGTATTTTAACGGGCTCCAAACTAACTGTTTTTGTTGCAAAGCTACAACAGTTGGATGTTTTGGCTTCCAAGAACCGACAACATGAGAAGGCGGACTCCCCATAAACTTACTACTTTTAGGTGGAGCCACAGGTGTTGCCTCAATACTAGTCATTGACCGGGACATTGATGATGATGCTTCCTTTGTGGGTCGCGATGGAGTTTGCACCCTTGACGTGCGCCACATCCTTTGCGGGTCCCATACAAATGATTGCCTACCCACCACTCGGTCACTCCTTGCAACATTCGATCTGGTGATTGGTGTGGTCAAGCTTGATTCAGACTGAAAGCTGGCAATAGAAGCCCGTCGTTTTGGCTTGATAAGTTGACTAGTCAACTTTGGAGCAGGTTTCATAGCAATTGACCCACGTCTTACTCGTGAAGAAAGTGGTTTCATGTTTGATGATGGTACTGAGAGATTCTCTTTGTCTTCATTCGAGAGCCGCGTATTGAAGAGTTTTGGTTTCTGTGAGGTGGCAGGAGACTGATGAGCTGGCACAAAATTGCTGATTCTTCTAAGAGGGAGTCTCAGCTTTGAAGAAGGGCCTAAAGGGGGTCTTTTTTCAGAGATAGTACTTAAACCTTGTTTTAAAGAAGAAATTGTTGAGTGTGAAGAAGCAACAGCAAGGGCTCGATTCTCCTGTTTTTGTCTAGTTTTCCGCTCTTCAGCAAGTTGGTTTTCCAGATCACGAACCTATTGAAAGTATTTGGTTAAAACAGCTTGATTATACAAATTGTTTATAAATTATATTTGGGCTGATAAGAGTTTCAATCCGACCCGACCCGTTGTTACCTTTTCTTGCAAAGTTCTACAAATGTGTTCTCTTGCAGACAGTCGTAGTTGAAGAGACTGCAAACCAGCCTGAATTTTTTTTGTTTCTTTCTCATCGTGCTTTGCTTTCTCCGTCTATATAACATTAACAAAAGGCATAAGTAATCATGAAAAACCCAAGATATTGTTATCCAAATTTAATGTGTATTTCCAATGAAAATTCTACCAGCTGCTTATACTTGAGAAGCTCACTGATGTCTGTTTGTTTTCTGGCAGGGCCATGCTCAACACCTCTCACACGACTTGCAAAATTCAGTGAGCAAATGGTTTCTCCAAGATCTGCTGAACTTGGGCTAATTTGGACAAACATTAGTGTCTTACAGTCACCTCCTGCCCAATTTTTTTATAATATTAGTGTCTAACAAATTGTGATTAGAAAATAATTAACAGGGAGCACAAGCATTCAATAACCTTACCTAAAGAGCTCTGCAGAATATGGGTAAGCTTCGAGTTCCTGATTTGGTCAAAAAGTTGATGGAAATAAGATATAAGAAAAATTGATGATAATGATAGCAAGAGATCTCAGGGGTAGTTAGGTAAATATACCTGTATGGAATGTGAGAGGTTTTTGATGCAAGAGCTGAAACTACATCTCCTAATGCTGAAAGGGATTTATTTATGAACTGGGATTCTTTCAATCTTTCACCTTCAACCTCAATCTTTCCCACTCGTTCACTTCCCGCTAAATCTACGAGCCAAAGGTGGCTCCTAGTCCGCTGTCCGTTGACCAGATTCTCCCCAAGAACAGTCACTCGTAATAAGCTATACACAACCATAACCAATACGATTTTAAGAGATATTAAAACTATATTAATAGTTTATTTTTTAATTAAAAGTTATGAGAATGTACCAGTGAGAACGGCTACTAAGCTCATTGGCATTTGTTGATCCAACAGAACGTACACGACTCCCACTCTTAAGTAGTTCCCAAACTTCATCTGTTTTGTATACAGGCACCTCAGAAAGTCCAGGAACTTCTTGGGTTCCTTCAGCCGATTGTTTTACCTCCAACCTGCATTTTGATACGAACAATTGCGAAATTTGTAAAATCTCTAAAATTATTATTTTAAATACAGAATTATAAATGCATTGTTATTTATTACAGGATATCGAGATATGAACTATTCAATAAACCTCTCCTAAAGGTCACTGTAATCTTCTGATACAAGCATCAAAGATAGAGGCACAACTTGATTATTAAGTGCATACTTTATTTGCAGTTTTCTGGATTTAATCTTCAAAATAGCAGCAATAACGGCAAACTGAAATAGCTATAGGCACAACTTATGAGGTGGTCAACATCTTACTTTTTAAGGAAGAGAATTTGTCAACAAGCTTACTTTTTAGGAGGCTGGTCAACATCTTCAACCAAGAGGTCTTTTATCTTCTCATTGTAGACCTCCATCATGCTTACAAAGAGTTTGTATTTCATAATATCACTCCTTTCATCAGACACCCTGAATAACTCCTCTAAGGTACGGTAGTTAACTCCCCTGTTTTCAGCTGTTCCCTCCATTGTAAATGTCTTGCCGGTTCCCGTTTGCCCATATGCAAAGATACACACGTTGAATCCGTCAAGTACTGACACAACTAGAGGTGAAGTTTGTGCAAAAACCACCTCTGCAGACATAGTTAAACCCATGTGTTAATAATAAGAGATGAAGGCAAGTAAATGAGAATGAAATCACAATAAATTATGCAATTACCTTGGTTGTCCTCAGGTCTAAAGATATGGTCAAACTTGAATTGCTTTTTAGACGAATCAGATCCAATTATCTTTATCTCATTTTCTTGAGCTGATTCAAAATCAACAACAGAAGTTGAGCCTTTAGCAATCTCATCATTGTTTAATGGTCTACATCTACAAAAAACCCTTATGTTTCCTTTTAGTTCAATCACTTGGTTGTACAAACGTCTTCTCTCCAAGCACTCTAGATTACATCTGTTCTTCAACATTTGGCATTTTTCTTCATACTTTTTCTTCAGAATTTCATTCTCTTCTTGATAATTTTTCTTCAGAATTTCATGCTCCTCACCTTCAATACACAACATAGTAATAAATTAATAATAAATTTTATAATGAAAAACATAGAAAAGTAGCAAAGAGGATTGTGTAGTTAACAAACTTACATCTGTTCTTCAACATTTGGCATTCTTCTTCATACTTTTTCTTCAGAATTTCATGCTCCTCACCTTGAATCCACAACATAGTAATGAATTGATAATAAATTTAATCATCAAAACAAAGAAAATTAGCAAAGAGATTGTGTAATTAACAAAATTACCAAGGTTCTGAAGAGCTGTAAAAACCTCAGAGCCTGGAAAAGAATCAGAAGTTATGGTTTTCACTTCATTGCAAAGTGCTATATGTTCTTTTCTTAAATTCTGAAACAGAACAAGTGCGTCAATGTTTTAAACAAGTATAAATAAAAACTTTAAAGAAGATTATGCGAAGAACAGAAGAAACAAAGCCTTCGTAAGTTATACCGTTACTGTGTTGCTCAATTTTTTGAATTTTTCGAATATTGGAAGGGTTTGCTGATCTTCCTCAGAATATATTTCACTGCTACTTTCATTCCCATTATATTCAACATGTTCTGAAAGTAAAACACCGAAGCAGAAAACATCAAAATAAAACAAAACATATAAATATTAACAACGCAGAATACGATTTGGATTAAGGATTTAAACCTGCATCAGAATTTGGGGATTCTTCTAGGGTTTGATCTGGATCGAGTTTCAAAAGTTTCATATTCATCGTTAGGGTTTCCAATTCTTGCGTTTTATCTAAAATTTCAAGGATTACAGATCAATAACTAACGATACTCTCAAACAGTCCATGTAAACTATCAGGAACCCCAAATAATCAAGAAAATTTAGAAAATACCTGCCATGAATATGCTCGCAAGCGGTAAAGTCGATTACGCTTCTGAAAATCTTCAAAGAGAAATCTTCAAATCGGCCAAACTAGACGAATCAGTAGAGACAAGAGCAGTAGGAGGGAGGGAGAGAGAGAGAGAGAGTATGAATGAGTGAGAGCTTATCAATAGTCTCTAACGGCCAAAAAGAAGACGTATGAAGGGGGATTTCAATCGAATTTGAATTTGAAGAAATCTAAGCCGTTGATTAGAGGCTGAATCATAACGTCTATATTTTTGTTTTCAGTCCCCCACAAAGCTGCAATGTAAAATTAAATATATATATTACAAAATCTGTTATGTCAGCACATAAATGCCATGTCATTGCTGACCAGTAAATGTGACGGGGACAAAATCTCTCCAAAACTGATATGATTATCAACCTGATAGATGAGTAATTCCCGGAACTGTTCACCCACGTTTTTACTTACAAAAATTGAAATTTAGAAGTTACAAAATGGAAACACTAATCTTATAAAATCGATGCCGATGCATAACCCTAAAATTTGAACACATTTGAAATTTGTTTCTCACCTCGAAATCGGCTATTCCTCCCCTAAAAAATCATGTCACCATTGCCGCTAGATCTGAAAATTGATGAAGGTGTCACAATAAAAGAATTAAAAGCCCTCTCTCATGTATTGTGTAGGCTTGCATAGACGAGTCCAACAAGCGCAAATGTAGTTAGAGATGGGATCGACGAATGCATCGGAGATGGGAGCAAATAGATGGGTTTCGTCTTAGGAATCGGCCATGGATCTAAACATTGTGGACGACGGTGGTGACCACCTAAGCTGAGGCCGCCTAGATCTAAAAAGCGTGTACGATTTTGAGATCTAAATAGTATCTCATGTGGTGGAAGGCATACGTCTGTGGAGGCGATCAATGGTGGCCGGTCTTGCTAGCAACGCGCTGTCGTCAATGGTTAATGGCTGGAAACTCGCAACGAAGGAGATGAGCGGAAGAGTATTTAAACGATGAAGATGGGAAAATTTAGGTCGGTGTATAGAGGGAAATGGATCTACGATAGAGATAAGAGGGTAAGTCCATCCCATAGCAACCCCAACACCCTTTTCAACCCCAGTGCCACATCAGCGTCACATCAGTTTTTTTTACCTTTCCCTTCCCAACCTAAATCAACCCCAAACCCAAGTATAGCCTTTCCCTTTTCAACCCAAACAACCTAAATATTTTTCTCTCTCATCACTCTCACTAAAAAACCAAAAACAAAAAAACAAAAAAAAAAAACAAAAAGGCTGCCAGGTTCCGTCGGGTTAGCAGACCCGAAGTGAATTTTTTTTAAGCTACCCGAAACCCCCGTATGGCATATCCCGAAGAAGCTGGCCTTACCCACATGAACCCGAAGGGGCTCGGGTAAGGCTTTACAGTAGGCCTAAGGGTTATGCCAGCACCATGAGTCTCTGACCGTCGATGACCTAAAGGGGGGATAGGGTTTTGTTAGGCCTTCAGTATAGCTTCCCCTCTTCCCTTTCCAACCCCATTGCCACATCAGCGCCACATCAGCTTTTTTTACTTTTTCCTTCCCAACCCAAATCAACCCCAAACTCTAGTATAGCATCTCCCTTTCAGCCCTAACATTTTTCTCTCTCCTCACTCTTACTAAAAAACTAAAAAAGAAAAAAGAAAAAAAAGAAAAAAAAAGCTTCGGTTTGGCTCGGTTTCACGGACCCGATTTAATTTTTTTTTATGGTACCCGAAACACCCGTATGGGTGTTCCCAATGCTACCTGTTGAACCCAACACAACCCGAGGGGCTTCGGGCTAGGCCATATGGAAGGACTTAGATGTAATACGAAAGAATAGGGGACAAATTAATATATATCTCCCACCAAACCCAAATATTTTTATACGGGTCACAAATTATACCCCTGTAATATACTTGAAGCAAATTATACGTTAGTGTTACAAAAACAAATTTGCCTGAGATTTAAAATGTTAATTATATTTATTTATATATAATTTATAGTTTATTTTATTATAGATTTTTCTAATAATAATTAAGCTTTTTAATAAATTTGAAAACATACACTTCAAATAGCAAATTTGCTAGAAATTTAAAGTGCTCGGGTATGGCTGGCTAGAAAATATGACATTGCAACAACAGTTAATTTAGAACTCAATTCAAATAATGAAACACTAATCGGTATGAAAATTCATGAGGAAATTTAAACTTTATAATCATTGTTGTGAATTATCATTGATCGCTAAATTATATCTATTTGTTACTTATATCGGAATAGAGCTTCATCATGGAAAGTTAACACACACTACTTTTCTTAACAATTATAAACATGAGAAAACAACATTAATATTACATTAAAAACTTTTAGACGTAAAATATAAATTTATATTTTCTAAAAGAGTATATATAAAATATAAAGATTTTACTTACGTATCCGAGCACCGCACGAGTATAACACAATATATTGTGTTTTAGCCCCCGCCCTCTTTTAAAAAAACTTAAAACCGGTTTAACCGATTCAGATTTATTTATTTTTATTGTTGTTTTAGTATTGAGTAATTAAATATATATATATATATATATATTGTTGATAGAGCAGAGATAAAAAATACCACCTAAATGCTGATATGGATAAATGCTCACATGGATGAATGATAATAAAAACAAAACTCAGTGGCAATTTCAACAGCTGAAGCTGAATACGTGGCTGTAGGGAGCTGTTGTGCTCAAATACTATGGATGCAACATTAGCTTAAAGACTTTGATTTTCATTATTCGAAGACTCCTATACTTTGTGACAATCAAAGTGCTATTGCCATTACACAACCCAGTGTTTCACTCAAGAACCAAGCATATTGAGATAAGACATCACTTCATCAGAGATATTGTAGAAAAGGGAAAGATAGAGTTAGTCTTCATTGATACTGAAGATTAGCTTGCGGATATCTTCACTAAACCAATAGAAGGCACAAGATTCACAACTCTACTCAGCAAGCTTGGAATGCTCAACCCTTAATCGGTATGTTCCATTCTTTATCTCTGTTAAATTTTTGCTAAGTGCTACATTTTACTAAGTGTCAAAATCTGAGCTGAGTGCTCAATTTGAGCTGAGTGCTCACTCTGAGCTGAGTGCTACATCTGAAGCTGAGTGCTTAATCTAAGCTAAACATTCAGGATCAGCTGAACACTCCGTTCCAAAGTGTGGTCAGTTCCACATGTCTAGGTTAGTCCTAACAAATGGTGTGTCCAATAATATGGTAAGTCCATAATATTTACGGTGTGTCTGTAACTAAACGTCAGTCGTTTAGAAATTTTTATGATATATTCTTTTCATAAAAATATCTTTTCAATATAACAGTGTGCGTTTGGGTAACTAACTATAAATTTAGCCGTTGTAACAAACTGCGTAGAAGTTTTTTACGGTAACGGTCATATTTATTACCCTCAGATAACGGTAACTTTTCTCTCACATTGAAAAGGTATAAATAAGAGAGAATTTTCAACATATTTCATTTAAATTTCCAAAATATTCTTCTCTCTTAAACCCTAACGTTGTTGTGTGCAGAGTTCATTGCTAAGTGCAATCCAATACGATAAGTTCGATTTCAATGGACGGGTATACTCTAAATCTAACTGAACAAATGATCCGTGGTGGAAATTTCAAGAACAACGCACTCCCCACCTACAAACAAAACAACTTCATCGCCTGTATCGACATTCCGAAGTCCAAAATTGGCAGAGGATATGAGGAGTGGGTCTCCTACATTCGCAAGGGACCCCTGGCACATGCATTTCTTCGTGATCCTGCTGTGCTCATTCCTCAAATTCTCACAGAATTCTGGTATACGTGTAAACTGGATGCAACTCAACCGGTAATACGGGGTACAGTCCTAAGTGGACAAGTGGCGATAGAAGTTGATGCAAACTGTATCCGCCGAATTCTTCATCTCCCAATCCATAATCAGTATGAAGCGACGGTTTCTAGGGAAATATCACGAAGTGTTTTACCCTTAATGGGTCATCCTCAAGTTATTGGCGTCATAGGGAAATCTATTTTCCAGACGGCATGGGGATTTATGGTATCCACTATGGTTCGTTCCCTTGGATACAAGGTGGGAGGCCTAGATAATGTGGATGACATTGAAATGCAATTGTTATACAACTTGTTCTATGATCGACGAGTGGATTACGCCGAGTTGATCTTTGAGGCATTCAAGTCATTGGTGACTAAGAACGTAAGGGACACCATTGTGCCCTTCGCAAGATTTATATCCATGGTTATTGAGGACAGGTTGGGTGGAAGATATACTGCTCAATATGAGTCCATTCCTACTCTTGTTCTCAGCTACAGAATGTTTGCCCATGATATTTTCCCTGGGTACCCTACAATGAATGCTCAGATGAGGGTGTATGTACAGCTTCCGACTCCTGAGTCAAGTGAAGCTAAGATAGAGGAGGAAGCTGCGGAAGAAGTGGGTGACGATGTTGGTTCTGAGGCTGAGTCCCCTCAAGCTGATCATACTAGGACTCAGTTCAGACCCCGTACTCAAATAATTTCATCCACCACTTCGAGTTCTGCGCAAAGGAGTCTGTTTCCTAGCTCTGAATCTCCACTGCTAGGTGCAGCAGGTATAATTTCGCAACCCTTATCTCCTTCTCTCTCTTTTACTTCTCCATCTCCAAACTTAGGAGATAGGACTGAGTCAAGCCCAACTCAGTCTAACCCCTCTCCTCCACCTCAAACATCTCCATCCATCTTACAATCCACAGCCAACCTTGGTCAACCCACTGCTACCAAGTAGATATCCTACACCTATACAAGGAAAACTGCCAAAGGTGTTCTTTCACCTCAAAAGGTCACTGGAGTTGATATCACATTGATACCTCCACCGGCAGGAGCTGAGGGGGAGACACCTTCTCTTAAGGTGCCAACCTCGAGGCTCAGTTCAACCCTTAAGCCTATACCGGGTATGGTGTCTACTCAGCCCATACTTACTAGTGCCATGGGAGAGCCTACTTCTGTGCCTTCACAGCCCCATGAAGGTAACATTGAAATTCTGACCAATCCCCAGGGTCAATTACCCCCTCCTCACCAATAAGCCTAGCTCACCCCACTATCATACCTCACGACATTTTTCATTCTTCTATTCTATTCTCACACACTCTCGCACGACCTGTCAATGAACCTTTCATACACCAGGAAGGTTTACAGGGTCTTTCATTCTGGCTCCCTTGATTCCATAGGTCATCACCAACCTTTGGATATGGGACCCACATCCTTACCTACTGAGGAACACTCAACAGCCACTCCTACGGTGGAAATACACTCTTCCACTAGACAGGAGGACGTTGAGGTAAGAAGAAGACCTGAGGAGCCCAAGCTGATGACCACTGATGCTCAAGTCCTTATGGACTATCTACAAACTCAGTTTGAGCTTCTACACAGGAAGAGGAAAGATGACAAAGCCAAGTTGATGCGCAAACTTACTGATTTGTCAACTTCAGTAGCCAACTTGGAAAGCTTCATGCTCAAACTAAGACCCTCCCCTATTGATGATGACAAAAAAGGGGAGGAAGAATCAAAGAAGTGTGATGATAAGGTTGAGAGGGAGCATACAGAGGAAGTACAATTTGAACAAGCTCATGATCAGTTCATGAGTACTGTAGATCAGCCTTCTCAACAACAACAAGCTCCAACAGTTCAAATTACCACAACTTCACCAGAAACTCCACTTAAAGAAACATCTCAAGATGTTCACACCAACCTTCCTCAAGCTAATTTGCCAAAATTTGTTGAAGCTGAGTCCGTTTTAACTTCACAAATATATAAAGGGAAGAGTAAGGTGTTTGAGATGGTAAAAAGAAAGAAAAGAAGTGTTATGCCTCTAGCGAAGAAAAGAAAAGTTATCATTGATGAGCCTGAGCCAGAGCAACAAGGTAAGTCTCAACTAGTTGCACATGAATCTGACTCAAGTGATGAAGCTGATGCAGCACAGAAAGCCAGTGACATACTTGCTGAGCAAATGTTACAAGAGATGGCTAAAGAACTAGGCGTAACAGTGGAGGAAGTAAAAGAGCAGCAACGACAAGCTGAAGTTCAACGAGAAAAGGCTAAAGCTGAGGCTGCCAGAGCTGAAGCTGAAGCTGATTATTCTGGTCCAAGAGCTGCCCCAATTCCCTACTCAGATGTGGATCTAAGGCATTGTTATAAAAGAACACATTTTAATAACAAGATTGAATCAATTACACTGAGTAGAAAGGAAGAATTGGTAATCATCAACTTTGTACTAGACAACAAACAAGAAATTGGTCTAGATATGAGATGTCTGTACAAGTTGGGGTTCTCAGAGTTGAAGATCGTAGCCACAACTATCAAGCAGATGAAAAAGAGTCAAATCAGACAAGAGATAGTTGATGTGCTTAAGACAATCTTCATAAGAATCGATCAGCTAGGTGAGATCCCTGCTGATGAAATTGATACCTTCCTTAATCGAGGCAAAGCTGCAAGAGTTAGAGCAGCAAGCCAACGAGCTAAAAGAGACATCATTTTACAAGTTCCAGAGGGAGTTGAATTCAGAGAGAATACTTATATCACTCAACCTTTGGAAGGATTCTTGTATCTTGATGTGGAAGGAAATCAATGTTTCTTGAAAGTAACAGATCTTCATTTGGCAAATCTGGAATTGATTCTATACTTGACAATTCTATGTGATGACTCAATTCAGAACTCAGTATTCAGATATCATCTCTACAAAGAAATAAGATTAAGGAAAGCTGAGATGAAAGAGATGCCAGAAGGTGAAGAAATTGTGAATGAGGCTATCAAGAAAGCTGCAAGTTGGGAACTTAAATCTTATGACATGTGGTTAGAAGTTGGAGATTCCGTTGATTAAATAGATTAGTTCTATAATTTTGTAAGCACTAAGTGTGCAGAAGCTAATCATAAAGATTAAGCTATAATGTAAATGATATGTTCATTAATACAAACTTAAGTTTGATATGTTCAACTTTTTATTATTTGATATGTTCAAAATTATGTTTGATATGTTCAAACAAACAACTTTGTAAGTTTAAGCTGATGATTGATATGTTCAATTATAAACTGATGTGTTCAGTGTATAAGTTTTGTAAGTTCAGAACTTAAATTACTTCTGATAAGTTCAGAATCTAAGTAGTTGTGTATTCAAATACTTAGAATACAAGTCTTATAATAGATTTGTAATATAAAAATCTTGTAACTTCAAGATACGTGAATAAGTATGGATCAGTTCAATACTTATTTCAAGAACTAACTTTGGTCAGTTCCAGAGTGGTTCAACATAATTCTATTAACCTATAACTAATTTGATTCAATGTTTTGTCATCATCAAATAGGGGGAGATTGTTAGTCCCATGTTTAGAATAGTTAGATTTGATGAGACAAACTATAGATATGTATAGATGATATGTTAAGAGTTAGGAATTATGTAAGTCTGTTATAGACTGACTGGTCAGCTGAAGCTGGTAGTCAGCGTATAAACAGATATAGAGTTTTCTATGTAAGTACTAGATAGCTTAGTGACTTCTAAGTTGAGATAGGTTTTAAAAGTGAAGACTTGAAAACTTGAAGATTCAAGAATCCAAGATTCAAGAAGTTAGCTTGACAAGGTCAAGACTGAGTATGTCAACTCAGTGTTAGAAGTCAGTTCAGAATTTAAGTAAGTTCTAAATTCTGTTATAAACTCTCCATATCTACGACATTTAAATGAGGATATCTAAACCTAATTTAAACTAGCTATTAGTTGGATAGAAATCTCAAATGGAATTAATTAGATATGTTCTAATTAAGAAGTTTGTTACGGTTTTAAAGAAAAGATAAGTTCTATCTTTAAACTGTGATTTATTCGTAGATTTATCAAGTATAAGTATAAACCTTCTTCTGGGTTTATATGCGTGAATACATACACGAAGGATATATCAAGTATAAGTATAAACCTTCTACATACAGTGTTCATGATACTTGATACGCGTGTGTTGCGATAACTTTGTAAGTTCAAAGTTCGAGAGAGTTTTCAAGAGTTCTTGTTAATCAGTTTTAACAAGAAATTCGATCATCAATTAGTTGGTTATTCAAGAGTGTTTAGAGAGAGTTGATGTTATAATCATTGTAATATCAAATCATCTTGTTGATTTGATTAGAGAGTGATAATAGTTATTGTTATGTTTTGAAAATTGAATATACATTTGATTAATTTGTTTAATTGTTTAAAGTGTATTCAACCCCCCTTCTACACTGTATCGGTTGCTTGTTCACCCTCTTTGGGACCAACACTTGCTGAGGGGAAGCTCAAGAGTCTCCTTGATCAAAGAAAGGCTGAAGCTGATCTGTTCAGTTCAGAATTAGATGGAGCTGAATGTCAGCAAATAATAACTGAAACTAAAGCCTCTCAGATTCCTAGTCAATCAGATGCTCCTTCATCTAGTGGTCAGCCGAGCAAATCTGACAAATGTAAAGGAAAAATGGTGATAGTCTCTTCGGATGATTAGATGAGTAAGGGTATATATGATTTAAGTGACCCAGATGACGAAAATCCAAGAATAAAAGACTTGAAAGTGGCTGATGAACTTGGCAGAATAGCAGTAGAGAAAATTGCACTTGAAGAGCTTGCTGCTAACAAAATTGATCTAGATCCTTTTAATCATCAAAAACAGATTGAGGAAGAAATTGAAGCTGAAAAAGCATTAATTGAGGAGAAGAAAAGGATCATGGAACAAAGGCAAGAAAAGTGGCTAAGTTCTCGACATCAAAGAAGGCATCCTGATAAAATCACTGCAATCAAGCTAAAGAAAGTAAATAATGAAACCCTTCTGACGGTTCAGTGCAAATATCTTCCTATCTTCAGCATACAATCTGTTAAGGATGTTCAACTCAACTATGCTGTGTCTGAATGGAACGAAATACTTGCTTGTTTATCAAAACGCAAGCAAACTGATGATGTTAAGTTCATTCAACGAGAGATCAACAAGGTAATCGAATATTATGAGGAAGAGGTAAAGAAGAGGGGATCTGATGCAACTGTCATGCCACAGAAAGAGAAAGCCACTTGAGCTGAAAAGTTAAAGTTTCAGAGAAGGAGGCTTACTGTCAAGAAATCTCAGCAACAAATTTTGGAGCTGATATCCATTGGAGAGCTTCCAAAATGCAAAGTCTTCGACACCATGTTGCCTCCTGGCTTCATCCCTGAAGTGGGTACAGTTCTCTCAAATCCGAGGGGATTTTATTTTCTTGATGCATATGACAAAATGCGGTTTCAGAGAGTTTTAGACTTTGCCAAGGCTGACTGGCTTGATCTGAGATATCTTCGATACTTCATAGATAATAAATATCCAAAAGTCAAAGACATTTTGGTGGAATACTTGAAGCAATTGAAGCTCAAAGCTCCAAAAGAATCCTCTCCTAAAGAGTTTAAACCGGACATGTAGAATAGTAATTCTTTATTCTTTATTCTTTCTTTTCTTTATTTATTTTGTACATAGTCATGGATTATAAACAAATAGGGGGAGATTGTTATATACTCCACATCCTCTTTGTCCCCTTCCTTCATGCAACCGGATTCACCAAGATTTCTATATATACTCATGCATGGTGGACATGCAAAAACACAACACAGTGAAGTCTCTACTCCACAGAAAGAAAATCTCATCAGTTGAGAAATTTCGTAGAGTTTAAGCATTGTGTAGAATCAAACTTGTTCATGTGTTGAACACTCTATATACATTATTTGTTTTTGTTAGTCCTTGTATTTGTATATATTCCATTCCTGAAGAAGCTTTCGAAGAAAGCGACTGAAAGTGTAATATATCATTCTTTTGTAAACTGTTCTAACGACATCTGAAGAAAGAAGCCCATAGTTCATCTGAAGATTAGTTCTGAAGTGAACGTCAGCTGAAGTTTGTCTTCAGTCATCAAAAGGTCTTCTTAACTGAAGATACATCTGATAACCAGGATCTTCCTGTTAAGTAAACTGCACGATCTGCGCATTCTGAAGGAGCTCGAAACGACAATCTTGTTTTCTGTTCCTAATTAAGTGTAGAACGGTACACGTGTAAATAAATTAGATGGTCAGGATTAGTTTACTTAGACTATAAATACCTGCTCGATTAACGAGAAAAGGTTAAGCGTTTGTTCGCTAATTTGCATTCAAGTTTGTTCTTGATTTAGTTTGTACTCGGTGCTCAAGTTTGTTCTTGTGCACTCTTTGAAGTTTGGTTATTAATATAATCTTACTTTGAAAACTTTCGTGTGTTCGTTGTTTTAAAACTATTTCTGCACTTTGATTTTATTCATAGTTAGTTTTATTCATATTCGGGAAAAACAGTTTTAGAGTTAGCTTGTCTATGTGTTAGACAAATAGATTGCCACCTTTCATTGTACTTAGAGTTTCCGCTTCTAGTACATGTAATTCTTGATTCAATATCAATAAGAATTATATAAAAGTATATCAGTGTGTTTTTAAATTTTTAAAAGCGAAAGTTTGTAGTCAACCCCCCCTTCTACAAACATTTGTTGTTGTGTACTCAATCTGGGACTAACAACTAGTATCAGAGCAGGTTAGATAATAAATATCTAGATCTTTTTTGGTTACTCTACAACTGCTTCTACCCCTATCAAAATGGCCTCATCAGCAAACAACATGAATATCTCAAACACTGAGTCTTTAACAAAATGTCCCATGTTTGATGCCGAAAATTTTCCATGTGGAAAAGTAGAGCACATCTTTTCTTATCCACCCTTGATATCCAAATGCTTGAAATAGTCACTGATGGTCCTTATGTTCCAACATCAGTGTTATCCATTCCATCAGAATCTGAAGGTCAAACCTCCACAACAGAAAGAATCATAACCAAACCCATGCATCTATGGACAGATAAAGATAAGAGGATGGTTAGCCTCGATGTTAGATACATCACAGTTGCATATGAAGGGACTGACGAGGTGAAGGAGAACAAGAAGCTCCTCCTCAACAGAGAGTATGAATTCTTCTTTGCTCAGAAAGGTGAGAGTCTTACACAGACATACACTAGGTTCAACTGCCTAGTTAATGACTTGAAGAGGGCAGACATAACTAAGAGCAACTTTGTTTTGGTGAACAAGTTTCTAGACTCCCTCCCTGAAACATGGGATCACTTTGTCACTATATTAATGCATAGTGAGAAGATAAATAGAATGTCTCCGGTTGCTCTCTATGGTAACTTACTAAACCATGAGCAATCAGTCAAGCAAACGAAGTTGTCATCCAAGGAGATGAAGGAGGTCGTGAAAGCTGCACCAACTGCCCTTGTATCAAGAGATACAAAGATGAGAAGCTTTGTAGCTATTGGTTCTGGTTCTGATGAAGAAAGAGATGAAGAGGAGAGTGCTGGAGAAAGTGATGAGGAGAATGATTGTGAGGAGAATAACTTAGAGGAGTTAGTTGAAGGTGTAGCAATGCTGGTTAAGAAGTTCAGACCTTTCAAGATGGGAAAGGGTGTCAAGAGGTTCAGCAAGAGGCCATCAAAGTTTGTCAAGTCCAAATCTTCATTTGATGCCTCCACAACAGAGTGTTATAAGTGTTGCAAGATTGGCCACATAGCCAGTGATTGTAAGTGTAACACCCAAGTTTCGGAAATTTCTGTAATTAGTGACATTTCGACTTAACGCGTTTTGTTATTTCCTAATTGAGGTTAGGAGGTGTTTAGAAACTTGGGGGACTTGTGTTGTAATTTCTGGAACTAGAAAAGTCCAGGGGCCAATTGTGTCACTTTTGAAAGATATGTATATATATGGCTAGCTTTGACTCTTGAGAGTCAAAGTTTCCATTACTTCTTCTGCATCAAACGAGAGAGAGAGAGAGAGAGAGAGAGAGAGAGAACAGTGTTTCTTTGAAGATTTTGAGCAAGATAAACAGAGAACAAGTGATCTCCATCTGGTTCTAGTAGGCACAAGTTGAGGTAAGGCTTCTTGTTGGTTGTTCTTGAGGTTTAAGTTAAGCTTTAAGGTTGATTCATGGTGAATCAAGATTAAAGCATGTTATGGTTGTTTTTATTGGTTTATATGTTGTTTGGGGTGTAGGAAAACACCCAAGTAGTGTTCTTACGAATTGTTAGTAAGTGTTTTTGAGGTTTTAATCGGGTATACAGCAGACAGTCAGCGAACTGGAGCTGTAAGTAGAAAGGCACGGGCGTACCTTTGAGGGGTATGGCCGTATCTCATGGCCGTGACCGCCTCTGTTCTTGAGGTCCGGGCATACCTAAGCATGGGCGTACCTGGGTAGGGTACGGGCGTGCCCTGCCCCTGGTCAGTTTGTTTAAGTGCTGGTTCGAGAGTATCTTGATACTATAATTGTATATGATTGTAGGGATTACTATCTGAAGTATTCTGAGTTTGCGTGATATATCTCTGTGTGATATTTATTGCTGAGGTGAGTTTTCTAAACTCTGATTCATATCTGTGATATGTGTGTGGTACATTGCAATGTGATATATTATTGATCAGAGGATTACCAGAGAGAAAGCTGTAGCACACTGCTTTGTGCAGTAGTTGCTACGGGCAGCATTTTAGCCTTCTTGGCGGATGCTAAGATGGTGCAGTACTGTGTCCATAAGAACTGTTACAACATTCGTATATGTGTATGCGCATGCTTATATGATTTACAGTTTAGTTTTCTCACTAAGCCTTGTGGCTTATCAGATACTGCTTACTGTTGTTTTGCAGGGCGTGATTCCTCCAAGGGCAAGGCCCCAGTTTGACAGAGGTTGTGATTTGGGAGTAAATTTGTATTTTGAAAACTAACGCCGTAGTATTTTGTGAAAACAAATCTTTGTTGTAAATATTTAGTAATACTTTTGTAACTGAACTAGAGAGTTCAGTGATAGCTTTAGCTTCCGCTTTGTGTAAACTCCTTTTATTTCTAAAATACTTCTATTATCAGAGTTTTACTTTATTTAAGAATGTGGGGCGTTACAGTAAGTCCAAATATAACACTAGTTCTTTATCTATGCCAAAGCAGGAGGACAAAATTGATTATGAAGAAGAAGAAGAAAGAAGAAGAAGAAGATTGGGCAAAAGAAGATCTTTCCTCAGATGAAGATGAGGTGATCTCTGCTCAGTTCTGCATGATGGCCAACAACAATGATGGTAGTTCCTTTGATGAAGACATGAAAAAGGCTGCAAAAGCTTGTTCAACTACCAACTAGGATCCTTCTTCTATGTATCAGGTTGGAAAATTTATTAACTATGATGATAATGAGAAGAACGCTATGTTTGATTACTTGTGTATTGATTTCCAGTCTGCTATTCAAAGAGAGAAGAAGGTAAAACTAGAAGTAGAATCACTCAAGGAAAACTTAATTCTTAAGGATGAGGAACTTAAGCAGATAACAATCTTAAATGATGAACTAGCTAATCAAAAGATACTTAATGAGATCTTAGTAAAAGAAACTAGTGACCTCCAAAAAGTAGGAAAGTCTTGGTGTGTATCTGCAGAAAAGACCACTTAGTGTGTCATGGAGCAGATACCCAAACAAGTTCAAGCTATTATTGGTGGAAATTATTCTAAGGCTGCTAACTATGTTGATTCTAATAAGAACCTTAATATCTTAGACAAAGCTGACATTTTGCCACAGACTTTTCACAAGACTGTTAAAGGCAAAAGTGTGTTCACAAATAAGTTTGTTAGAAGCAAAAGTTCCCACTCAAAAGAATCAATTATTCCTTCTGTTGAATCATCTTCCAGTAAGATTTCAGAATGTAAAAATACTAAGAATACAAAGTCAAAGGATGTGAGTAAAGGAAAGGAATCATTGATTGAGACCTCAGAGACATTATGTTGTCAAACCTTGAAAACAAATGACTTGAATCCTAGTATTTCACAAACTGAAGAATCATTAGCTAATACTACTTTATCAACGGATAGGTTAGTAGATGATAAATGCTCAGCTGATAACCTGTCAGCTGATCATAGCTCATCTTCTAAACAATCAGTTGATCTAGAAGTAATCACTCCAAAGATTGGTCAAAGACTTTCTAAAAACAAAGATCAATCCAAGGTGCCTATAAATAAAGAACTAAGAAATTTACAAGATAAGCTTCATAAGTTGAATGGTCAAGTCAGTCAAATGATGACTGATAATTGTCAAATGACTGATAAGAAAACTCATAGGCATTCAAACAATGTTGTTCAATGCTCCAAGGCCACAAAATCTAAAAAATGTTATAAATGTGGAAGCAAAGAGCATAAGGCATTTGAATGTTCTTTAGAAGGGAATTCAAGACAGCGGACTTGTAATGATAACATAGTTGTTCCTCTCATACATAAGAAACCTGAAATGAAGTGGAAAGCTAGGTGCATTCCACAGGGATCCACTAAGTAGTGGATTCCTACTTGTGTCACTAACTCTTCTTTTATTCAATCTGTGCAGGGTGTTGGTTCATGGTTTCTTGACAGTGGATGTTCAAGAACTATGACAGGTGACAAGGCTTTGCTCAGTAACTACAAGAAAGAGAAAGGTCCAAGGGTGACTTTTGGTGACAACAATCATGGGCAAACAAAAGGCTATGGTGAACTTCATAATGGGAACCTCAAACTGTCCAAAGTTTCATATGTCAAAGGGCTGAAATATAATCTCATAAGCATAAGTCAATTGTGTGATGGAGATAATGAATTCCACTTCACAAAGACAGGAGGCTCCATAACAAATAAAGAAGGTAATACAATGTTAAGTTCCAAGAGAACCAAGGATGTGTATACACTTGACATGGCCTCTGGTGACCCTTCAAAGGAAACATGTTTGTACTCCAAAAATAATGAGGATACAAACTGGCTATGGCACAAGAGGCTTTCCCACCTTAATTTCAAAAATATCAACAAGTTGAGCAAGGGTGAACTAGTGTCAGGATTACCTTCTTTGACTTATCTTAAGCCTAAACCTTGCACTGCTTGTGAGAAGGGAAAGCAGCTTAAGACATCATTTCCATCCAAGTAGGCCTTCTTAATTACAGAACCTTTCTATATGTTGCACATAGATCTCTTTGGTCCTGTTGAAACTGCTAGTATTGGTGGAAGTAACTATGCTCTTGTATTGGTTGATGAATTCTCAAGATACACTTGGGTTTTCTTTCCCAAAGCAAAGAGTGAGGATGCTGAAGAGATTATATGTTTTATCAAGAAGATGGAAGTGTTGAATGGAAATCTGGTGAGGAGTCTTAGAAGTGATCATGGAACTGAATTCAGAAATCAAACTCTGGAATCTTTCTATGATGAGAAAGGGATATCTCAAAACTTCTCTGCTCCAAGAACCCCACAACAAAATGGTGTAGCTGAAAGGAGAAATAGAACATTGATTGAAGCTGCCAGAACCATGTTGTGTGAAAGTGGGTTATCCTTTAATTTCTGGGCTGAGGCTGTAAGTTGTGCATGTTTCACACATAACAGGTCCCTTATTATCAAGAGGCACAACAAAACTCCATATGAAGTGCTCAAGGGAAGGAAGCCAAGCATCAGTTTTCTGCATATTTTTGGTTATTAGTGTTTCATACTCAATCAAAAGGATCAATTCTGATGAAGGAGTGTTTATAGGTTACTCAGTGACTTCCAAAGCATACAGAGTATACAACCTCAGAACCAAAGTCATAGAAGAATCCATCAATGTAAGTTTTAATGAAAATGACTTTGTTGCTTCCTGTTCTTCTAATCATGTTTCAGGTGAAAAATATAATGATCTCATGCAAACTGTAGAAGACTATCCATAGCAAGTTGATCCCTCTCCACAAACTGCTCATGATATAGATGAACCTGTTCCTATCCAAATCTTTAACCATGTACAACCATCCTCATCCAATCCTATACCTCTACTGAATAATGTGGAAAATGACTCAACATCATTGGATTCTAATTCCATATCACACATTCCCTCTTCAGTAGAGATACCCACAAATTGCAACAATGAAGTTATATCAACCACTCAAAATGAACTCATTTCTACTGCTGATAGCCAACTTATAACTTCTTCTCCCCAAATCCAAATGAATCCCAATTCCCAAGAAATCCAAAAAGCCTTCAAAGACCTCAAGCACCGTCCTCATAATTTGGTGATAGGCAATATAGATGATCCAGTTAGAACAAGATCAAAAGCTTGCAACATCTATTTATACTCTGGATTTGTCTCAATGATTGAACCAAAGAAGGTTGATGAAGCTCTCAATGATCCCCACTGGGTGACTGCCATGCAAGAGGAACTGGTAGAATTCAAAAGAAATAATGTATGAACTTTGGTACCTAAACCAAATGATAAAAACCATCATTAGAACAAAGTGGGTGTTCAGAAACAAGCTAGATGAAAATGGGCAAATCATCAAAAACAAAGCAAAGCTAGTGACACAGGGGTATTGCCAAGAAGAAGGTATTGACTTTGATGAAACCTTTGCCTCTGTTGCAAGATTGGAAGCTATTAGACTGTTCCTAGCCTATGCTGCCTTCAAGAACTTCAAAGTGTTCCAAATGGATGTGAAGAGTGAATTTCTGAATGAAGATCTGAAGAAGAGGTGTATGTAAAACAACCTCTTGGTTTTGAGGAGTCAAGCTTACCTGATCATGTTTACTTTCTAAACAAAGCTTTATATGGTCTTAAGCAAGCTCCAAGAGCCTGGTATGATACCCTCTCTTCTTTTCTCATTAACAAAGGTTTTACAAGAGGATGCATTGATAGCACTTTATTTATAAGGAAGTACAAGGGTGATGTGATACTTGTGCAGATATATGTAGATGATATAATATTTGGGTCTAATAATTTGGAACTATGTAAAAAGTTTTCTAAACTCATGTATGATAACTATCAGATGAGCATGATGGGTGAATTAAACTATTTTCTTGGTTTGCAAATTAAATAAGAGGTTGATGGTATTTTCATTCATCAAATAAAGTATGTCAAAGATTTACTCAAAAAGTTTGATTTTGAAAACTGTTCTTTAATGAAAACACCTATGTGTACTTCTATCAAGTTAGGAAAGGACACTGATGGCAAATCAGTGAACATTACTGCTTATAGGGGAATGATTGGGTCACTTTTATACTTCACTGCAAGTAGACCAGATATAATGTTTTCAACATGTCTCTGTGCAAGATATCAAGCAGATCCTAAGGAATCACATCTTGCTGCTATTAAAAGAATATTCAGATATCTCAAAGGAACTCCTAATCTTGGTCTTTCGTACCCCAAAGACTCAGATTTTGAGTTAGTTGGATATTCTGATTCTGATTTGTAGTGTGTACATTAGACAGAAAAAGTACTTCGGGTGGTTGTCAACTTCTAGGAGGAAGACTGATTAGTTGGTCTAGTAAGAAACAAAATTCAGTGTCAACATCCACTACAGAGGCAGAATACATTGCTGCAAGAAGCTGTTGTGCTCAAATTTTGTGGTTACAAAATCAACTACTTGACTATGATGTGAAGTTTGAAGACACCCCAATTCTGTGTGACAATACAAGTGCAATCTCCATCTCAAATTATCCAGTCATGCATTCAAAGACAAAGCACATTGAAATAAGACATCATTTTCTTAGAGATAATGTGCAAAAGAAGAAGGTAACTCTGCACTACATCAACACTGATTTGCAACTTGCAGATTTGTTCACAAAGCCATTAGATGAAGCAAGGTTCAATTTCCTAATATCCAAACTAGGTATGCTTAATTTTTAGATTAGAATAGTGGTAATTTAGTTTATGTTAATTTATAAGTGTTGAAAATCATGTGTTACTTATCTAAGCATCTCTAAGTCTTACTTAATCTGTGTAAACTGAGTAACTGTGCTCAGCTGATACCTATCAGCTGATCAAACTTACTCAGCTGATCACCCTAAGCTGATGCATTTCAATGATCAGCTGATGGTTCAACACTTAGTACATTTTCATCTTTTACATTCATTTAATGCTTTTTAACCCTAGTTATTTACTCCGTCATTCAGATTTCATGTAATTGCAAATTAATTTGTTTTCCGTTAGAATTTTTGTCAGTATCTAACGATCTCTGTTAACTAACCTTCATAAATATCCCACTTCCTCTCTCATTCACCTTTACCTGTTCAAACTCTCCAAATTTCCTCTCTCTCTCTCTAAAAAGAACTACCCTAACTTTTCTCTCTCAATACTCACTGTTCATCATCCCTACCAAACGGCCACCTATATTCCAGACCCTGCTATCAACCCTGGTGAGAATGTTGCTCCAAACCAACCGATGAACATAACTCCAAACAAAATTCTAGTCTACACCACCATCCCCGTCTCGCGAGAAAACCAAGGTTATGAGCCAATGGTACAGTTTCTTCAGGCTCATCCTCTGTTCGAGAGCCTTACTACTAATCCACACTATATATACCCCACAATCATTGGCGAGCTTTGGTACTCTGCAACATACAACCTAAACGATAACACCATCCATTGCACCCTAGCTCAAGGAAACTATCATCTCCGAATCACCACTGAAACTCTCCGAGAAGCCACTGGTATTCCTAACTTCCCACCTTACACCACTTTTCCCTCGAGAGCTCAAGTGCAAACCATTCTGCAAACTATCGGCTACAATGAACCTGTAGTGCATGGTCAAGTGAAAGTCTCTGCTCTTTCTCATCCTTGGAAGTATTTGGCTAACGTGGTTATACGCTGTTTTGGTCCCAAATCTGGAAGCCACCACTTCATCAATCAAACAGAGCTTCTGGTGCTCTATGCCCTAGTCTTTGGGGTCAACGTTGATTTCGCTCAAGTAATATTTTCTTATCTTGTTGATAAGATCACCCAGAGCACGAACAAGAAATTATCAAGGTCTCAGGTGCCCTACATTCGATTTTTAAGCCTGATAGTAATGAGGGAGATTGGCAAAAATGATTATGTCAGTCTGATTGAACATCAAGAGCACATTCCTATCCCTGCCATGGGTGAAAAGGTATTCCACTATATTAAGGCAAACAGAGGTCCTCCAATCACTGCTCAAATGCAAGAGCTAATTGATGCTACAAATGATAATGCTAATGCTAGTGATGATAATGATGGTGATGATGCTGAGGAAAGTCACACTGGCAACAACGATGATGATGATGATGCTGGTGATGGTGATGCTGGTGAATTCACTCCCATAAGTCCAATGGTACTGAGTCCTCTTGGTGGTGATGGTGATGCCCAAGAACAAGAGATCTCTGAGCAACTCCTTGAGCTCATTGATCGAAGCAGGCACATCATGTCCCAAGGTAAGGACAGTTCTAATTCCACCTTGGAGGATATTCAAATGGTAGTCCCAACCTTTGATAGCCCATCCTCCTCTCCAGTCCATACACCAATCCAACAGCCAAGCTCTAGTGAACCTCCTGTGGTCACTAGTTCTACTCCCATCCGTAGCCCAATATATACAAGGTCAATAGAGGTGACTTGTTATGAGCACTTTGAGGTAGTGTAATCCACACCTCTTACCTCAACTCCAATTATCCTTCCTCATGTTGAGGGGGATCAATTGGATGTTGCCACCTTTAAGCCAGTGGATGTATCCTCACAACAGGATACATCTGTAAAAATGGGACATATACCACAATCTGAGACAGCCTCCCAAAAGGTTGATCTCATTGAAAGACAGATCTTAACCCAAGGTCATACTGTGTCTACCCCTATATTGAGTCAGCCTATACCATTCACATTCTCACAACAGAATGTGGATCCAATAAGGGATTCCCTACTACTTAGTGTATCCCACACTCACTCCACTTATCTTGCACCTCTAATCAATTCAATTCTTACACAAGCACAGCCTACCAATGCTAGTGGTACAAACCAACCACTTGTACAGGGCTCAACAGTCTTTCCCAATGAGTTTGAGCTTATACACCAAGGCTCAAATGAGGGAACACAAACCTTACCCAATTTATTTGAACCCATCTCCATTCCTTCTACCTCTCAACCATCTACCTCTACCCAAACACCAAACCTTACCCTTATCCACACCATAAACCAAAACCTTGATAACCTAACCAAACCTTCCAAGCCTTCCAAACCCAAACCTCCACTCCACTGTCTAGACTTGCAAAAGACATTGAGTCCCTCAAAACCCCAACCCTCCCCTCCCCTGCACCTACTGCCTCTCCCATTGATCTTAACCCCATCTTAACCAAAATAGACCATCTCTCTACCCTTATTCCATCTCAACCACAAATTCTCATCCTACCTCAATCCACTATTTCTTTCCTTAACCAAACCATCTCAAACCTCCTATCCCAACTCCAAACCCTACGCCCAATAAACCCAAACATTTCTATCCCTATCCCAGAACAACTCCTACCTATGCCTTCCTACCTTAAAGGCATACTTGATGAGATAGAAGCCCTTTCTGAACAATCCAGAATGAGTCATCCCTCATTGTGGAAAGCCTTAAAAGATCTCAAGGATGACCTCTCCCTCTAACTCTCTAAACTTACCACTACCCCTTTCCTCAACCCATACACCTACCCCTGTCCAAAAAGGGGGAGAAATTCTCAAGTTCGTCTAGGGAGGATGATCCTGATTCTGAGGAGATTGATGCTGCATACAATGAATCTGCCACCAAAATCTTGCAGCAGGAGGCACCCAAAGCAACAGCTCCTCCTCCTCTCAAAAGAAAAGCACCTTCTGAGGGGGAGCAAAGGTTTCCTAAGAGATTGTAAAGAATGGCTAATAGGCCAAAGCCAAGAAGAAAAGTTGCTGAGGGTTGCTCTCCACCAATAGCCATTGAGTCTAATTTTGATGATGAGGATGATACTGTTGGATATTTGCCCAATGTTATTGGTGAATCAGGAACACAGCCGGTGAGGCGAGGGCCTTCTGGTCACACGGCAAGAACATCCGTGATCACCTCGCAGGAACAAGGGATTAAACCAAATAAGGTTACACGGCCGTGCCCTGTGTGGCACGGGGCGTGTATGTCTGGGAGACACGGGCGTGTTGTCCTACACGGGTCGTGTTGACCCACCAGACTACTTTTATTGGGCTATCTTATGTCCAGGCCCAAAGGGCCAACACGGGCGTGTACCCTGAACTACACGGGCCGTGTTCGGCGCCTGATTAAGAGATTTACCCTAATTTGGTTTCCTAATTGAACTCTAACTCCTTCTCCTATATATAGGGTGTTGGGGTTTGTTCAGTTTTTAAAAAAATATATTTTAGCAACGGAAGCAAGAACAAAATTTTAAACTTTTTAAAACTCCCCACCAATGATCCATATGCAAGCCCTAAGAAACAAAACCAACCATAGGGTGTTTAGAACTACAACCTTTGTAGCGTGAGTAAACCGTTGGTCAAGTGGTTGATCTATGAGAAGCCAAGAGAAGACTTCCTCCAAGGTATCCACAGATCAATGAGTCCAACACCTCCAAGATGCTAGTCTCTCCAACCCTTGATATTCAAGAATGCAAGCAACAACCTTTGTTCTTCTTCTTGAACTAGATGTATGTATTTTGAGTATGTGTTTATGTATCACCTTTGCTAACTTGAAGAACACCAATACTAGAGAGTAAGGATGTTTTTAAAGTATAAAACACTTAGAACAACTCTAAGAACACAAAGAAAGGTGATAGCATGCAAGTATGTTACAAAAGGGACCATGCATGTAATTATAAAAGTCAAGAAGCAAAGCAAGAGAGGGAGGACCCCCTCCCTTGCATTATGGGCGAAAATTAGAGGGGGGAGGGTCCCCTCATGCCTCTTGATTCCTTACTTGTCTCATACATGCATGTCTTGGTTAAGTCTTATGCAAGAATACACCATATGGCCTCTTTCTTGCTCATTGTGAGAATTTCTAGCTATTAATCTTTTAAATATATAAAAGATATACTAGATATGTCATACTATGTATAAAATACATCTACATGTATTTTATATACATACTTGATTGTTACTAGTAACTCTTTACTTGTAACAAGGATATACATACATTTATATAATTGTTACTAGTAACAATTTACTTGTAACAAATATATATTTATACATATACATATATATATATATATATTCATACATATATATAAAATCATATGTTTATAATTATGTATTTGATATGCATTACGTTATATCAATATATAAGAGTGATATTATTATTTCACATAAATAATAATGCAACAATGCATATATACTTATATATATAATGAGTTGGAAACATATTTAAATCATATTCAAATATGTAATTGGTGTCCATTGATTGTAAATGTGTGACCCTATGGGTTTATTTATTATCAGTAGTATCGTATTAATTTGTGTCTTGTGCACATAGAACCAACAATCTCCCACTTGCACAAGTTACAACTTAAGCCGATATAGACAATGGTAAGAATGTCTAGCAACATCCCATTGCCCCTAATAATAAATAAAGTGTGTTGATCAACACTTTCACCAACGAAATTAACTCATGGATTTAGAATAAAGAATTATTCATGGATTTAAACATGCTAATAAAGAACACAATAAATATTAATGAAGTGATCATATCCCATACATCATTCAGATAAAATAGATATTGTCATAATGTTCCAAAATATCCAAATACTAAATTACAATTCAAATCCAATCCCTTGCAAAGCGAAGACCTATTGCCCTAGTATGAGACTCATGCTTAGTCGAGGCAAGAGGTTTCGTAAAAGGATCTGCAAGATTTTGATCTGTATGAAATTTGCGAATACACACATCTCCTCTATCCACTATATCCCGTATGTAGTGGAAACGCCTGAGGATGTGTTTGGTGCTGTGATGTGATCTAGGTTCTTTTTCCTGGGCAATAACACCTTCATTATCACAAAATATCTCTATGGCGTCTTGAATGCTTGTTACTACCCCAAGCTCAGCAATGAACTTCTTCATCCATGCAGCTTCTTGTCCTGCCTCAGAAGCAGCAATGTATTTAGATTCTGTAATGGATTGTGCAACTACACTTTGCTTAGAACTTTTCCAAACAACCGCGCCTCCATTCATAACGAAGACGTAGCCCGATTGTGATCGAGAATCATCTTGATCCGTTCGGAAACTAGCATCTGTGTAACACTTTACACAAAGATCTTCTTCCAAACCCCCATAGATCAAGAACATGTCTTTGGTTCTTCTCAAGTATTTTAAAATGTTCTTGACTGCCATCCAATGGCTATCTCCTGGGTTTTGCTGGTATCTGCTCGTCATGCTCAAAGCATACGAGACATCTGGCCTAGTGCATAGCATGGCATACATGATGGATACAATTGCAGAAGCATACTAGATCTCACTCATTCTATCTAGCTCTTCTCTTGTGCTAGGGCTTTGAGCTTTACTCAAAACCGTGCCTTGTGCCATTGGCAAGAATCCTCTCTTAGAATTCTCCATCTTGAATCGTTTCAAGATCTTGTCAATATATGCACTTTGACTTAGGCCAATAAGACGCCTAGATCTATCCCTATAGATCTTTATTCCAAGAATGTAGGCGGCTTCTCCCATGTCTGTCTTAATAGATTTAATCATGGCTACCGGAGAGAAAGTTTCACCATAGTAAATACCATGAGTTTGAGTGAAACCTTTCGCCACTAGCCTTGCCGTAGATGTGTGTACATTTCCATCCATGTCTGTCTTCTTCTTAAAGACCCACTTGCTCCCTACAGTCTTACTATTGGGAGGAAGATCAACCAAGTCCCATACTTGATTTTCATACATGGGCTGCATCTCAGTGTTCATGGCATCAAGCCATTTATCGGATTCCGGATCCGATATAGCATCTTGGTAGTTAGTAGGCTCAGAAGAGTCTACCAAGAAAATCTCATCATTGGACACGAGAAATCCGTATCTCTCGGGTTCTTGACGAGGTCTACCAGATCTACGAACACTTTGTGTTTCAGTAGGTTCTTAAACAACCAATTGTTCAGGTTCAACAACCGTTTGTTGAGTGCTAGTTCCAACCTGACTTGCATTTTGTGGTTCTTGAATTTCTTCAAGGTCTACATTGCTCCCACTTGCCTCTTTCGAAAGAAACTCCTTTTCTAAGAAAGTGGCATGCCTAGAAACAAACACTTTGTTCTCAGCTGGGTTGTAGAAATAATATCCTAATGAATCTTTAGGATATCCCACAAAATTACATTTGATTGATCTAGGATCGAGTTTGCTTGAAGCTTCTTGTCGTACATGAGCCTCACAACCCCAGACTTTCAAGTAAGATAAGTTTGGAACCTTTCCATACCACATCTCATATGGTGTCTTATCTACCTTCTTGGTTGGAACCATATTCAATATGCGCGCAACAGTTAATAAAGCATAACTCCAAAAGGACGAGGGTAGAGTACTTCGGCTCATCATAGACCGAACCATATCTAGTAAAGTTCGGTTCCTCCTTTCAGATACACCATTATGTTGTGGTGTTCTAAGAGGAGTAAGTTGTGAGATAATTCCACAATTACTAAGATGATCCATAAACTCTTGGCTTAAGTACTCGCCACCTCGATCGGAATGAAGGGCCTTGATTGTTTTGTTGAGTTGATTTTGTACTTCGTTTTGAAACAACTTGAACATTTCAAATGTTTCATGTTTATGTTTCATCAAATAAACATAACCAAATCTACTATAATCATCGGTGAATGTAACGAAGTATCTATCACCATACCTAGACATTGATGTAAAAGGACCGCATTCATCCGTATGTATGATTCCTAATAGATCTTTGGCTCTTTCACTTGAACCGGAGAAAGGAGCCTTAGTCATCTTCCCATATAAACATGATTCGCAAACTTCAAATGAGCTAGAATCGTTTGATTTTAAAATTCCATCCTTTTGAAGTTTTGCAATGCGTTTCTTGTTTATATGACCAAGTCGACAATGCCATATGAATGTTTGACATAAGTCATCCTTAGGTCGTTTGGTGCTAGTGGTATATATAGAATTATCATCAAGAGATCTTTTAATATTAACTTCATATATTCCATTAAGAGGGCGAGCCTCAAAATACAAAATTTTGTTTTTGAAGGCACGAACACCATCATTAACGAAACCAAAAGTGAATCCAGATTCTCATAACCGAGCTACTGAAATAATATTTCTAGTTAAACTAGGTACATAACAACAATTGTTTAATATTAAGTACAGGCCATTTGGTAATAATAATTCAAAAGTTCCAAGGGCTTCAACAACAACATTTGCTCCATTGCCCACGTGGAGATCCAAATCGCCTGGCTTCAGCAACTTACTTTTTCTCAACCCCTGCACATTGTTACAAATGTGAGTTCCACAACCGGTATCAAATACCCAGGAATTTATAGAAAAAGTATATATTTCAATCATATATATACCTGAAGTGCTGGCCTCGCCAGCCTTCTTCTTTTTCAACTCTGCGAGGTAGGTTGGACAATTGCGCCTCCAATGTCCTACCACCCCGCATTCAAAGCACGGGTCATTCTTGGGAACCTTTCCCGCCGTCTTGGGTGTAGGAGCCTTGGCAACTTGCTTGCCTTTGTCCTTTCCCTTTGCCTTCGCTTTGCCTTTCCCTTTTGAGTTGTTTTTCTTTTTCTTCTTGATTTTCCCTTCTTGAATCATCAAGACTTGAGGTGTTTTGCTTGGAATCTTACTCTCAGCAGTTTTAAGCATCCCATGAAACTCTGAGATAGATTTCTCCCAATTGTTCATGTTATAATTCATGACAAATTGATCATAGGCTTTGGTCAACGAGTTAAGGATCATATCCTGTGCAAACTCGTTGGTTATGGGAGATCCAAGCCTAGCAAGCTGGTCAATGTATCCTTTCATCTTTAGCACATAGTCGCTAACTGATTGACCTTCCTCCATCTTGCATGCATGGAAGGCTCGAGTGACCTCAAAGTGTTCTTGCTTCACTTGCTTTTGGGACATTTCCTTAAGCTGGCGAAGCATCTCATGTGCTCCATGCTCCTCAAGGTTCTTTTGAAGATCCGGAGACATGGTAGAAAGCATGAGGCATGCAACTTCGACCGAGTCGTCGGAATGCTTCACCCAAGCATCCCTAACGGCTTTGGCCGCAGTCAATGGAGGTTCCTCAGGGACGGGATCCTGAAGTACGTACAATTTCTTTTCGTGCTTAAGAACGATTCTCAAGTTACGATACCAGTCTAAGAAATTTGTACCATTGAGTTTTTCTTTCTCAAAGATTGAACGAAGAGATAAGTTGTTAACGGGCGTAGTTGAGTTAGGGGCCATCTACAAAATTAACAAAGTTCAATTTAGTATTTTTGATATTTAATCCTCTAATAATTAATACCCTTTAGAATTTATAAAATTCTTTAATTTTTAAAGGGTAGGATCCAAGTTGAACTTAACCTTGAATGTTTGGCTAATGCTCACTCCATCAAGTTAAAACAACAAGGTAGGTAACGTTTACCAATTACATCTCGTATGTAATTCCTAGATCTTTATGGGATCCTAGACAACGATTGTCAATTTTGGCATGTTTGATCCCATCTATGCCTCGGGCTTCCTTACGTTTGGCTAATGCTCTCTCCGTAATAAGATTCCAATTAAGTCGTCCTATTTCAAGACGGTGAATTTCTGGCCCAAGACGTTCATGAAATTCGCGGAAAACACCTCGGTTGATACAAAAACAATCCATGCGTTTGGCTAATGCTCTCTCCACGTGAGTGTCGTTGCAACAAGAGAGTGTCTTAAAATGGGATGGCATAGACTTACGTTTTGAAAAAGGGCTTTTACCGTTTTGTATATTTATTAAATAAAACAAAACTAGTCGTGTGACTAGTATTGCATGCTTACAATAATAAGTCCACGTTTTGATAAAATCATATTTTATATATATATTGGTCTTGAGTATTCTTAAAATCCATATTTTACGAACTCTCAACGCGTTCAATTTTAAACTAGTATTAATATCCTATATTAACGTGTGTAGTTTCGAGCGCGCGAATACAACCAATTTTAGCTTGTAATAAAACCATTTTATTATTAAGCTTGAATAGAGTTTGGTTGAGTTTTTAAAATCTCTATTTTATAAAACTCATATATATATATATTGACATAATGAATTTTAATCTTTACAAAACTCCTTTTATATAAAACTCATTTTACATCTTATGTTATATCAACTTAAAATACCAAACTCCCATTGTGTGATTTATATTATGTCAAAAATATTATCTAGCATGTAAAAATCCTATTTTCAACCATGCATAATAATATAAACATAAACACACACAAATAACATATATAAGTGCATAACCAAGCCATTTATCCTAAGTGGTATTTTTGTGAGCCATACAAAATACCAAGTCATAACTAAGGACCAAATATTCCTCTTGTGATGAATTTGAAGCTCCGACTTGCCAAAACAACTCCTTGTAGTGCAAATGATTCCAAGCCTTCATGGTTGACTCCACCACACTTGAAAACTCCAACTTGGTCATTTCTTCATCTTGTTACATTTTTATAAAAGTAAACTAGTCTACACTATTCTACTACTTACAAAATACAACAAGATGAAACAAAACTAAAATTATTATTACATACCAAATGAAAGAATAATTTTACAACCAAATCGAATTTCCAACACATCACAAAAGGTCTATGGCTTGTTATGCACAACATACACTCAAACAAACATATATATCAACACTTGATATTTAGGCAACTTTTACAACCAAACATGCATGTGGTTTGGTTGTTTCCCAAAATAAATATATAAACATATACAAGTTGCCAACAAGAAAATCCACAACTTTTCTAACAAAAGAAAAATTGTCCATTTTCTTAAACAATACATATTCAAAATAAAGTTTCTTAAAACTATACATAAGTGGCTCTGATACCACTGTTGGGGTTTGTTCGGTTTTTAAAAAAATATATTTTAGCAACGGAAGCATGAACAACAATTTTAAACTTTTTAAAACTCCCCACCAATGATCCATATGCAAGCCTTAAGAAACAAAACCAACCATAGGGTGTTTAGAACTACAACCTTTGTAGCGTGAGTAAACCGTTGGTGAAGTGGTTGATCTATGAGAAGCCAAGAGAAGTCTTCCACCAAGGTATCCACAAATCAATGAGTCCAACACCTCCAAGATGCTAGTCTCTCCAACCCTTGATATTCAAGAATGCAAGCAACAACCTTTGTTCTTCTTCTTGAACTAGATGTATGTATTTTGAGTATGTGTTTATGTATCACCTTTGCTAACTTGAAGAACACCAATACTAGAGAGTAAGGATGTTTTTAAAGTATAAAACACTTAGAACAATTCTAAGAACACAAAGAAAGGTGATAGCGTGCAAGTATGTTACAAAAGGGACCATGCATGTAATTATAAAAGTCAAGAAGCAAAGCAAGAGAGGGAGGACCCCCTCCCTTGCATTATGGACGAAAATTAGAGGGGGGAGGGTCCCCTCATGCCTCTTGCTTCCTTACTTGTCCCATACATGCATGTCTTGGTTAAGTCTTATGCAAGAATACACCATATGACCCCTTTCTTGCTCATTATGAGAATTTCTAGCTATTAATCTTTTAAATATATAAAAGATATACTAGATATGTCATACTATGTATAAAATACATCTACATGTATTTTATATACATACTTGATTGTTACTAGTAACTCTTTACTTGTAACAAGGATATACATACATTTATATAATTGTTACTAGTAACAATTTACTTGTAACAAATATATATTTATACATATACATATATATATATATATATTCATACATATATATAAAATCATATGTTTATAATTATGTATTTGATATGCATTACGTTATATCAATATATAAGAGTGATATTATTATTTCACATAAATAATAATGCAACAATGCATATATACTTATATATATAATGAGTTGGAAACATATTTAAATCATATTCAAATATGTAATTGGTGTCCATTGATTGTAAATGTGTGACCCTATGGTTTTATTTATTATCAGTAATATCGTATTAATTTGTGTCTTGTGCACATAGAACCAACAATCTCCCACTTGCACAAGTTACAACTTAAGCCGATATAGACAATGGTAAGAACGTCTAGCAACATCCCATTGCCCCTAATAATAAATAAAGTGTGTTGATCAACACTTTCACCAACGAAATTAACTCACTAGCTACAAATCGTTGTTATAGGTAAGTCATCAATTATCCCTTTGTGTTAACATCTCGTTGAACATGAGACATGGATCTTCATCAATTCTCATATAATGTTCAACTTGTTTTAGGGCCCAGAGATATTATACTCCCAATTAAATGGGAGAAACAAATGCCATCTTGACCACATACGTCTCTTATAAGACTCATATCGTACCTAATAATGGCTTTTATAACTACCCGGTTAAAGATAGCGTTTAACCACATTAAAGCATGATACTCCTCATACTCGAGTCCCAATATGTGTCTCAGGTCTAAGGATACAAAGATACCACCTTTTTCTCAAGATTTACTTATGACACTGATCCATGAAGCGATCTTAAGAGTGGGTCATGTCCAATGTTCGTTCCCTAACAAACATTAGTGAATTTGGCTGCAAACCCTTTTGCCTAGTTTCATCACGAATGATAGTCAACCAACCGATTCGACAAATGCAAAGGGAGCTTGCACTCAAAGAGCAAGAAGAAAGGGAGAATGCCCAAATGGCTCAAGCATTGGGTGTTCCAATTGAAGAGATCTACCAAGACAAGGAGCTAGCACATCAGCAAGAACAAGAACAAGTTCAAAATCAAGTTGCTGCTCAACACAAACTGGAAGGGTGAAATCTCAGTCTGAACTGCTCAAAGCTAGGTCTCATGCGGATGCCATCAAAACCCTCTTCAATCTTGATCTATCTGCTCCCTACAACCTTAGTCAACAAAGGCTACAAAGCTTCAGAGAAAAGATCAATATTTTGAGAAACAGAACAGAACTAACTCCAATCACAAGAGCCACTATCCACAAAGGTGATGGTGAACCCTACCTCAAAGCAATAAGGCAAAACAACTTCAACAGCTGTGAAGTTGTATCATATGAGAGGTGTCACATTTATGGATTCACAGAGTTAGTTAAGATCCTGTACCTTCTCTTCAAATCCAAATCCAAGCTCAAAGTTCAATTCATTCAGAAAATTCAAAATTGGATAGCTCTAGCTGTGTCACAAAGGGCCTTCACTCCATATGAATATTATAGGCATGTGCACACAGTTGATAATCTTCACAAGAAAGGCTCCAAGCCCTTTAAACCATTTGAGCTAAGAGAGGTACTGCCCCAACATGAGTACTTATATGATTTTGAGGGTCTCAACACAACTCTACCACTGAACATCACCCCTGAGCTTAACAAGTTTATATCCATGCATGTTGAAGGCTTATTCTTTCTGGACAGAGTGGGCACTTGGAGGTTCTTTAGACAGTTTGAAATCCCTAAAGATGGCAAGAGCTTTCTCTTTGGGCTAAGAACATCTACAAGAGGCAGAACTGGAAATGAGCATTTTGAAGCCCTTGTACAAGCCCAATGTGAAGTCTTAGCTGAAGCGGATCCCCATGCCAAAGATTTTGAAGTAAAAGAAGAACAATGGTGGGATGATTGAAGACTGATCTAACTTTGAAGACTTGTTGACTTAGTTGTTTGTATATTATGTCTAGACTAGCTTAGTTAGTAGTTAATCTTTGTAAACACTTATGTACATTTCTTTATTCTATTATTTCAAGTGATATTTATGTAAATCAGAAAATCAAAATCATATAAAAATGGAAAAATGAAAAGATACCACAAAAACAGAACAAAATGGTACAACACAGAAAAAGATTCCACAAAAGCAGAACAAAATGGAACACTAGAAAAGAAACCAAAAACAAAACAAAGTTCAAAATAAAAAGAGCTACCAAAAACAGATAGCTAGGTAGCCAAATGCACTTAGAAGTTTAAATATTTTCTATTCGAAGTCAAACTTATTCTTCAAAAAGAAAAAGGTTTTGTCATCATTAAATAGGGGGAGATTGTTGGGGAGATAATCACTTCACCCTAATAATCAACTCTGCCTATCCTAAAACATAGAATTTGATGATAACCAAACCCTACATTCAGTATGACTTAGAAAAAATTCAAAAATGTGTTGTTTGAATCAGATTCTGTAAAAATATGCTAAGTATGGAACCATCAGCTGACCATCAGATCCTACTCAAAGTATCAGTCAAAGGATATTAGCCAAGGAGCATCACATGAAAAAAACAAGTAAAGAAGACCAACAACTGAGCAAAACGAACCATCAGCTGAGTGAAGAAAGTTGATCAGCTGAGTGCCTACACCATCAGCTGAGCAAGGACTTTGCTCAGCTACTCCATCAGCTAAGTGAACAAATGGATCAGCTGAGGCCCAGAGCATCAGCTAAGTAAGTCTTCTCTTACACAAGTCATCTCCACACATAAACTGATGTATTTGAATGATCAGCTGAGCATTATTTATCAACTGATCATACAAATACATGAGATTATGCCTTCCTAAGTTTACTATTGATCAACTGAGCATCTATATGATCAGCTGAGCAATATGTATCAACTGAGTCCTAGCAAGAAGTGATCAACTGATATGTTTTTGTCATCTCAGTAGTGAAATTCAAAGTTCCTAGTACAATCTGTTAGCTGAGTTGTGCAAAATGTCAAATCTGCATATCTTTTCAGATTGTAAGTCATATGTAAAAGATAGAACATGTGTTGTTCTATTATGCCTTAGATCTTTGTTTGTAAAAGTAGAATGCACTTTTTGGACCAAGTTGAGACAAAAAGGTCTGATCTTATCCTCTGAAAAAGGATAATGATACCTCAAACAGATGAAGATCTTGAAGATTTGTTCAACAACTAAGTATGGTTGGCAATCCCATACTTAGTAAAGTCAAATCAAACAGAAGCATGGTGTTGTTTAAAGTACAAGCATGGAAAGGGAAAGAAACTTCTACACGACAGTAGATGTGGGTTTTAATCTTTTATATTGTGAGTGGGTTGCACTTTTGTAGTAAAGTACAATTACTTTTATCAAACAGTTGATTAAAGTAACTTTACTTTTCACCCACTACCTTTACAATTAAAATATTATATCTCCACATCCTCTTTGTCTCCTTCCTTCATGCAACCGGATTCACCAAGATTTCTATATATACTAATGCATGGTGGACATGCAAAAACACAACACAGTGAAGTCTCTACTCCACAAAAAGAAAATCTCATAGGTTGAGAAATTTCGTAAAGCTTAAGCATTGTGTAGAATCAAACTTGTTCATGTGTTGAACACTCTATATACATTAGTTGTTTTAGAGTTAGCTTGTCTATGTGTTAGACAAATAGATTGCCACCTTTTATTGTACTTAGAATTTCCGCTTTTAGTACATGTAATTCTTGATTCAATATGAATAAGAATTTTGAATCAAGAATTATATAAAAGTATATCAGTGTGTCTTTAAATTTTTAAAAGCTAAAGTTTGTATTCAACCCCCCCTTCTACAAACATTTGTTGTTGTGTACTCAATCTGGGACTAACAGGTATTAGAAAATACGTATGGCTAAAACTTATAAACCTAATAACATGTAACTAAATTTATAGACATTTCTGGATTTTTAAATGTATCGTGTAATCAGACAAAAGGTTAATTTATAGTATATTTAATATTTTTTTCTCATTATATTGTTTTTATAATTTTATTTTAAAAATTAATAAAAGAGTTATAAAGAAAAGAAAAATAAAAGAAATAAAAAAGGAGAAAGAAATTAGATATATTGCGAAAGAAAATTGTTCATTGTCATCATAAAACATGAATATAATAGTCTATGCTATAAAAAAACGGACATTTTATCGAGTAGAAATTATTTCTAGTCGTTGCGTTACACGGGTACTATGCTAGTTTATTTAAGTATTTGTGACCGTGTGAGTAGCCATCATGAATAAGTGATATTATTTGCACTCATCATTTTCTCTTTACGGTTATACTTCAAGCCTTCTTATTAATTTCAACTAGTGCTATACCCGGCCATTGGCCGGGTCAGAACAACTCGATTTTTGTTTGTTAATCGAGGTTTGATAATGGTGAGATAGTTTATTCGATTTTTGTTTGTTAACGGTCATAAATATATAATTAATTTTCTCTTTAAACAAATGTATCAATAGTTATTTAACATAATTTATAAACAAACTATAATTAATTACCTTAATATACAATTTTTATAAAGCTCCCCCACATTTCTAAAAAACCCCCTCAAATGTTTCATTTAACCCCGTCTCCCCTTTTGTATCACATTCTACCAATCAAAACCCATGATTTATCCATGTCTATCACATTCTACCAATCAAAACCCATCATTTGTCTATATCATAATTTCCAGTCAACATTTACTTAGATAAAAAAAATTATATTTACCTATCCACTACTATTGATGGATAAAAAAATAAGCATATACTAATTTTTTAAAACAACGTCATATTATGATAAAATTTATACCAAAACGTAGAGAAAAATGAGACGGCCCCAAATATATAATTAGTTTTTCTCTAAACAAAATATATCACAAGTTATTAAACATAATTTATAAACAACCTATGATTAATTGTATTAATATATAATTTTTATAAAACCCCCTCTCATAAACACCCCTATAATTTTCATCCAACCCCTCCCCAATTAATTTTGAAATTGACGATTTATTCCTTTCTCCCCGTCCCACCAATCAAATTTATTCAATTCTCCACGTCCTAAATTCCAGTCAGCATTTACGTTACATTTTTGTTGACAGATGAGAATTTCTCTCTGCTATGTCAACAATACATACATATATATATATATATATATATGAATAATTTAAACAAATTATCGAAACTATTAATATAAAAATTTAGTATATATATGAATAATTTAAATAATTATCGAAACTATTAATATTAAAATTTAGTTACTTTTGAAATCCATAATAATAAAAATGATTCGTTTTATTAAAGTTTACAGAGAATAATATTGTTTGTACTATCGTCTACACCTTCTTGATCACAAGCTGACGCATTGCGCGGGTAACTTCACTAATATGCTTAAATGTATGTTATATTCATGTAATTGTTTTTATAAGGCATTCATTTTTATTTGAAGTTATTGTCATATAATACGTAATTTTATGTTTTTTTATTCTACTGAAAATGTATTTGATTTTGATTTATGGCATTATTTATTACTCATAAGACAAAATTAGAACGAAAAAAGTACAAACGGATATTGTAATTTTATAAAGGAGTGCATTATTGTTAACAAACAAGTACAAATATATGATCATGATCGATTAATAATATTTATTGTTCCCGATTTATTAATAGTTTTACATTAATAGTATGCACTTAAAAATATATGTTATTGTTATTAGGGTATATACAACGCCCAACTTACTTGTCACAACAAGCTTCGTTTCGGCAAATAGATCTGTAGCCGTCTAAGTGAAAGAAATGATAGTCTTGACATATTTAGACGTACGTGTTTTGGACCTTTTCTTAATGTTAAGGGGCCACAAAATGATCCTATTGTTACACACACGTTGTTGTGTACCCAAGTAGTTAATGGAATAAACGAGTGGAAAAATATCTATTTCAACGTGTCGGGAAACCTACTATGTTTTGGCCATTGTGAGTTCTATTTGTTGATGGGTCTTATGTTTGGACATGTTAGGTTTAATGATCATACACCTGACACGCCATTTATAAGACGTGTTTTTCCGGACTTGTTTTAGAACGGTTAAAGGTGGTACATGTAATAAACATGTGGAATACAAGTGATAGATTCAATTATCTTCAAGATGATGATGCGGCCCGGGTAGCACTACTATATATGTTGTACCACGGCTTTTTAGGCAGTGACCCGCTTTATGATCAGTTTTGATAAGTAAACCATTGTATGTTTAATTGAAATTGAGATGAAAGTTTTATCATGTGTGTTACTTTCGCTATTTGTAGCTATCTATGTATGTTTACATATATAGCCATCTCTATTAAGAATTAACTAACTAATCAAGTCATTATAAATTTATAATACTTTCTGGCTTAAATGGTTGTCACATTTAAGTGTCATTTTTAATAATATAATAAATAATAATTGTCAGAATTTATATTTTTATGAAAGTTAAATAAATCACGCTATAAACAAAACCTATTGTAAAATTGGTTTTTAATGACATTGTAATAATTTTTTTATTTACCAAAACTTATCATAAATTATTGTTTAATTATTTATGTTGTATATTATGTGTAGATAAGATGTATATATGGTATTTAAAAAAAATTCACTAAAATCAACGCTCTTTAATAATTAAATGTGAGAAAGTAAGCTTGTAATATTAAAAACTTACTAATTACATAACACCTCTTATCAATTAAATATTAGAGAGTTAACTTGTAATGTAAAAAAATATTAAATTATCTTGGGAATAAGAATTTTAAAAAAATATAAAGTCACCTCGGGAATGTGCAGCCACCGGCGAAATGGGCTACCCCATCGGCGAGACGACACAGCCGTCGGCGAGATGGGTTTCCTTGTAATCCGTTATGCCGTCGGCGAGATGGGCTCCAATGGCGAGTTCAATCGGCGAGGGTGGGTTTTTTTGCAACTATTTGACACGTGTCAATATCTTAACGGTCGTCGAGATGACTTTCATCGGCGAGATTGATCTGCGAAATGGATATATAAATTGGTAAACATATGTTGTTCATGCCTATTTTTGCTTTATTAGTCACATTATTGACTATTTTGGCAAACCCCTCTTCTTAATTTTATGAAAAATAAGTTTGAAAAATAGGCTTATAAATAATTAGCTCATTTTTAATCTTTAATGAGTGTGTTCAATAAAGTCTATTTAAAAAACATAGTACTAAAATTTTAATATTCAATCACAAGTAATTCAGTACACAATCACATTTGATTTGTAAAAGCATCACATGTAAATTACGAAAAATTACGAAGATGTCACACCGCCCAAATTTTTAAAATTTAATCTGGACCATTGATGTCATTGATCTAAAGGCTAAAATCAGTCTCTTAGGACTATAAATTAATTATGGACTATATTGACCATTCTTCAATCTTTAATATTTAATATTTATTTTTAATATATATTAAAAATATAGAATTTTAATGTCATTATCTTATTTTTAGAATTTTTCGTTAATCATGCCATTTTATTTTCTCAAATATTTTTAAAATTAGATGTTTTTATGTTAAAAATCTTAAGCCTTAAATATTATTTAAGAAAATACAATTTACCAAAACTAAAGACAATCATTTTTAAAACATAGCAATAGAAAAACTCTACATATGCCTTTAAGCGATATATCTAGCTGTACGTTTTACATTAATTCATAAACTTATTTAATAGTCATATTTTATTAGTTTCATATTTTATATTCTTGTTTGTTAAACTTAATTAAAAATGTATGTCGTTTATTCATATCTAGTGTAACAAAAACAATATTAGTGGAGAATAGAAGTAATGCTCTTGAAGTTCATTATTGTAATACTAAATTGCTTGATATGTTGTTGAATAAAGAACAAGAACTTTTACAACATTATATACGAATCAATTCAAAAAAACTCTTGTGAAGAGAATAATTTGCATTCTTCGTCATTTTTTTCAAGGGTATCTCTTAATTCAAAAGTTCTACAAAGTACTTTAGACTTATATCTTACAACATCTATCATGCATACCGGTCAGTAATAGCACTATATATATTTGTTACTACAATTTACAAATAGGTTTACATGAAACATTCTCGAATTGTGATTACATGAAGGTACATTAATATATACAAGATCAATTACAAATACTTAAAGAAAAACACCACATCACGACCCTATAAATTATGAATTCGGTATTTTTTTTTCTAACAATCAACAGTAGCAACGCTTATTCAAGTGAAAAGAAATTTTAAAAGGGTATAATAAATCTGATATGATATTATATATGAATTTCTAATAATACATAAATCAATCATTTTAAATTTTTTATATTTTTATATATACTAAAAATTATTTTACTGTACATACTAGTAACGATCTAAAATAAACACCCCTAAAACAAAAGTTTAATACATCACATTCTCACATCATGCCGTATCAACATTATTCACCTTAAAAATACTTTATCAAACGTACAGTTTATTGTCAATTCATAAAAGTCCTTTCATCTTTTTTAGACCACACAATATTTACCGATAAATATTCCATAACTAATTTTTATTTCAATATACAATTTAATTTTTAATATTGTAAATTAAATATATTAAAATACAAAAGTATTTATTATAATTTTAACAAAAAAATCAAAATACATTAATACAACGAATAATATATTAAACAAAATTAAACATTACACGAATATAAAGAAAACATACTTAAACACGATATAAATAAACGCAATAAAAACATAAAAAGTTACGTAGATCATATAAATAAACACGATAAAAACATATAAATAAACGCGATAAAAAGTTACGTAGATCATAAATATAATTTTTATGGGTGTTTATTCAAGCTTTTTTTTTGGGTTAAGATTATGAGCTTAAGAGTTTTTAAGCTTACGAGCTTATAAGCTGTTAAGAGAAAAAAGTGTTTGGATCTATATCTCTTATAACTTAATAACCTTTCTATCCTATGTGTAATGCTTCATTGATTCCTAATTTTTGAATCTAAGTTAATTAGGATGGGTGGGTGAATGATGTGTCACCAAACTAGAAGTTTGGGCTTAAAGTGTCACCAAGATGAATTTGTGAAGTAAAGTTATGTAAATAGTGTATAGTCTTTAGTTATACCATCGGTTATACAATTTTAATTTAATGTGTATTAAGTTATATTTTCGGTTATGACTTAGAATTTATGAGGAGAAGTAAATAAGAATAGTACTACATTTGAGCTCTAACTAGAACAGTACTATATTTGAGCTCCACCCAAAGGTCTATAAATTCGAAAGTTTCCTTCTTCTTTCTTCGCTTTTTGTTCAAAAATAATAACGATGTTAGTGAGATAGTTTGTTTAGTTAGAATGAAATTCACTATTTGTGCTAAATTTTTTATTCTTTACATATGAAAATTGATCTTTATGCTTTGTAGGTGAAGAAAGTAAATTAGAATAGTACTATATTTGAACTCCAACCAAAGGTTTATAAATTCAAAAGCTTTCTTCTTTCTACGCTTTTTGTTTAAAGATAATGATGATATTAGTGAGGTTGTTTGTTTAGTTGGAATGAAGTTTACTATTTTTGCTAAATATTTTATTATTTACCTATGAAAATGGACCTTTATGCTTTGTAGGTGAAAGTTTTCATTGTTGTTTTCATTTGAGCTCCAACCGAAGGTTTTCTAATTCGAAGGCTTCCTTATTTCTTCGCTTTTTGTTCAAAGATAATCACGACATTAGTGAGGCAGTTTGTTTAGTTGGAATGAAGTTTACTATTTGTTCTAAATATTTTATTTTTTTACCAATAAAAATTAACCTTTATGCTTTGTAGGTGAAAATGTTATCATTGTTGTTTTCGGTGTTGTTAATGTAAGTGATGAACCTGAGATACTTGCAAACTTTCTTATGGAGGTTGAATTATTGAAGGTATTCTATATCTTTAACCATGGTTATTTAACAACGATAAGTACATAAAGAGTACAAAGAATTACGAAGCTTTCTTCATTTTTTCCCTAATTTTAATATAGGATGACGATACAAACAACAAAGTTGTGATTGATAGTGATGATTGTGAAATTGTGACTCCTAAGGTTGGGTCGAAAAAAATACGGCAGGTCCATCCGGAAAACGTCGCAATATTGATGACAAAGAAGAGATGTAGAAGGATCTGCTCTTGTGAATATGAAGTTTGTGTTTATGAAGAATGAAAAAAGTTTGAAGGATTTGAGATGGCTACCGTTAAGATTAATGTCTATTGTTTTTTACTTTTATCAAATAAGTAGGTTAATTATCTTTGGTAGTATTTCTCAAACACTAATCCATTTTACCGTATGATAATTAGGTCATTTGAAAATAATATACTTTGATTTGAGTTTTAAAATATAAGTTTTCATGTTTAGAATTATTAAGCTCTTTGGTTTGAGTTTTAAAATATAAGGTTTTGTGTTTGAAATTATTAAGTTCTTTGTGTTGTGTGTTAGTATATATGTGTATATTGTTTAATTAATCTCTACACATAATATGTTTGTATTTTTGCTTTGTTATACAATGATTTCCTAATTTTAGAGTAAGATGACGATACAAACAACAAAGTTGTGATTGATAGTAATGATTGTGAAATTGTGACCCCTAAGGTTGGCTTGAAAATATTTTAACTTTTATAAAATAAGTAGCATAATTATCTTTGGTTGTATTTCTCAAAACACTAATTCATTTCACCATATGATAATTAGGTCATCTAAAAATAATATACTTTTTAATGAGTTTTAAAATAGAAGTTTTCATGTTTAGAATTATTAACTGAGCTTGATAATGATTTACGCCATCTCTATTAAAAATGTTGTTGTAACTTATATGTTACCATAGTAATATAACAATACCCATAAAACAATTCAAATTTATTACACATTAATGTTAATTATTACACTTAAATAATAACCTATAACTATAAAATTCAATTTATATATTTTACCTGTGTCCATAATTGTTATATATTTTTGATAAATTATTTGTAACTCATATGTTACTAAAATATCCTAAGAACATATATTAAATTACATAAATTTATTAGACAATAATGATAATTATTACTATTAAATAGCAATTATTATTTATCATTAAAATATTAATTATTATAGATTAACAATACTAATGTAAGTATCAAAATTTATTACTCATTAATATTAATTATTACTCATAAATTGCAATTATGATTTATCATTACTTTATATTAATCTATTTACAATTTCATATGGACAAGATTGTATATGAAAATTCCTAAAAAATTGAACAATACCATAATGTAATGAGGAAGAATTTAAGTATTTCTTATTTACAACAATATAAGTCTTTATCATAAAATGCACTCTTTATTGTTTTACCTACTTCAATATTGTTGTATGTTTATTGATTCTTCTAATTTTTAAAATTGTTAATGCCAAATATATTTACAATCTAGCAAAGCCAAAAGAATGATTAGTTCTCATTTCACTTCTTGCAACTCAAGTATACATTCATTAGCCACCTTATACCTCTTTCTTTGTTAAGCAAAACAATAGAACAAGCAGATACACAAGATCTTAGCAATTATACAAGCTTGAGGTAAGATCTAAACTTTTGTTCTTAAAGTTTTGTGAGTTTAGAAACATGATTCAATGCTGAATCATGTTAGAAGTATGTTCTATTGATTAGATTATGTTTCACTATTGTATGGGGTGTAGGAAAACACCCCTAGCCAGTTTTTATCAAGATAGTATCGGATTTATGGCCAAATCAGACACTGAATGTGTAACAGCCGTGGTTTCCAGAAGTTGAGATTTACAAAAATTTTGCTACTTAATCAGATTTATCGCAACGGAAGACTTTTTAAACATCATATTGATTAAAACAGATAAACCGTTTTAACATTCATCAAACAAAACCACCGTTACGTCACAGTCACATCATTGTTTTAAACTTTGTTCATTAAACAACCACAAGTTGATACTGAGTATCATCATAACAAAAGAAAACTACCCATTAGCCCCCATCTCACAAGGCCACGCCCTAAGCAACCTACACGAGCACAAGACATATTTCAAAGAAACAAGTGTCAGCTTTCGTCTCGTGAGTCAGCTTAGTTAACATCTCAAAATCATCATGATCATCTTTTAACTTCATTAACATCTTAAGCATCACAAATCATCCTATTGGGGTCTATCAAGACTATCATTAACATCGCTACCCCAAACATCGCATGCGTGCCTGGAGACCGCTAAGGGTCCAAGATCCGTCCGCAAAGATACCATATGCGTGCCTAGCAACTACTAAGTCCAAGGTCCGTCTGCATTGGCACAAGTTCACTAAGCGTGTCCAGCAAGTATGGTACAAGGAAGGGCGCGACTCCCACTTGTACACACACTCCCGTAATCTGTCCGCTATAGTTACTCCGACACAAGTCGTTCAGGTAAAAGTACAAACGGTGCCCCCAACCACTGGGCCCTCCTCTCACCCACGTGACGTTTTGCACATGACCCTATCTCTGTGGTCAATACATCACTCCGGTGTATAAATACACCAAGTGTTGCCAAAGTTATCTGGAAACCCGACAACCATACATCCCATTGCTAGCATATCCTAGAAGGCACACTTTTCCTACTAGGCAACAGTATTTCATCTCTGAGTATAACTACCCCTTCCCAAATCGTCATGTCCATCATAACCATCATATCATATGTCTATAAGCATATATGCATGCGTCATATTCACCGCATAAATCAATCGTATATCATCATTTAATAAACGAGCATGCATTAGGAAAATCAGTAATCTACCATAAACATTTATACAGATATATCATCTTAAAACCCGTTAATAATATCAAAACAGATTTTGTCTACGTGCTTGGTTTTGTAAAACAACTGAACTCACCTTAGTCTGGACAACGAAACGCATGATCTCTAAATGATAAACAACACTCACGAATCAACCAGACCGCAAACCGAAACACCGCGAACAACCTACGAAGGTTACTACATCAGAAACACGATCTCATAATCTTAAACAAGTCGGATCTTGCCCAAAACACCAAAACACGCCAAGGAATAAATCCCGACTAAAGATTTACGCGTCACGAGCTCAGAAACTTCATAAAAATGCATATAAACGACATGCATGCGGTCCAAAACGCCAAATAACCGAAATAGAGTCATAAGATTAGAGAAATGTACCTCTCGGGTTTCCGAACTCCTGTAACTATAGATACGCCTACAAACGAAACCCGACACTAACGTAGGCTCAAGAATCTCGGGAAAACTCGTAAATTTGACAGAGTAGCGACTCTTGAGGTTTGTGTGTGAAAAATGGCAGCCAAACTCTCATATTTATAGAGATTTCGGAACGCGTCGCATCGCGACAGGAAACGCGCCGCGTTGCGACCGCCTCCACTCCGGCCAATCATCTTTCATGCAATCCTGACACCTGCAACCTTTAGCTTCTGACACACGCCATCCAACTGACACACGCGACCAGCTGACACACGCGACCGATGACGCGTCGCGTCGCGACGTATGCAGAATTTCATATATATATTTTTTTTCTTTTCTTTTCTTTTCCAACTTTAGTATTATATTTAACTAATAATAATATTCCTTAATTATCATTATAATTAAATAAACTCCATACAATATTATTTATTTCTTCATAAAATAATATTACAATATTTCTTAAAATTTCGGTCGTTACAATTCTTCCTTCCTTAAGAAGATTCCGTCCTCGGAATCTGCTAAACAAAAAGCTGGGGATATCTAATCCTCATTTCTTCTTTGGTCTCCCACGTCATATCCCCTCCATGTTTGTTCCTCCACTGAACCTTCACGAGCTTGACTCGTTTCTTTCTTAACTACTTGACCTTGCGGTCCAAGATTGCCACTGGTTGTTCAATTTACCTCTTGCTATTGTCTACTCGTAACTTCTCTAACGGCAAAACGCTTGGTTCCTCAGCTAAATACTTACGTAAATAACATACGTGAAACACATCATGAATTCCCTCCAATGTCGGCGGTAACTCCAACTTGTAGGCTTGATCACCCACTTTCTCTACAATCGTCAACAACTCCATCCATCGTCGGTCAACAACTCCATCCATCGTCGTTGTCTCATATTCAATTCCTTTTGATCTCGAATATGTTGCAAGCTCTTGTGATCGGTAAAGATCGTACAATGAGTACCATACAAGTAATGCCGCCACAACTTAAGAGCGAAGATAACCGCCGCTATCTCTAAGTCGTGTATATTATAATTATTTTCCGCATCCTTTAGCTGTCTAGAGGCATACGCAATAACCTTCCCTCGCTGCATGAGAACACATCCTAAACCAGAGTAAGACTCATCGCTGTATACCACAAAATCCTCGTTGCCCTCTGGTTAGGAGAGTATCGGCTCTTCACATAAACACTTCTTCAAAGTTTGGAAAGCACTCTCTTGCTTCTCCGTCCACACAAACGATTCCGTCTTTCGAGTCAACTTCGTCATTGGTGATGCTATCTTCGAGAAATCCTTTATGAACCTTCTATAATAACCTGCCAAGCCAAGGAAACTACGAATCTCGGTTGGGGTTTTAGGAATTTCCCACTTCTTTATCGACTCGATCTTTGCTGGGTCTACCTTTATCCCATCCATTCCCATAATGTGACCCAAAAATTGCACCTCTTTTAGCCAAAACTCACACTTTGAGAATTTGGCGTAAAGCTTCTCTTCACGCAAAGTCTCCAATACCTCTCTCAAATGTCGCCTATGGTCATCCGCACTCTTGGAGTACACCAAGATATCATCAATAAACACTATCACAGATTTGTCAAGATACAACCTACACACCCGATTCATCAAATCCATGAAAACTGCTAGTGCATTCGCCAACCCGAACGGCATAACTAAAAATTCATAGTGACCATAACGAGTACGAAAATCCGTCTTTGGCACATCACCCTCTTTAACTCGTACTTGGTGATAACCCGAACGCAAATCTATCTTTGAAAAGTGACTAGCACCCTGCAATTGATCGAACAAGTCATCTATTCTTGGAAGTGGGTACTTGTTCTTCACTGTCAACTTATTCAATTCTCTATAGTCGATACACATCCTCATCGACCCATCCTTCTTCTTTACATATAGGACTGGAGCTCCCCAAGGTGAAGAACTCGGCCTAATGAATCCCTTTTCGAGCAACTCTTTCAATTGCATCATTATCTCTTTCATCTTAGAGGGAGCCAATCGATATGGTGCTTTAGCAACTGGTGCAGCACCTGGAACCAAATCAATTTGAAATTCAACCTCTCTTGGTGGCGGTAATCCCGGAAGATCATCTGGAAAGACATAAGGATATTCATTCACCACCTCTACCTCCGCCAGCACACTCTTTTTCTTCGCCGAATCCACCACATGAGCTAAGAACGCAGCACACCCCTTCGCTAGACACTTTCGTGCCTTAAGGACCGATATCATCGCTATGTTCCCCGTACATCGTTCTCCATAGGCGATAGCATGACCACCTAATGGAAGAGGAACTTGGACTAACTTCTTTGAGCACACGATTTCAGCTACATGCGCGGACATCCAATCCATTCCAATCACTACATCGAATCCCTCGATTCCTAACGGAATAAGCGTCAAAGGGAAAGTAGTGCCATCAATATCAATCGTGCAATCGTCGTATTTCTCACTCACTGTAATCGGTTCGCCGACCGCTATTTCGATCTCTAAAGCATGTTCTAAAGAACTACGAGGCACATTCAACTGATCACAGAATCTAAAGGACACTACAGACCTACTAGCACCCGAATCGAATAATATAATAACATGTAAAGAGTTAATCATAAAAGTTCCGAAAATCACCTCATCATCTATGCGTGCCTCTTTGGTTGTCATCTGATAAGCACGGCCGGTTGCTTTCGGGGTTGGCTTCTTTCCTGCTTCCTCGATCTTCTTCTTCGGGTTTGGGCATTGTGTACTGATATGCCCCATTTCCCTATAGTTGTAGCACACGGGCTTCTCGCTTTTGCAGTTCATTGCCTTATGCCCCATCTTTCCGCATCGACGGTAACTCATCGTCTCTGCAGTGCATGGACCACTGTGGCTTGAGTGGCATGTTGTACAATATCCTGTCTTTCCTTGTTTCTCCCCTTTCTTATTGTTGCCAGTCGAAAACTTTTTCTTGTTGGAGGACCCAAATGGCCCTTCCCACTTTCTCTTTTCTCCCACCACTCCATCACTCTTCTCTCCCAGTTTCAAATCATGCTTGATCCTTTCTGCCTCAGCCATCGCATCACCCAAATTAGACCTCAATCTCACCGTCCCACGGTGTTCATATGGCAAACCCTCCACATAATGGTTTCCCGTCGAAGCATCATCATAGCAGTATCTCTTGGCGAATTGCATTCTTTCCGAAAAAGTAGAGTTATACTTGGCAATCGTCAAGTTGCCCTTTTTCAGAACGAGAAATTCCCTCTCAACGCGTTATCTAGCCCCCATATTACAAAAACGGTTCTGTAACTTCTCCTTGAACATATCCCAGGTAAGGTTCCTCCTCGTTATTATCGATAGTGAACCTTCAATAGAATCCCACCACTCTAAAGCTTCTTTCTCCGACACACGGATTGCATAACTGACCCGCCGTTCCTCAGTAAACACACCAGAGTTGTATGCTTGTTCCATCTTACGAAGCCAGCGTATGCAGTCGAGGGGATCAGTCCCTCCCGCATACTTAGGTGGTTTGCACTCCCTGAACATCCTGTAGGTGCTTCCCACTCGGTACAGTGCACCTTCATTCCTGCCACATAGACCCTCTTGATCATCCTCGTCGTCATCTCCTTCCACAGGCGTGATTGGCTTTTTCCCTAGAATTCCCGCCTCACGCATTGCTTGCTTCATTTCGTTTAGCTCCTCCGTTCGCTTTTTCAGAGCCTCATCCCTTTCCTTCAACACTCTCTCCAGCCCAGCCACGCGGATCATACTGTTGATGCGGTGTGTAGTACGGCTACTATGCATCGACACAGTTCTTGGGGGTGACGGAACTCGCTCACTTTCCGCTTCCCCTTCGCCCTGAATCCTGAATGATCCCTCCGCGTTGACCTGCTTTTCTTGGTTCATCGCTTGCTTCCCATATCAACAATCAATATCATAATCAACAGTTCAATCAATCCAATCCAATCTCAATCACATCATGCCTCACATCAATAACATTAACCGAAATCTTTACCATCCGCGATTAACGTCCACTCACCTCAAAATCAACACGAGATAGAGATCTAATATTACCGAGTCTTTTGATTGCCTGAAAACACAGCAACAATCAAATCAGTCTCGAATATATAAATATATCATCTCATATATATATATATATATATATATATATATATATATCTTAAATTCATATAAACAACTAAATAAAGTCATATAAATAACATGCCAACTCATTCCAGTCAAAACACAATTAAAATAAGAAACCTTTCTGAAATAGGCCCCGTCACCCCGGGACTTAAGACTGTGTCGCGCCGAGACACTATCGGATTTCAAATCCGTGATTCAACTGTCGGATTTTGGTGGCGGATTTCTAAAGTATCGGATTTCAGGGTCGGATTTGGAGTTTCTCGGATTTACAAGGGTCGGATTTGACAAAGTCTCCGATTCTCACAATCCGAAACCAAAATGTCGGATTTCTTCAATGTCGCGCCGTGACCCTTAAGCATAGCGCCGCAACACGCAATCTGCAGGTCATCTTCCTCATTTTTCTCGGATTTCAGCCAACTTAAATTTCTTATAAACCTTTCTAACATCATATTTCTTCAAACAAAACACATATATAACATATAACATGTGTACAAAACATCATGAACACCTTTTTAATCAATCAAAACAACAAAATCTATAAAACCCACTAATCAAGATTTCTTCCAAACTCCATTAATGGTGAAACTTCATATACTCATGCTTTTCAACATATAAACACATCAATACGAATCATAACATGCTATAAACACTTTCTTACCTTCTTTTTGAATTCTAGAACTCTAAATCTTGACTTCTCAAGTTCAAGTTTACAAGTTTTCTTTACTTGAAGGTTTTTCTCTTTAAAACACACACTTCACACTTTGCACTTTCAGAATAATTAGCAGATCGTTCTTCAATTAACTAATTACATACACGTATACATGCTTGAAGAAAACTACGCAGGAGGTGGCTAATAAACTACTTACTTTCCATGCATACATACATACATATTAACACACATGCATACATACTTAACTTTCTTTTCTTTTCCTTTCTAACCAGTAAACATATATAATAATTTAAATTAATTAGTCAATTAACTTAACAAAATACATAATCAATTAAAACGAAACCAATCACATACCGCTAGCCTGCTAATCTCCTAGCCCAGGTTTGCGGGTGTTACAAATCTCCCCTCCTTAAGAGGATTCCGTCCTCGGAATCCCTTCTCGCTCAAACAATTGGGGGTATCTATCTTTCATCTCCGCTTCAGTCTCCCATGTCAAATCAGAACCTAAACTGTGTTTCCACTTGACCAAAACATTGGTATCCGCTTCTTTCGGAGCTTGGTCACTTTACGATCTAACAGTTTAATAGGTTCCTCAATCAGTCTCTTATTTGAATCAACTTTCAATTCATATACTCGGAGAATCTGGCTTTCGTCTTCAACCTTGCATTTCCTTAGATAAAAAAACATTGAACGTATCGTGAATACCTGCAAGCTCTGCTGGAAGATCCAGTGTAACTGTCTGGTTATTTACTATCTGACGAATTGGGAAAGGACCAATGTAGCGGGGAACTTCCCGCGTTTGCTAAAACAAATCACGCCCTTCCACGGAGAGACCTTTAGATACACCAATTCCCCCACATCAAACCTTACTGGACGACGTCGTGGATCCGCATACATTTTCTGTCTATCTCTGGCTGCCTTTAACTTTTCTTTGGCTATAGCAACCTTGTCATCATTTATCTGAATGATCTCGGGCCCTGCAAACTGTTTCTCACCAGCCTCTAACCAACACGTCGGAGTACGGCAGCGACGACCGTACAACATTTCATATGGAGGCATTCCAAGACTGGAGTGGTAAGAATTGTTATACGCAAACTCTATCAATGGCAGGTGCGAATCCCAAGATCCACCATACTCAATTACACAGGCACGTAGAATATCTTTGAGTGTCTGTATGGTTCGTTCAGTCTGACCGTCAGTCTGGGGATGATAAGTAGTACCAAATTAATTCTTGTCCCCAACTCTCTCTGTAGACTCTTCCAGAAGTTCAAAACAAACCTAGAGTCTCTATCAGATACTATTGACAACGGTATACCATGCCTCGAAACAATCTCATCAATGTACATTTGAGCCAACTTACTCAGAGTAGCTGTCTCACAGGTAGCCAGAAAATGGGCACTCTTCGCTAGTCGATCCACGATCACCCAAATCATATCGTGATTCTTCCGAGTTTGCGGAAGTTTAGTCACGAAATCCATCATTATATGTTCCCACTTCCACTCAGGAATCTCCAATTGTTTCAAGGATCCGTAAGGTTTCTGATGTTCTGCCTTTACTTGTGCACAAATATGACATGATTCTACAAAATGTGCCACATTTGCCTTCATCATAGGCCACCAGTAAAGCACTTTTAGGTCGTTATACATTTTAGTGCTTCCTAGGTGTACAGACAGTCTCGACTTATGTGCTTCAGTTAAGATTAACATCCTCAATTCTCCAAGCATAGGCACCCACACACGAGTCTTATACATCTTCAATCCATGTGTATCATTAGTAAGTTCATCCTTACGCTTCCTTATCAATTCATTCATTAAGTTTTCTTCCTTGAGGGCTTCCAACTGGGCAAACTTCAGTCTATCCACTAAATCAGATACAATTTCCATACGCATAAATTGAATAGAACTTCCCGCTACCTTGCGGCTCAAGGCGTCTGCTACCACATTCGCTTTCCTAGGGTGGTATCTGATCTCACAATCATAGTCTTTTATCAACTCCACACATCGTCTCTGTCTCATATTCAGTTCTTTCTGTGTAAACACATACTAAAGACTCTTATGATCAGTACACATTACGCACTTTGTGCCATACAAATAGTGCATCCATAGTTTAAGGGCAAATACGACAGCTGCCAGCTCCAAATCGTGAGTCGGGTAATTCTTTTCATGTGGTTTCAATTGTCTTGAAGCATACGCAATCACCCGATCCCTCGGCATAAGTACACATCCCAATCCAGCAAACGTCGCATCGCAATAAACAGTAAAATCATCGATCCACTTGGCAATGCAAGAACGGGAGCCTGACATAAAAACTGCTTTAATGTCTGGAAAGCCTTATCTTGTTCACTACCCCAAACAAACTTCACGTCTTTTTGAGTTAACTTAGTTAACGGACCCGCAATCTTAGAGAAATCTTTAATAGACCTGCGGTAGTATCCAGCCAAACCCAAAAAACTCTTTATCTCAGACGGTGTCTTTGGAGCATTCAAGTTCATCACAGCTTCCACTTTTGAAGGATCCACTTTCACTCCTTCATTACATATCACGTGCCCCAAGAATTGAACTTCCCTCAGCCAGAATTCACATTTTGAGACCTTAGCAAACAGATGTTCTTTCTTCAAAGTTTCCAGAACCTGTCTCAAATGTTATTCATGCTCCTGTTCAGTCTTTGAATAAATCAGGATATCGTCGATGAAGACTATCACAAAATCATCAAGGAATGGTCGACAGACCCTATTCATCAAATCCATAAAAATCCCAGGTGCATTGGTTAAGCCGAATGGCATAACCAAGAATTCATAGTGCCCGTAAAGCGTACGGAAAGCTGTTTTCGACGCATCTTCCTCAGAAACACGCACTTGATGATAACCTGATCTCAAATCAATCTTGGAAAAGAACGAAGCTCCCTGCAGTTCATCAAATAAATCATCGATTCTAGGCAACGGATACTTGTTCTTTATCGTTCTCTTATTTTACTCACGGTAGTCGATACACATACGCAACGTACCGTCTTTCTTCTTTACAAACAATATCGGTGCTCCCCACGGGGACGAACTTGGAGGAATAAACCCTTTATCTAGCAGATCCTGAATCTGCGTCATCATCTCCCGGATTTCTAAAGGTGCCAACCTGTACGGAGCCTTCGCTACTGGTCTAGAACCAGGGATTAAGTCTATCTTGAACTCTACCTCTCGAACTAGGGGCAACCCTGGCAACTCTTCTGGAAACACTTCCTGGTATTCCGTTACCACCCGGACATCAGTCATTTCCTGCTTCTCTTTCTTTCCCTCAATCACATAAGCCAGGTACGATTCACATCCTCTATCCAACGCCTTCTTAGCTTTTAGACATGAAATAATCGGGATCACAGACCCAGCCTTCTCTCCCCTTGCTATTACCCGTGTACCATCTGCCAATGGAAAAGAGATCAACTTCTTGTGACACTTGATACTGGCTTGATTCAGACTCAACCAATCTATCCCAAGCAACACATCAAGCCCAGAAAATGGCATAACAAGAAAATAAACATGAAAACACACGCCATCTATATCCATTTTAGCTCCAGCCACAGCAGTCGTGACCGGAACCATCATGCCATCTGCTACTTCTATCTCTAAAGCAGTATCAAGTCTAATTACAGGCATATTCAACTTTTCACAAAATTCCACAGAAACAAAGGAGCGATTTGCTCCAGAATCAAACAATACTCTATCAGGAGTAGAGTTTATTAGAAACATACTCGTGATAACGTCGTCTGTGGTAGTGGCATCATCCACCGTCATTTTGAACGCCCGGCCCTCAGCAGTGGGTGGGTTCTTTCGCTTCTGACCCGCTCAAGACGATCCTGCAGCTCCTCCCCCTCCTGACCCTGACCCTGTCTTTTTACTCATCGGGCAATCACCAACTCTATACCACTCCCTCTTACAATTCCAACAAACACTTCTCGGGAGCCTGCAGTTCTTCAACTCATGACCAAACTGGCCGCACTTTACGCATCTCAAAGTCTGGGGCGTACACTGCCCATGATGATAAGATTTGCACCTACTACACCAAGGTGCCCGTTGAGTAGACCCACCTGAAGTAGGCCTCCTATTCTGCTCCCACTACTCTGTCCTCCTTGTCTCTGCTGAGCGTTATAATGTTCAAATCGTAATTTTTGTTGAGAGATTCTCTCCCCGCTCAGCCTATTCCTTGCAATTATATCTCCTTCAGCTGATTGGGCTAAAGTGAAAGCCTGAGATAGGCTGGTAGCCCATCTGGTGGCACTACGGAGATCCGGATGCAGTGCCCCCACAAAACGGGCAATCTTCGATTCTTCATCAGATACCCAGTGCTTGGCAAACCTCATCTTTTCATTAAATTGCTTGATGAGTTGATCCACGGTCATATTCCCGTTCATTTGTAAATCCATGAATTCCTTCTTGATTTTGGCTATCTCGAAGGTACCACAATATTGTTCACACAACTTTTCCTGGAATTGACTCCAGGTGATGCTCTCCTGTTGCTGCTCTGTAAAATGGCCGGTAATAGAATCCCACCAGACCAATGCGTCTCCTCTCAACATTCGCGTTGCATACTTTACCTTGAATTCATTTTCGCAATTACAGGCATCAAGTGCCTTTGCCATCTCTCTCAACCAGTTCAAGGTAGCGTTGGGATCAGAACTCCCGTGGTACTCAGAGGGTTTACAATCGAGAAATTGCTTGTAGGTGCACGGTTGTTTGTATCAGAGAAACGCAAATGGATAGGCTCCTGGTTGTGGATATGGGTAATAAAATGGTGGTTGCATCATCGGTGTCATAGGTGGTAAAGGTGTTGTCACTGGTGTTGTTGTTTCCTGTGTAGGAATCACAGTCGGCACTGGGGTTGGTTCAGGTTGATGTTGTTGTTGTTTCTCCATTCTTTGGACTTTTTTTCTGCTACCACTCATTTTCCAGTTGATATACGTACTCGATTTGATCCTCTTCACGGGCCTGACCCGATGTTCCAGCAGTTTCTGTATTTCCCAAGTGTTCAGTTACTGGAGCTTCAGTTATAGCTTGGGTCATAGGAGGAAGGATAAGAGTCTCTCTATCAGCCATAATCTGTTACAATCACATCACCTCATAACTTATTAGCATAAACCGTTAGTATCCAAAATACTAACTACTACAAACAACTCTAACTCACCCTAATTCCCCCGAAGGAAAGCTTGACCCGTCACGAGCCAAGATTTGGGAATGCAACACTCTAGCCGTGCATGCATCGCCAAACCTAGGCTCTGATACCAAACTGTAACACCGGAAAATCACATGCCATTTTCTTTAAATGCACTGCGGAAGCTTTAAGTAAACAAACTCAATTTACATACAAACCAATATTAACAAATGTACATTCACTGTTCACAACAAAGTATTATCTGTTTTAGTGTTACAAAATAAACAGGCTCGTTTCTTTTCAAAATCAAATATTAGAGTCAGGTCAACTTCTCCTTCAACAAACCTCACAAACACGAACCTGCAAAACCACAACTGAGGGGAATTATCAGAAAGCTAAGTGAGTAGAGGCTAAACCCAAAAGAATGTAATCACATATTCAAGAAGACCGGCGGTTCGGCGCAGAACCTACAACCAATGCCGGCCAAAGCAAAGGTTTACCGATAGCTCTCTACTGAATTGGCACAGTGAAATCCTCCTCTGAAGCAACATATGCAACAGTAAGGTTACCACTGTTCAACCAACCAGTAAACAAGCCCACCCCAATTCTACATATAGTTGATTTCTCAAACGCAACTCAAAATCATCCTAAGAGTGCGTATCGACCAAATAGTCATGTAGCAGATCTCAACAACCAATATCACATTCAACAGTTCAATCAATCCAATCCAATCTCAATCACATCATGCATCACATCAATAACATTAACCGAAATCTTTACCATCCGCGGTTAACGTCCACTCACCTCAAAATCAACACAAGCTCAGAGATCTAATATTACCGAGTCTTTTGATTGCCCGAAAACACAGCAACAATCAAATCAGTCTCGAATATATAAATATATCTTCTCATATATATATATATATATATATTTATATTTATATTTTAAATTCATATAAACAACATAATAAAGTCATATAAATAACATGCCAACTCATTCCAGTCAAAACACAATTAAAATAAGAAACCTTTCTGAAATAGGCCTCGTCGCGCCGCGACCTAAGACTGTGTCGCGCCGCGACACTATCGGATTTCAAATTCGTGAGTCAATTGTCGGATTTTTGTGGCGGATTTCTAAAGTATCGGATTTCAGGGTCGGATTTGGAGTTTCTCGGATTTCCAAGGGTCGGATTTGACAAAGTCTCGGATTCTCACAATCCAAAACCAAAATGTCGGATTTCTTCATTGTCGCACCGCGACCCATAAGCGTAGCGCCGCGACATGCAATCTGCAGGTCATCTTCCTCATTTTTCTCGGATTTCAGCCAACTTAAATTTCTTATAAACCTTTCTAACATCATATTTCTTCAAACAAAACACATATATAACATATAACATGTGTACAAAACATCATGAACACCTTTTTAATCAATCAAAACAACAAAATCTACAAAACCCACTAATCAAGCTTTCTTCCAAACTCCATTAATGGTGAAACTTCATATACTCATGCTTTTCAACATATAAACACATCAATACGAATCATAACATGCTATAAACACTTTCTTACCTTCCTTTTGAATTCTAGAACTCTAAATCTTGACTTCTCAAGTTCAAGTTTACAAGTTTTCTTTACTTGAAGGTTTTTCTCTTCAAAACACACACTTCACACTTTGCACTTTCAGAATAATGAGCAGATAGTTCTTCAATTAAGTTATTACATACACGTATACATGTTTGACGAAAACTAAGCAGGAGGTGGCTAATAAACTATTTACTTTCCCTGCATACATACATATTAACACACATGCATACATACTTAACTTTCTTTTCTTTTCCTTTCTAACCAGTAAACATATATAATAATTTAAATTAATTAGTCAATTAACTTAACAAAACACATAATCAGTTAAAACGAAACCAATCACATACCGCTAGCCCGCTAATCTCCTAGCCCAGGTTTGCGGGTGTTACACTATAGATCCGATTGTGAGCAACCGTTGGTTAGCAGAAATGGAAGGGGTTTTCCGTACCAGTAGGTGTTTACCAGAGAGGAAGGTTATGTACGCATCAAATCTGCTGTGAGGGGCAACCAAAGATTCGTGGACCATGTTATTATAGAGAAAGGCGGAATCACATATTGAGGCAATGACTTGGCCTCATTTTAAAGAACTGTTTGAAGTACAATTTGCACCTAGGGTTCGAGTATATAAAATCATAGAGGAATTTGAAAGTCCAAATGTGTGATACTAGATGAGTAAACTTGGAGATACTTGTATGAAAGATGAAGAACAAGTTAAGAACACAAGTATGAACACTTTGCTTCAATGCCTGAATATGTATTGCTATTAATCAATACGTGTTTACAAGCTTTGAGATTATAAATGTAAAGGTTACCTTGCAAACTAGGTTTGTAAGGTATAAATACTACAAGCCTCATGGGCCTAAGCCATATGGGCCAAGCCCATTACAAACTATTCTAGAAAGCATATATATAAATTACAAAATAACACAAGGTCTACAAACATATAATGGACTAACAATCTCCCCCTTTTGTAGCCTTGTGCAGGGTAGGGATGTATCATTTGCTCCTTTGACCAAGAAGTTTTTCCCGGCTTCTAATGGCCTTTGGTACCTGAACTTTTTCTCTAGGAGATTAGTAATTCTGGTTGATGTGCGTTTTACATACTACTTTTAAATTTATATTTACCGATTTATTTTACCAAAAACAACACGAATAGGCAAGGGCACCTAATCGTTTTATAGTTTAGAAAGTAAGTCGGGTGTCGAATACTTGGGGAACGAGTGTTAATATGATTTTATTAAAGCAAATAAAGCAACTAAAAATACAATTTAAAGCAAATAAAGAAAATAAAGCAATTTAAAGCAAATAAAGCAATTTAAGCAAATAAAGCAATTTAAACTACTAAAAACAACTAAAAAGACAATTTAAAGCAAATAAAGCAATTAAATGTAAATTAGGGGATTGTGGGATTTATGAAGCAAAGATTCAAACTTTAATATACTAAATTAACTACTAATGCTATTAAACTCCAAAAGAAAACCAAAGAGAGCTAAAAGCAAAGATTTGTATGGATTAAACTTATCAAATTAAAGCGTTCCCTCCCTAGACTCGATTTCACCCTTTTTAAGTTGATTTAATTCAATTAATTCATGCAATGGACATATAATTACTATATACCGATTTCTATACTGATTAGACTCTTGGTCAGATTATCTAACCCTAACTAAGTGATTTTATCAACCTTATGGTCATTGGGTCAATTAAAGCACTAAGTTAGCCAATTTTAGGTTTGTGTCAAGAAAGAGTTAATCTTTATGATTGTTTAAGTTCACAAATAATATATTAACATATAAATGGTCATTATATATTAATCACACACATTAAAGTTTCCTTTTTTAGAATTTTAACCTATGATTGGTGTATTACTAGTCTAGATTGTCTATTGGTCCTAAACAATCAAGATTCAAGTCACACAAGCGGATTGGTCCTTCAACTTGTGCAAACTCAGTAAATAAACTCTAAAAACAGAAACCAAAACACATGTGGATCATCAATGAAGCAATACAAGACAAATTATGTAGCAAATATGTCCAAATTAACATAAATTAACCAACTTTATTGAGTTCATCTCCTCTAGGGAGGAGAATAGGAAAGAACTAGCCTAGAACAATCATCTCAAGCTTCTGTAAATTGTAAATAAATATTAGAACAAAGAAGGAATGACAAAACCGTATTAAAGCTATGAATCCAAGCTTGATTCTTCCAAATTAGAGCTTCAATCCTCGAAATCTAGCCTCCAAAGCCTCTGTAACACTTTTGGACGTGATTTGACAGAGTTTAGGTGGAATAAGTTGGGTGGTTCGTAGATATATAACGACGGTAAAAGTCGGATAGTATTCGTCTCAACCGATTTGGAAGTTTGTTTAAATAGATAAGGATAAATCTGATGGACGTGTCATGTCTAGTTTTCTTGGACGAGTCGTGTCGGGTAGATCCTCCCGTAATCTTCTCCTTTTAAATTATGGCCTTATCATCACTAACGCATCGCGTTGGATGAACAAACGCGTTATGTTGGTGCAATTTCACTATATGACCATAAAAGTGAAATTGTAGCCCTCTGAGTCTAGTTTTCGTGGCCACTTGAATCATCTCAATACGAGTTTGTGTGAGTGAGATATGATCAAAATGGTTGAGGTGTGTCGGCGTGGACAACTTTTCCTATTTCTTCGGTTTCTTCAGTTTTTGCTCCAAACTTTCATAACCCGCCTCTTTGGCTTGAAATTCAAAAAATGAAGATAATTAAGTATATTTTTTCTTATTTAGTAACAACAACAGGCTAAAATAAAACAAATATCGCTTAAAATATATATCTAAATTTGGCGATACCACTGGTCATTTTCACAAGTATGTCTTGTTCTTGGACATTTCGGTTACGATAGCAGGTTCTGCGGTACTTTGAGATGCAAGGTTGTAGAGTACCGTCAGAATAGGGATTAAGTTCTGAGAGTCTGAGGAAGGCTTTGGCACCTGAAAAAGTAGACATTACGAATCCATCGGCACCTTCATAGTTGTCGTCGCCTCAATGATCGTGTATTTTCTGATTTGATCAAGCTTGGAGTGATGTCTGTTTGGCTTTAACACATTTATCTTTACAAGATCAGCCTCAGCTTCCAACTATAGATACATGAGCGAATTCTATGCGCAAAGTTGAGCTTTGGGCGCCAATGTATCTTCTCCCAACCCTCTTCCGCTTCTCCCCCTCATGATGTCCTAGATCCTCAGGATCATCATGCCTCCTTTTCCTTGAATCCGCTTGTGATTTGCAGGAGGTTTCCACTACTTCTAGCCTATGCCTGATCCCAGATACAGTTGTGGTTAGGGAATTTAGGGCTTGTAATATAGTGTCGTTGAAGGTGTTTGAGCTAGAAGGTGGGGCTTGGGGTTACTAAGATTACAGTGCTGTCAGTAAATTGGTTTGTTTTGATGTGGGTTAGCATTTATGGCTCGGGTAAGTGGGTGAGATTTTATTATTTCAGTGATCAAGGGTATTTTTGTGTCAGTGGTTAGGTCAAGATACACATTATTGGTGCTGGTAACCAAACGGTCATCAGTCGGGACCGGGGTTTCTTAAGGAAGAGGTTAAGCAGGCTGGCAAACAGCGGGTTGATTTACAGCAGCCACCTGAAACAGGTAATAAACAAATTAGTATGCAGATGTAGCAGACAGTTGATAGTTTTGACATGTGAATATGAGTTGTCATGAGTTGGAAATTATTCATATGTGAAATTGATAGGTTTGACTTGGACTCATGTTTCAATTTAAGTGAGCGTTTGAAAACTTTAAAAAATTTCCTAAGTGTTGAAAGTTGGACTATTGTAAATGTACACTTAGGTCAGATGAGTGAAGTTGGCTTCATTTTGGACATTAAGTCGGACCAATTGAAGGTCGGACCAATGAAAAGATTGGACCATGTGAAAGTCGGACCAGTATGAAACACAAAGGTCGGACCAAGTGTGAAATCGCAAATGTCGGACCAAGTGTGAAACATAAAGGTCGGATCAAGTGTGAAACACAAAGATCAGACCAAGTGTTCTTAGTATTAAGTCGGATCAACGAAGGTCGCATGAACGAAGATCGCATGAACAAAGGTCGGACCATCAAAGGTCGCATGAACAAAGGTCGGATCAAAGGTCGCATGAACAACTTTGTATTTAAGTCAGATCAATTATAAGTCGGATGAGTGACTTTTTAGTTGAGTCGGATCAACTAAAGAACACCAAAAGTTGGACCAAACATACACTTAATGGTTTTGAATTTTGAATTTCGTTTTCACTTCAATGCATTGTTTATCAACACAAAATTGGTACCTATGAGTTCGCAATTCATTCTAAACAAGTTTGTTGCTTTGAGAGAAACCAAAAACATCAATTTTGTAGAGATTTTCAACCAAAAGGACTGTTCTACTAAAAAACGCTAACCATTATCAAACCCCTTTTCAAAATAATAAAATCAGGCATTGTTTGAGTCTAATTTGTGCATCAAGTGGTTCACACATACTCAAAACACGATTATGACTAATTTTAACATTCAAATAACACCATTTAAGGTGGTTTTGAGTTCAAAATTTATGTCCTTCAAGCTGTATTAAGAACAAGGTAGAAATAGAGAAGAATCAACTCAAGATCCTTAATTTTGATGTTGTTTTTCATCCCTATTGTTGTTTACCTTAATTGTTGATGATGAAGAACTCGATTATAGGCTTTAAATGCACACATATAATCGGTTTTTACTTGAAGAATGAAGAAGATAAGGAAGAAGATGAACCGTGGTTTGATTTTTGACAGTTGTAAAAGTGTGGAGAGAAAGGAAGGTCGGATCGACTCTTTTATAAAGTGATTCGACTTTTTGGGTTCAAACCAGTCCGGCCCAATTTGTTTTGTGGGCCCGGTCCAATCCAAAGTCAAACTCGTTAAATTTTATCTTTGTTTTTTTGGATTTTATATATTTTTGTGTTTTTATTTTTGAGATAATAAAATTGAACTCCCTCTCGACAATTGAACAAATAGAAAATTTCAGATGTCGAAATTTGGAGTTCTTCAGCTGTGGTGTTTGTCAGTTTTCAGCTGATTTTCTGATTTTTCTCCCCCTCATGAATGCATAGTAGTGCGTTCATGTAGACTAGTGAACTACAACACTCACCCTAGATAGAAGCATCTTTATTCCTTCACACTTAACATAACCACGCGTAATACTGTTTGAAGAATTAAGGATAGATCAAAATAAGGAGGGTCTGTGGTGTAATGATTTACATTTTCAAGTTCAGCATTCCGATCTTAGACACCAAAAAGTCAAACCGTGATTCATCTAACGGTTTGGTGAATAAGTCAGCTAACTGATTGTCGGTATGGACGTACTGTAATTCAATGACACCCTTCTTCACATTGTCTTTTAAGAAGTGATACTTGATATCAATGTGCTTGGTTTTGGAGTGATGTACCAGATTTCATGAGATTGCAATTGCATTCTGAGAGTCACACAACAAGGGAATCTTAGAGTATTTTAGGCTGAAGTCTCTGAGTTGAGTTCGCATCCACAAACTCTGTGAGCAGCAACTACAAATTCAGCTTCTGCAGTTGACGTGGATACACAGTTTTGTTTCTTTGAACTCTAGCAGGCTAAGCGATCTCCTAAGAAGTGTGCACTACCAGATGTGCTTTTTGAAGAGTCCGATTTGAATCAAGTATCAAGTAGAGAAAATGAGAGTAGAGAGAATACACACACAACACCTTGTCTAATGCTTTTTATATTTCAATAGTGAGGGTGCAAAAGCTTACAAGGCCACTATCCATATACCTATTTATAGGCATAGGCAAAGGCGTGGCTTTCTTTACATTTAATACTAATCTAACAATCTCCCCCTAATGGAGAGAAAGCCTATTACATTGAAAGAAATGAAAGATATTACATTTGAGATCTATTACGAATGCCAAACATAGCTTGCCACCTCCGGATTATCCTTCTGCTATCCAGTGTCCTCTTTATAGCTTCCATAGATCTGACAAACCCAGCCTTTTAAGATTCACTTAGAGATAATTGTTCATTTTTAGCCGTTTCATGAAGTATATGATACAGAATCTTGAGAGTACCATCAGAGTATTCCATCATATCAACAATTCTGATGAAGATTTTTCGTTTTCGTTGATTTGAGAAGACGAAACCTCTTTGGCCAGAGAAGTTTGCATGATGTTCATCAATTACAGTCCGTTCAATTAAGACTTTGAAGATTTGGATGGCTCTGCACAGGTTTGAGCAAGTTGACCTCAATTTGATTACTTTCAATTCCAAGTTGTAGGTAATGCTCTCGTATGAATTGAATGAACTTCCTCATGTATTTCATTAGGGCTCCTCTTCCTTGTTGTTCCTCGTAAGATTATTTCAGTTTGGTGGAGTGATCCTCATAAATGAACTCTATGTTGTGGAGTTTAACATGACGGAAGTCAGCTTCATTTAGTTAGATCTTTTGGCCATCTGCTCTCTATATAGCATACACTACAAATTTATACCTAAATGATTTCTTCATTATAACTCTGAGGATTTGTTGATTGTATAGTCTGATATGATTTTCTCTCTTGGAGTTTTGTATTCATTGTAGATGTGTTCATATCGTCGCCTATGTTGATCATCAAGACCCCTTAACTCTGGAGGTACCTTGTCTTTGATTTGATTGGCAAAGATTTTTGGGATCCAATCTTTAAGATAAGTAGCATTTATCCCATAAAGGATTTTTCATTGCAACTCGGGTAAACATGTTGTTTCTATCGAGGCCTGGGTCAGTTTATGTGATTACTGGAGGAACTGGTTGGACATTTGGAGGTAGCGGCCAGTCTGACACCGATTGCAATTGAGAAGCCTGCTCTACGCAAAGATTTTTCCTCAGGATTTCGGCAGTTGACACTTGGAATTATTTAGGTTCTGGAGGAAATAGGTTGTGAACTTCCTCTGATACACTTTGGAGGACCCTTGTAAGATTTAGCTTTCGGATGGCGTCCTCCATCTGCTTTTTGATTACATGCTCCTTCGCAGTCTTTGCAACCTTTGAAGTAGCAGACTTTTTGGGTACTTGCAGAGGCATATCATCAAATTTGTCAACTATCCGTACTTTTGCCGCCCTTTCTAGCAATTTCTCGAAAGTAAACTCATCTATCTGTTTTAGTAACTCATCAGACTCATCCCTATCCCCTTGATCAACAGTTTCTATTTGATTCAAATTCTAGGATGTTTGGTTCATGTAGTTGTACTTGTTGAGATTGTTATTGTTGTTGTACTTGTTGTTGTTGATGCTGTTGTTGTTGTTGCTACTTTTGGTGATGTGTTTCTGTTGAGGTTTCAGTAGGTTCAGCCCCAATGCCCAATGCTGCTGCAAGTCGATCGGTCAGAGGAGTAAAGGTCAAAACATGAGCACGTTTCTCCCCCTCATGATGATCATGGTCGGGATCATCGTCGTCATGCTTGCGCTTTGACCCTGCAACTTGGGCTTTACAAGTTGATTCTAGAATGGTTAGGCGGTTCTCCATAGAATCCATTTTCTGATAAAATCCATTCCCAAGATCCTCCATGGAATTTTGAATGTCTTCTTTAATTTCATCCAGGTTACTCCCCTTATAGATTTGTTATTTTTGCAAGGTTTGGAGTAGATCAAGGTTTTGTTCGCTGTATGGGGCTTTTTCAGGAAGTTTTCCAAGCAACAGTGATTTTAGAGTATCCACAAATAATCTCGTGCCATTATCAACCTTAGGTTTTAAAGATGCAAGTGTTTGCATGATATCATCCAGCTTTTCGTGTATCGGGTTGAGGGCAGATTGTAATTGTTCTTGTGTAACAAACCGGGACTCACTAAGAGTACCCGTTGTAGATTCTGCAATAGAGGCAGAACTACTCACGATCGGGGCTGATGTAGTGTTGACCCCGGTGAGATTTCCACCCGATCCTCGTATGACACCTTTAGTGGTGCCACCTACGGGTGTTCTAGACGACTGTTGCGTGAACAGTGTCATGATGTGAATGAGTGTTTCCTTGTATTTAGAAAGAAAAGTAGAAATCTGCTGGATATCAATGTGCGGGGAAACAACGGTCGAGGTTGGGAGAGGCAGACCTCTAGATTCAATACCAGCCATCTCCGAATGAGAGGCCGATAGAGTATGAGTTAAAGCTCCGTGAGGTAAAACGGGTATCTATTGAGAGATAACCGAGTAGCTGGTGGGGTGAATGTGCACTGTTGGGATGACAGTGTCCAGTAGAAGATGTGGCTTCCCGACTTTGTAAGGTTGGTGTTCCCTCAGCTCTTTCTTTTTCTTGTCTCCCGACACTCTCACTCTCATCATCTTTTTTAATCTCACTCTCTTATTCTACATACCTTTGATACTCCTCTATATCAGCATCAAATTCTGGGGTTTGAGTCTCAATATCAAGAGGACCCGGTTTATAGCCATATATAAAATCAGTTTCGTCATTAAAGGCATCCGGAAGGTCTGGGAATAGATCAGTGAAGCTTACGCCCTCCTCCTCAGGCACCACTAGGGTTTTTGCTTTTTGTTGTTCAGTATTATCAGTTACCAGTGGTGCTACTCCGGGCATGGTGGTGGTCATGGCGATAGTATATGTGTCAAAGTCAGGCGCCACTGAACCGGAATGGAAATTAGGTGTAGGAGATTCACCTTCATCCCTCACTATGTGTTTTACCTTCATCCCTCACTATGTGTTTCACCTTCATCCCCTTCACCGCCCCTCTCAGTGCTTTTATCTCTCAACTCTACCCTCTCAGCATCTCCCATAGATGACTGAGGCCTATCACCTACATCCTCACTTGGTTCTACTGCCCTCGAGGTAGGTAAGACCAGATCTGGTCAAACCATGGGGGCCAATCCTACACTCTCCCAATATCATCTCACAATTTCATTTTGATCACATAGGTCCAGCAGGGAGACGACAAATGGTTGAGGTTGAATTGGATGCTCAGTAGTTAATGATTTTACATAAAGAAACTACTTCGGTCGGATTGAAATGTGGTTTGGTCACCTAGGGATCTCATCATTACAGTCTATTGCGAACTGTATCATCATTGGTACGAATCTTTGGTAGGGTAGAAATATGCCTTTTGTTCGTTTGAGATCTCAGAACTTTCCTTCCACCGATTGGACAAGATCATAGAAAGTAGGCTGGCATAATCCACATGTAGATGATTAGCCGCTGCATATAAGAGCTTGATCTGATTGGAGTTGGGGTATTCATATCCAATGTGCTTGAGAGTGTAAATCACCAATGTAGCCCATAGCACGAATACCCTCCGAAGCAGTGGATTCGTAAGGAATATCCTGGAAGTCAATAAGCAGAGGTCTGCTCCTTGTAGTTGGCAACCTCAAGATTTCCTGCAAACGGCTAGCGGTTATGCTTAAAGTGAAATGGTCAACATCACCACGAATGGACACATGGCCAGTGTCAGGATTGGTGTGTGTGTGGGACGTATTCCAGAACTGTTGAGCATATAATTCAGGGACATGAATTCCAGAAGTAGAAGGATCATAGGTGAGGGCATTGTTAAGAGGGTGGACGCGGAGAATTTCTAAAATAATGGGAAAGTTTGGGTTTATGAAATTGTCAAAATTTACAAAGTGGTTGTTATCATGGGTTAGATACGACAAGAATTTATGAGTGGTTAGAAGTTGGTCGTCGGGGTTGTGGCTTAGGCTAGTAGTCTAAGAACGGAATGAGACTCTGTCATCTTCCTTATGAGCCATTACCCTGTTAAAACAGTAAAAGGGTTAGCCATTTCCAAAGAAGTATAACCAAACACTTGTCAAATTGTACAAATTCAATTCAAAAATCAATCAACATTAACTTATGTTGACCCTTTGTCAAAGTTTTAAAGACTTGAAAATTTTAAGAAAAATGATAACTCTGAAAGTTTCATAAATAAAGTGGCATCTTTTGTGAACAAAAATATGTTTTGACACATATTTTACTACGAATTCATGCATTTAAACAAATTTGTAACATTGAAATTTTTCCCAATCGGTCCATAACATGAAGATTTTGTCCAAAAATGAAATCAAACCCCAATCTTCATTTAACCGAAGAACACGAAGAACACATTTTTGATTTTTCATGATTTTATCATTCGAAAACATGCTTTGAGTGTTCCTAAGGTTCATCGCAAGAGTTATAGGCCTTAACAACATCATTTTGATGTCGAACAGTCCATCTAAAAGTCTCGCAAAAGGCTTCCGAGTTGCACAGTAAAACATCCATTTTTGGTTTTAATCCTGATTTAAACATGATTTGGACACACATACGATGTATACCTGATGTTTATGATCAACTTTAGCACAAAAGTGAAAAATTTGGACAACAACTTAGATCAAATTATGAAAATATGAGTAACTAGACCGTTTGAAATTCAAATTCTTTGAATGCGTGAAGAAGAAGTCAAGTTCGAAAATCCTATTTATAGAACTAAAGAGAAACCACTTGAAGTGTGAAGGATTTTGATTGATGCGCACTCAAAGTGAACGTATTCCAAATTGGAAAACGCGCTCGAAGTCTACAAAGAGCACTGTTTTGAATTTGAAGTGTGAATACTTCGAGTTCAAAGGATCACTGTTAATAGGCGCTCGAAATGAACTATGAGTTCACTGTTTAGAGTTTGAAGTGTAATGACTTCAAATGTGAAGCCAAGAAGGTGCTCGAAGTCTTCTTGCATTTGTGTATTTCGAATTCGAAGTGAACTGACTTCGCATGCGAAGCCAAGAAAGGCGCTCGAAGCCTTCTTGGATTCAAGGATTTCGAATTCGAAGTCCACATCTAAATGAAAAAGGTGTGCGAAGTCTTCATTATCAGGAAAACATTGAATGCGAAGTCAACGCTTTAGTATACATTTGAATTCGAAGTTTGAATTCAAAGCCCAACTTACGAATTCGAAGAAGATTTGTATATATTTCGAATTCGAAGCCTCATGCATACTTGAAAAATCTTTGGGACACATGAATGCGCTCGAAATCAAAAGAGTTCACCCATTTCGAATACGAAGTGTATGTTTCGAATTCGAAGGGTATATTAGAAAATCATTTAAGCTTAGAAAATATTTTTGGGTTTTTCTTTTATCAAATTAAACACATATTTTTGGATTTTTCATTTATCAAATTTAAAACATAAATATTTTTGGAATTTTCATCATTTTGTGAATGTTTTTGTGATTTTCCAACTTTCTGTTAAATTTCTCTCCCTACAATCATGCTTAGCTTGTACTTATGATTGACACTCCCCCTCAAATTATGCTTTCTTTCTCTGCAAGATAAACAAACATTGTGAAATACTCACTCATAACTTAAGAAAAATAGACCATTCAGAATAGAAAGTGAAATACAGAATGTCCGACCTTATAATTCAATATGACTAATTTGGACACTAACTCATTGAAACGAGTATCGTCTAATAGTTTAGTGACCAAATCAGCCAGTTGATCTTCAGTCTTAACATATTGTAATTCAATCAGACCTTTTTCCACATTGTCTTTTATAAAGTGTTAGGTTTATTAATTGTATAGAATAGAAAATTACATTTTGGGTGAAGTTTATATTAATTACAAACTAGATGGTCTTATTTGTAAATATACTCATGGAGTATATAAGCCTATGTGTAACATCCAGAATTTTATTTATAAGTTAAAACGAGAAAATGTATAAAGTGATACACAAGTTATAAATGGATATATGTGATAAGATGTGGTTTTAAATTAGAGGGGCTAAAACCGTCAAATTATAAGTTTATTAAGTACAGGGGTCAGTTATGCAAATGGTTGAAACTTATATATATATATATATAAGTCCCCAACTTTGACATTATAAGTCAAAGTTGGCATTTCTTTTCTGCAAACTCACGAGCACAAGAACAAACTTCTGGCAACTCTCAATTTCTTTGAGTATCTTCAGTATGGATACATTATTCTCTCGACTTATGTCATATGTATTAATTTAAAGAATTGCAAATGAGTTTAAAAGGTGTGAAAATAGTATGTGAGTATCTTGATATGTAATTCAAGGAATTACCAAGGTTACTGTCAGACACACAGATTATGTTTAGAATTTATGTGGTGTTGAAAGCTTCACTGATTTTGAGAGCTTCGTACCGACTTGCTCCTTCAGAAATACATGAACTATTGAAACAACTTCGAGAATTGTTAAATGTGGGAGTTTATAAGACCCAATAGCTTTTCATGAGGTGTATTTATGTTATGTGTATTAATTATTATGAGCTCAATAAAGTGATCATGAATATATGTCCGTTGTTCAGAATATGTGAATTACTTGATGAGTTATAATGAAGTAAAGTGATTGTCAAAGCTGACTCAAGGTTGGATTTTCATCAGCCTAAGATCAGAATGGATAACATTCCTTAAATTGTGTTCAGAAAATGTTTAGATATCTTGAAGTGGTTATGATGCTTTTTGGCCTTGCTAACACACTAGTAGTGATTATGTATTAAATGAATAGGGTGTATAGGCCAATGTTAAGTAGGTCAGTAATTGTGTTCATCAACGATATACGTAATTATTTCGGAGGTTTAGCACATCATGAGAATCATGTTTGAAAAAAAATGTTAGTGACACAGAGTAGAGAATAGTTATATGTTAAGTTTTCAATGCGAATTTCAAGATATAAGAAATGCAATTCTCTAGACAATTTATTAGTAGAAATGGGATCGAGATGAACTCTAAGAAATAGAGAAGGTGATGAAGTGGGAGCCGCCAAAGAACCCGACAGTAATCAACATTTGTATGGGATTATTTGTAGAAATTATGTGAAGCAACAGTTTGCACTATCTGAATTGATTGAAGAGATGATAGAATTGTGTGATGCCTGGTACAGTGGTTTGGATGAATGCAGAGGGACAGAATTAATGTTTGCAATTCTAGACAGTTAAAACCACACAGAAATAGTTACCTTACTCATGACAGAGAGCTAGCGGCAATAGTTTTGTTATTGTAAATATGGAGACATTGTTATTACAATGTGAAGTGTACCGTTTACACTAATTATAAAAGTTTGAAATATTATATTATTCGGAAAAGGCTAATGTTATAGCCGATAGTTTGAGCAAAAAATCAGAACCCATACTTAGATGAGATTAGTCATTTAAATGATAGTTATAACACTCATATTTAAATGTAATGAGTACGGATCAGTCAAAAGTGAAAAGTGTATTAAAGAATGGGTGAAATGACAAGTAATAAATCCGATAAGACATTCGTGATATACTGATTAGATATGACCGTGTATGAGTATCGGGTTATAGAGATGCATTTCAGACACATCTAAATGAACCTCACAAGTTTAGGTTTTCTATTCAGTCAGAAGCTACCAATTGTATAAAGACCTGAGGGTGGATTATTGGTGACCGGATATGAAATAAGATGTAGTCAGATAAGTGGAAAAATATTTATAAATGTGTACGAATGAAGGCCAAACGTCAGAAATCATATATGAAAATATTATTATGAATCTGAATACCAAATTACCCAAAAACCCTATGAGGTTATAATGTTATATGGGTGATTGTAGGCAGTTTAATTAAAAGTGTGTATTTGGTTTTCATTATAGAAACTTATTCTTCAGAACATTTGACAGATGTGTATGTGAAACATATTGTGTTATGTAATAGTATATCAGTGTTTATTGATTCAAACAGTGATACCAGATTCACTTCCAGAATTTAGAACAGATTTCATATAAAGTTAAGAATTAAGCTTCATCTCAGTACACTTAGAATGAAAGCAATATACAGATGATGGAAAGCATATTTTATGATCGTGTTATTGACTCAGAAGGAAAACTGGGGTACAAATTTGCTTAACGGAGTTTTGTATTACAACATATACTAGTCCAGCGCCGGGATGCTAATTTATGAAATTTGTATGATATTACTGCCAAACTTCAGTGTATTGGGTGATGTGGGTCAGAAAAAGCGGGATAATACAGAAATGGTACAGTGAAAGACAGAACGGATTCAGAAAGTATGAAATAGATTGTTAGCCGCCCAGAGTAGACAGAAAAAGTTACGCAGATAGACGAAGGTTACCACTTTAGTTTTCAAGGGGGGGGGGGGAGACAATGTATCATTAAAAGTGTCACCGTGGAAAGACGTTATTAGATTCAGAAAGTGTTGATTATAGACCAGAGTTTTCATATAGTCATAACACCTTTCATGTGCTATATCTTAACAGGTGTATAGCAGTTGAGTCTGCGATTGTTTTAATAGAAGATGTTAGCAGTGAAGATAAACTATAATATGTGGAACGGCATATAAGTACGTCAGAACGAAAGGTTAAGACTTTATGTAATTAACAAATTGGGCTAATTAAGGTCCAATGGAAATACAGAAAAGGATCCGACTCTATGGGAACCTGAATAAGATATGGTGAGAAATAGTCCAGAGCTCTACAGTAGTTGATTTCGGGGACGAAATCATTTCAAGTGGGGAAGAGTTGTAACATCCAGAATTTTATTTATAAGTTAAAATGAGAAAATGTACAAAGTGATATACGAGTTATAAATGGATATATGTGATAAGATGTGGTTTTAAACTAGAGGGCTAAAACCGTCAAATTGTAAGTTGATTAAGTACAAAGGGCAGTTATGCAAATGGTTGAAACTCATATATATATAAGTCACCAACTTTGACATTAGAAGTCAAAGTTGGCATTTCTTCTCTACAAACTCACGAGCACAAGAACAAACTTCTGGAAACTCTCAATTTCTTTGAAGTAACAGCAGAACTAGTAGCTTACAAGACCCTAGCAAGAATCCAAGACTTGAGGTAAGGTTTAAAACCTTTGTTCTTAAGGTTTTGTGAGTTTAAACACATGATTCAATTGTGGAATCATGTTAGGGATGTTTGATATTGTTTAGATTATGTTTATCATTTGTATGAGGTGTAGGAAAACACCTCTAGTCAGTTTTATGATGATATTAGCGGATTTTAGTGAAATGCGACAGTTCTTGCTAAGAACAGTCTGCTGGGTCTGTAGTGTACACGGCCTGTGTAGCGGTACACGGCCGTGTAGTGTGTAAGGCGGTCACAGGGCCATGTAAGGTTACATGGTCGTGTAGCATGAGTAGTACACGGCCCGTGTAGAGGTACACGGCCCGTGTAGAGGTACACGGCCCGTGTAGGGTGACTACACCACATTGGCCATGTTGCCAGCTTAGGTCATGTAGCATATAAGGGACACGGCCCATGTAGGGATACACGGCCCGTGTAGGCCCTATTTCAAATCAGAATGTCCTTATGTGATATTTTATATATTGTTTATATAGTAGGTGATTGACTTATTACCTAAATCATTGACATCTGTGGATCATTGCATAATATTATAATCAGAAGGTGAGTCTTCTAGACTACTATTCATATTTACAGCATGTGTGTTATTATATCAGATTACTGACATGTAATGTTATCCATATGTGTGTATAAGCTTACTGCTTTGTGCAGTAAGTCTCAGAGGGGGTGCTTACTGTTATGTTCAGTAAGGCTCAGATTTTGTACAGTACTATGACCTATGTTGCTGCCCTGGGTCTAGAACCAGAGGCTAGCATTGTTTGCCAGACATACATGTATTATCTACATATGATTTTATACGTGTGTTTATATGATGTTTAGTCTGGTTTACTCACTAAGCTCTCGTAGCTTATTAGATACTATTTTTTAAAATGTTTTGCAGGTTTTAACAAAGGCAAGGGCAAAGCTTCGGTGTGACTACTTTTTGATAAACTCTTTGAAACACTTAACGCCTGGTTTGTAAACATCTAGTTTTTGGTACTAAACTTGTGACAGTATTTATGTGCGTATCTTCTGATACATCAGGATTTAAAACAAGTTATGCTTCCATTTTATGTCACACTTTCAGATGCAAACACTTATATGTGTTTGATCTTAATATTTCAAATTTTAGAATTTGGGGCGTTACACTATGATTAAGGCTAATCATGTATCAATTGCCATAATCAATGATATGAACTATGTGTTAATCAAGGTGTAATTAATATTCTCTCATAGTTCTACACATGCAATTGAAGATTAGCTTGATACTTGGATAATTAAGGGATTATCAATTTGTATCAGAGCCTAAGGAGTGATTTGATTGAAGATTAGATCAAGAATTGCAAGAAATTTGAAGAAATATTGAAGATTTTTCTGGAAAATTCGGATTTAGTGTGAGCTGTGATTTTCAAAATTCGTTACAAATTCATACGATCTTCGTTTGAGCTGAATTTTGGATATGTTGTTCATCATGATGAGAGGCACCTACAATAAAGGTTTCATGCAAAAATTCTACACCGTTTGAGAGAAATCAAAATTTTCGGTTTCTGGGTTTTTGGTTGGTGTTCTTGAGGATGAAATTTGGGATTTCGTGATTTAATTGAGATTAAGGGCTATAATTCAAAATGAGTCTTAGCATTTACATGTTGAATCATTCTGGAAGGTTTCATATCATGAATCCTAACATATATGGAGTAATTTTAAATTTTTGTGTTTGAAGGTTTCATGATATTCTTGGTGAATTTTGGTTAAATTCGTGAATTTTAATCCAAATCGTTGTAATATGAGTGTTTTAAAAGTGTTTTTTTAGGTGGAGATTAATTAATTTGAAGAGAAAATTCATTTCGTAAAAATTTGAAGATTCAAGTTAGATATGTTGGAATATGCCCACTGACACACACGAGTTGGTATCACTGCCGATGAGGCATAGGCCTATTGGGTCACACAACAAGTATTGATTCCGGCAACACCGTTGAACGAGAGAGAGAAAAATACCAAAACTGGGTTTTGGTAGGGCCGGGCATGGCCGTGCCTTGTGAAGATACGGGCGTGCCCTATGCCAGGTCCGGGCCCAAGGCCAGCGTGCCTAGGGCATACCCATTGGGGCCGGCACGGGCGTGCCTCTTGGAGGTACGGTCGTGCCTAGTACAAGAGCACGAGCCCAAGTCGGGCGTGACTTGGGTGTGCCCGTGGGCTGGCATGGGCGTGCCCTGTGAGGCACGGCCGTGCCTCACACAGTAACAACCAATTTAATTAGACTTTTAAGTCTAGATTGAATGTGGTGTTAATGTTACTTAAGTCTAAATTTATGAGGACGTTTTGGCTGTCTTAGTAAGTCAAGAGAACTACTCAAAATGTGTTAGACAATTTGTTGAATGTGTGTGTAAACATATGAACATGAAATATGAACTTGTAACATAATGTTAGTTCATATACTCTCTCTTTGTACACTTGGAAGGTTAGTAACAAGGCACAATTGATCTTCAAGTTGTTGTAAGTTACCGGTGGAGCTTTTGGCGGCGTCCAAACATAGCTAGCACGTGGGAATCTATTTCACTTGGTGTGGATACCGGTAGAGGAATAGAACATTGTATTCTCATATTTATCATCAACAAGGAGCTAGAAGAAAATAATATGTTATATTTTCTTATACTTGTTCCTTTATTTTGGTTGCTTTTCCATTGTCTAGACTATGGTCCGTTGGGTGGTGTGTTGGTGGCACAAAACGAAACTATTTTATACTCGCTTTTGTTTCCGCTGCGTTTTCTAGATGCCACCAAAACCCAACAGTGGTATCAGAGCCATCTCTAACATGGCTTTGCACTCTTGGTTTGAAAACTGGAATTTTCTGTCAAAAATAAGTTTTCTGGTGACCGGGCACGGCCGTACCTTATGGGGTACGGGGTGTGCCGGCGGCCGAGCACGGCCGTACCGGTGGGGTACGGTCAGTGCCGGCAGATTTCTTTTAACGAGATTAAAAATGTATAAATCAGTGTACTGGCACACGGAGGGCACGCCCGTACCCTTCATAGGGTATGCCCGTGCCCCGTCGTGTTTTGGCCGGATTCTGGATTTTTGAAACTGTGATATTTTGTGTTATTAAAATCCAGTTTTTGATTGTGTTGGACCAGTCTTGGATCTGGTCATTCCCACTATATTTTGATTCCTTGAATTTATATATTTTGTATGGCTTGGCATGAAGTACATAAAAATATATATATTTAAAGTTGTATATATGAATATGTAATTTTAAAGGTGTATTAAAATTACTAATGCATATGTACAAGGATTGCCTTTTGTGCCTTGGGTGTTTTGTTGGCAATCTTAATCAAAATATGTTTGACATGGTTTTGTGGCACACCATGGTTTTGCTTTGGTTGTGGTTTGGTAACTAGATGCCCTTAGACCTATGCGTTGTGGTGTTTGGTTTGTTTGGTTGTGGTGGCCTGCGTGCCGTGTTGTTGTAATTTTTATAATTATTATTTGGTGCGGCTTGCATGCCATTTATTTATTCATTTGTACTTGTATTAGTAGCATAGGATTGTGGCTTGCATGCCATTTCTCCTTCTATATATTTGTAAAATAGTTTAGAAGTTGATGTTGTATGTAATACACCAACGGGAATCACGGCGTTGATGTCTCGGCAAAGTGGAGTCCCGATTGCCTTTTGGAGATGCCGGCTTCAGTGGGAGCACACCCAGCTAGGTGCTTTGGATCTTGGATTCCTTAGTTGACCTTGTTTTGCCCGTGTGGCTCGCGGGGAAGATGCATAGGGTTTGGGCATGTTACCGAACTATTGTGTATGCGTGGTTGTTTTATATATTTATGATTTTGCATGGATGTGTAGGATATCGCATGCTAGATAATTTTTCCGAAATATATAAACACAAAGATTTATAAATTTGGTTTATATTTCTTTCTGCGTATATAGAATTAAGAAGATAATATAAATTTGTATTATATTATAAATGGATAAAATTGTATTTATCACTTGATTTGTTAATTCACAAATTGGGTTAAAATTGTTTTAACCAGGAAAAATGAAATCTTGTTTTTAAAATGTAAATCATGCGCCATCCGTAAGACGACACCACCCGAATCTAGTGAAACTTGGATGATTGTCGAGCTTTAGCACGAGTCATGCCGGGTGGAACAGTTTGGAAGGTGAGTGTGGTAACTCGCAATATTAGTTGTCGAGCTTAGCACGAGCCAATTATTGGCGAGAGTTCCACCGTGTGTCTTGACGGGCGGTTTACAATTCTTTTTGTGACGCTTAGGTGGCGTCGAGCTCTAGCCGAGTCATTTAAGGGGATCAAGTTAGAATTGGTGCGCGAAGGGATCAAACATGCCAAATGACATTTTGATTGTCAATGGATCCCACAAGGATCTTGAAGTTGCAAAGTGTTTGCAATCGGTAAAATGGTTACCGGCCTAAATAGCTTTGCTTTGTGATCCGCGGTAAACCCGTCATGAGGTAAAGTGAAATATGGTTTCTAGCCTTGTTTAAATTATTTGTTTTGATAACTATTTGGGTAATTATTTATACAAGGATTGTATCTAAATTCACTAAAACGTGTAGTCTAAAAATTGTAGACGACAAACGTTAACAACGCAACACCGAATTTGTCTCTCCGTTCGTTTCTAGAAAAGGAGAAACTCGTAGGCGTGAACTTTGTGGATTGGTATAGGCAATTGCGAATTATCCTTTGCCATGAATCTAAGTTGCACATCCTCGAGGAACCTCTTCCGAAACCACCTGTTGCCAACACAAGTTGGGCCACTAGATACGCCTTTGAAAGCTTCTTTCATGTTTCTTCTTTCATGTTATCGACTATAAGCTGCGAGATGCGAAAGCAACTCAGGAATATGAGTGCGTACGACATGATTAATCGGTTGAAGGACTTGTTCCAACATCAGATTAGAGAGGAACACTTTATGTGTGTCAAGGCCCTAGTTGGTTGCCGGATGCAGGAAGGTGGGAAGGTTAGTGTTCATGTGCTTCGTATGAAGGCATACATTGACCAAATGGAAATACTAGGATTTCCCATTGGGAGGGAGCTTGTGGTGAATATGATTCTCCAATCCCTGCGCGCGTCTTATGATGAGTTTATCAAAAACTATCAAAAGGACAAAATGGTAGAATCCTTAGACGAGTTGCATGGCATGCTTAAGACTTTCAAGTCTAACATGGCCAAACGCAAGTTCGTTCCCACCCGGTTATTTGAGGAGCATAAAACCGAGAAAGAGAATACGACTCCTAAGGGAGAAGTTTGCTATTTCTGCGGTAAATATGGAAATTGGCGCCGCCACGCTTGTCCTGAGTGTTCGAAGGAGTTAAAGCTTCCTATGAGGCAAGGGAATAACATCTCGTTATCAGGTACATTTATGATTAGCTCCATGGCTTTTCTACTTCTTCGCTAGATTTGGTGAAATGCTGGCTATAACACTCACGTTTGTTGAAAATTGTTTTGTTACAAAGTGTAGGTGTTAAACGGTAGAAGTAGTGATACAGCATGGAGAGCTAGAGCTCAAGATTGGGAAACTTGGATGTTGTCTCAATTGAGAGGATTGGGAGTATTGATCTCGCCATTTCATCTAGCTATTTTATTACTTTACTAGATTAATATATTATCTACCCTGCGTAGCGAGAGAAATATTAAGTCTTTTTATGCATTGGTTGACGATGGATATTACTTTGTATTTGATATTTATATATTAGTGGTTTATTTCAAAGTTTATACATGTCATGGCATTTATAAGCTTTAGCTTAAAAGTAATAAAGTAAGCATGAATAATCCAAAATTGGTTTGGATTAGTTATCCAAGTGACAAGATTATTTTACTATGTAAACAAGACTTGCTTCACCAAGTTCCGTGTGGTTTGGAATCTTGGATGCATTTGATAATTGATCAAATGTTGAGTGCGAGAATTGTTTATTAGGCTAAATGACTTGTACATCTTTCATCGGCGTATGTAAAAGGATTGAGAGCTTGTAGTAGTTAGTTCACACTTGTGTGTTTAATTCGTTCAAGCAAATCCATGGGGATAACTACATGCACTTCGTTACCTTTACCCGTAGTGGTAGTAGGGGTTGGTATATTTTGAAACCTTTGAGGTGTTCGATAATTACCATAACGAGGTTTGTGGACGAAAGGTTAACTTCCTTAAATATTTTAAAGATGTTGAGTATCTTAATATATGATCTTATGTCCATCATAAGAATTGTGGGATTTATCTCATAAATTATTTCTCCTAGGACACATTGGCATATGGACCGCAAAGAGGAGGAACCGAATGTTCTTGGATATGTTCGGGTCTTGATGGATCGCAAATTCATACCCAATGTGTTGGGATACTTAAGTATGGCAGGCAATGTTCTATATATAAAATCAACAAAGATGGTTTAGTACGCATCTTACGAGAAAAGACTAGAAAGAGTGTCTTTGCTTGTCTATCTCAAAACCTAGATTATCCAGCCTACGTGTAGACGTGAGGTGGTAGAATCCGGGGACTAAAGATGCTACTCCATTAGGCATGAGATGTTTATTTCACGAACTTTTGAGGACTAGTTTTGTCGTTCAATAGCAAGTGGAAGTCTAACATCTATGGGAGCCAGTGGGAGTAAAACCTGATGTTGGCACTAGCATACAATCTGTAATGATTGGAACCCAGCATGGCAATGTTGGAGTACCTGGCATAATTCGTTACTCTTCGTATTTCTCATAGGAGTTGTCGTAAGGCCGGATAGGTATATGTTTTATATCTATAGGAAGATAACTCGATGATGGATTAGTTGAATTCATCAACTATCGGAAGTCATGGTAGGCCCAGTGTCTATTAGAAGGAGAGAGGTAAGGAGATTGGGATGCAATTCATGTAGGATGTCCAAGTATTGAACTTGGTTGATCCGATGCCTTGGTGTAAACCTAAGGGTATACACGAATTGAGATGTAGACAACTTCAAATACCGACTAGTGGTAAAAGTTCTGATATGATTGGCCGTGAGGAAGGTATCATGAATGAAAATTTTCCTAGTGGTAATGTTGAAGTCTACTTGGATGACTTATGATATAGCACCGCTTTCTCATGGCTATGAAAGTATGGCAGTGAATTGTAAAGACCCTATTCCTTTATAGGAATTTTGAGGAAGTGTTTTAATACTTTCCGAGAGTCTTGTACACTAAAAGTATCCTCGTATGGTCTACAATCCCAAGAAGTCTATTCATGGACTTGAACTTCAAATACCAACTAATGATAAATTTTCCGTTATGATTGACCATGAGGATGGTATCTTAAGGAAATTTTCCTAGTGGTTATGTTGAAGGTTACTCAGATACATGTGTTTATCACTGCAATGTAAAGATCGTATTCTTTCATGGGAATTTTGAGGAAGAGTGTTTCAACACTATCCGAAAGTGTCTTGTACATTGAAAGTATCCTCGTAGACTTGGATAAACATCGCAAGGTTGTAATCTTCACTTTAATGAGAAAATCATTGATTTCGAAAAGGGAAGATTAAACTTGGATGTATGCTATAGCTAGTGGGAGTTCTTGTGTTCCTTAAACTGTGTATCCATAATATGCTTCTTATTGAAGATAATATCCTAACTTGGAGGTTCATGAAACCGGGGTTGATGAATTATTGCTTCATAAGAAGAATTGGAAGATACGAACGTGAACTTTTCGGAGTGACAAAACTAAGAGAGTGACATTGAAACATGATGGACTAGTGTGTTAATTTAATTAGCAACTTGGTTTATCACATGGTTTCTTTTCTCTCATTTTGACATACTTGGAAGAACTCTTGGTACATTGTTCTTCAAGTTGATGTTCGATGGTAACAAGGAACTTTGAGTAATGTATTATTCTCGGTGAATTGTTATTGTTGTGTTGTTAAGTGGAATGTTATCAATTATAATGGTTCTTTAAGCATCATTGACTCTAATTGGGTTCTCTTGAGAAAATAAGAGTATGATGGCTTATATATGCGAACCATAGTCTTGTGCATTGTGACTCTATTGGATTCTTTGGAACAATTAGAACGCGAAGGCTTGGACAAAGGACCATGATCTTGCCGGCGCACACTTTATAAGTGTGTGGTCGAGAGAAGATATGGTGATTGTTACAGTACGCATGGATGTCACGTTGTGAATCCGCTTACTAAGCTTTAGTCGTGAGCTAGTGATGAGTTTTCATACTAGGCTTACATACACTTGGTTTACAAGTGGCTTAGGCTTGGGTTCGTTTAGTTGAATTTGATATATTTTAAGTTGGGAACATTAAATCAATAATGTGCTTTGATTGTATCGATTATCAAATGGAGATTTGATAATGCGCGCAGAGGGGGTGCTTTGGTTAGCCTTTATTGTGTTCCATCTTAGCATGTTTAACTACTTCCTTGAATAAATTTATTTATTCTAAATGCACCACGATCGGTCGTTCTTCATTGGAAAGGAAAAAGTGAATTAAGATCGAGGCAAGTGGTTGGTTAAGTATTCATAGTGGATTGAATACATGTTTTCGCAACACTAGCCTGTACTTGATAGTTACCAAGTAATTGGAGGACCCGCACCTGAGTTTACTTCATGGACATGATCACGAGTAAATCAGAATGATAATATTGTTTGTCCTTTTACTGGAGATACATGGGCTTCTTGAATAATGATATGGTCATGTTTAGATTGCTTTCTAACGCAGTTCGTAACTGGCTGTTATAAGGAAAGTTTTCAGGCAAGAACTTATTATTATGACGAAATGATGTAGTCAAAGGTATTCGTTCCTCTTTAGAGAGATATCCCTGGGCCCCTCGTTGACTGAACTGATGACATCAAAATGCATGGCCGTGCTCAAGTTGAATTGATAGTGGATCAATTTTGCAACTTGTGTTGTTCGTCATAGTTAGTCTAGATCGAGGAACATAATCGTGGATGTTTTGGGGTTGACAGTGTTCCATGACCTGCATTCACAATGGATATCATGAACGAAGGGATGAATAATCACTTATCTGTAGGACCATTCTTTATAGGTTGGTACTTGTCATGGGCGACATACCCTATGCCGACTTGGGGGCATAGATGCCTTACTAGAGGCCGCTCTATGTCAGTGTTACCTTTCGTGGGTGTGTCATGTTCAAGTGGGAGTTTGTTGGAATATGCCCACTAACACACACGAGTTGGTATCACTGCCGATGAGGCATAGGCCTATTGGGTCACACGCCAAGTATTGATTCCGGCAACACCGTTGAACGAGAGAGAGAAAAATACCAAAACTGGGTTTTGGTAGGGCCGGGCACGGCCGTGCCTTGTGAAGGTACGGGCGTGCCCTATGCCAGGTCCGGGCCCAAGGCCGGCGTGCCTAGGGCGTACCCATTGAGGCCGGCACAGGCGTTCCTCTTGGAGGTACGGCCGTGCCTAGTGCAAGAGCACGAGCCCAAGTCGGGCGTGACTTGGGTGTGCCCGTGGGCTGGCACGGGCGTGCCATGTGAGGCACGGCCGTGCCTCACACAGTAACAACCAATTTAATTAGACTTTTAAGTCTAGATTGAATGTGGTGTCAATTTTACTTAAGTCTAAATTTACTAGGATGTTTTGGCTGGCTTAGTAAGTCAAGAGAACTACTCAAAATGTGTTAGACAATTTGTTGAATGTGTGTGTAAACATATGAACATGAAACATGAACTTGTAACATAATGTTAGTTCATATACTCTCTCTTAGTACACTTGGAAGGTTAGTAACAAGGCACAATTGATCTTCAAGTTGTTGTAAGTTACCAGTGGAGCTTTTGGCGGCGTCCAAACATAGCTAGCACGTGGGAATCTATTTCACTTGGTGTGGATACCGGTAGAGGAATACAACATTGTATTCTCATATTCATCATCAACAAGGAGCTAGAAGAAAATAATATGGTATATTTTCTTATACTTGTTCCTTTCTTTTGGTTGCTTTGCCATTGTCTAGAGTATGGTCCATTAGGTGGTGTGTTGGTGGCACAAAACGAAACTGTTTTATACTCGTTTTTGTTTCCACTGCGTTTACTAGATGCCACCAAAACCCAACAAGATATGAGTTTATGTGTTCTTGATGTTCTTGAGAAGATGAAGTTATCGGATTTCATTAATCCGATTAAGTGTTTATCGGATTTGACATTTGGCGGATTTGGTTTAGGCGGATTTTGAAATTATCGGATTTGAAAAGTGTCGGATTTGAAAGTGTCGGATTTGGACATATTTGAAAGTGTCGGATTTGGACATATTTGAAAATGTCGGATTTGGACATATTTGAAAGTGTCGGATTTGGGCATATTTGAAAGTGTCGGATTTGGACATATTTGAAAGTGTTGGATTTGGACATATTTGAAAGTGTCGGATTTGGGCGGATTTGAAAGTGTCGGATTTGCTTTCTTCATAGCAATTTTAAATGGCTCAAAATTTAGTTGAAAGTACAAAATTTGAATTTTCTTGGACCCCGCTATCAGGGGCGCTGCCCCCGAACCCCCGTCGTCGTTGTGACTGAATTAGAATAGGATTTTCTCAACTCATAGTCAGTTTACTTGATTCTCCTAGTACAATTTTAATTATTGTTGATCATTACCAACTCATTTTTAATTGATCAAATCATTATTATTGATTAATTTTTTGATCAAATCAAATCGTTTCTAAGTGATCGTATATTTTTCAGGTATCAAGATAAATATCAAGATGTGAATGAAGATTCCACATGTTGAAGTAAATTTTGAGAAAAAAAGGCAGAAGGATTGGTTAATTAGAATATCCAGCTCAAACAGAAGATTTCTTCACGGAACAAAGAGATTCACAAATTGACACGGAGCAATCTTATGATTTAAGGATTGAACGTATATCAGATGAAAAAATCAAAAAAGATAAACAGATGCAAATTCTGAGTGGAGAAAGGTCATTACTAAAAGAACAAGTTGAATTTGAAAAGAAAAGAGCAAGTGAATTACAAGTTGAAAAAGCTGAATTGCATGATAAGTTGAAACAACTTGAGGAACAACTACTTGTTGAAAAAGTTGAGTTACAGAAAGAAACAAAGGTATTAGACCTAGAAAAGAGTTTGGAAAGTGAAAAGAAAATGTTTGAAGAAGAAAGAAACAAGTTTGTGGAGAAAATATCACAACTTGAAATACATTCTGAAGTGGAGAAAATGAAAGCAGAGATTTTGTCAGAAGAGAATGACAAGTTCAAAGAGCAAATGTCTAGAGTGTCTGAGGAAGTTCAACTTTTGGAAAAGAAATGTCTAGAGTATAAAGTTAAAGTTGAAAAGAAGGAAGCAAATACAGAACATGTAAAGAAGAGATCAAATGATCTGAAAGAAGAGAATGCCAAGTTTAAAGATCTCATATCTGAATTTTTTGTTGAACGTCAAGACTTTCAAAGGATGTTGCAGAATGATGATAAGTTGATAGTGAGTTGAGGTATTGAAAAGGCTGAATTGCAAAGAAAAGTCACAGGACTTGAGCAACAGCTTCTTACTTCTTCTAAACTATATATTCCCAGCTCAGTTCTGAAAAACAAAATATCTGAGCTTCAGAAGACTCTGGACACAGAGAAGAAAACATTAGAGAAAGAGAGACTACAGTTTTTGGCTAAACTCAAGTTCGCAATGCTTCTTGCTGAAAAAGCTTCTGAATCTACCAAGACTTCCGCTGACAATATCAATTTTGATTCAGAAACACATTGTGGTAGCGATACTGACTCTTATTTTTCTGTTGCAGATGCTGAAAGTAAAAAATCAGATAACGATTTCATTGATGCTTCTACTCCCAAAGCAACTATGTATTCTCAAAAGCCAAAAGAAACTGAATTTAGAAGTCAACAGAATGCATCTTATTCAAGTTATATTGATTCTGAATTTTTAGTAAGCTCAAATAATTCTTTACCAAAAACTAAACAAGCTTGGATTCCAAAGAAGAATCTAGGTGACATGTTTGTAAAGATATCATCATTCTGGACTGAAAAGAAGACAACCACAGAAATCTCAATCTTTAATTCACCATGTGGTTCAATCAATCATGTGCATTCAAAAGCATGTTTTTCATCATCAGAATTCTGTATCAAAAATCTCATAACTGATGAATTCTCATCCAACGCAATACCTACCAGGACATCTTCAGAAACTAAACCTAGAGCATCTGAGTTTCAAATGAAGAATGTCATCAATGATGGGTTTAAGTCTAATGCTGTACCACAAAGAAGAATGCATAGACAACAACAATCTGGTAAGGACAATCATGCTGATATGCAATATCATTCGTTTAAACATCTAAATACCAAATTATTTTCTAAAGCAAATCATAAGGGAAATTTTATGCTCAAAACTGATGTCAAATATCCTTTTGTGGTATACTCAGTCAAGCACTTAATCAGACTTTCAAAACAGAAGATTTGTAAAACTTCAAGAACAAATCATAAATTTGTTGTTCAAAATGGTATTCCCCAATGGCACACATGCCCAATGCATAGAAAGGTTCATAAACCTAACATAGTTGGACCCAACTTCAAGTGGGTACCAAAATGTGCTTAATTTGTTTTATAGATCAAGTCAGAGACATTGTGGAACACAATGAAGATCATTTAGAATGTGTTGAAAAGCACATTGTGTTCAGTATGCTAACAAGTTTAACATCCTGACTTGAAGAAAGATAAGTGTTCCTTGCAGTCCATTTCACATGTCATTGTGTTCAGCATTAGCCCGAGTCTAATGATCTGAGAATCTTAATGTTTGTAATTTATCATTCCTTGATATAACTTGTGTGATAATGGTTCATTATTTGTAGGGGGAATAAGAACGACATAGATTCTTTGATAGACAAATAATTTTTCGTTGAGAACCTACAAGATTGAAATTTTGTTTTAAAATAAAAACTATTTTTGTGCATTCTTGTAGGGGGAGCAATTTTTTTCTAACATAGTTGATGAAAAATCTACTTAGGGAGATTTTATTTTAAAAATGAAAATTTCAAAAACAATACAAAATTTTAAAATTCAAAAAGATTTTCAATTTTCAAATTTTATCGTTTTCCCATCGAGAAGGCATTCATTCGTCGATTCATTCTGATGTCTTTCTTGATTCATTTGAATGTTGATCTTCAGAACGCTCATCTTTCATTTCTTGAATTCTATCCCGATAATAATTCTGGAAATCTTTCCTTTATTGTCAAATATTCCATTCATTATGGAAACCGTTCATTCTTGTGTCAATCATTTTTTATGTGACACATACTTTTCAAGTGATCAATAAGGCACCAAAGAGTGAGGGAGTGTAGGATAATTCCACTCTTATGGTCAATCCAGAACCGGAAGGACCTGCCTTAGGAGTTCACCTTATGCTTAAAAAAACAAAGTAAGGATTTAATAGGTCAAATAGGTGAGCAGAATCATTTATCACGTGATACTGATTGGTGGGTAGAGATAAAATGAAAATGAGAGGGGTGGAACAGGAGATGGGGTGCATATGATCAACAAATCACTTTGAGCATACATGTCAAATCATTTTCTCATTTCTTGCTTCAAAAATCTTTGATTGTTCATATTCTTTGATTGCTCAAATCATTCTTGACAATCTTTCTCAACTGAATATTTCGTGAAAATCATTCTTGTTGACATCAATATGATTGCTCCTAATCATCTGAACAGATAACCAGTGTCCATTTGTATCCAAAGGAGATATAAACATTCATTTTGGGAAAAGAGTTTGAGGGAGAAGTTGAAAAAAATTTAGAGAGCTGAGGGTGAGAGATAGGATCAAAAGATAGGAAAGATCCTCTCCAAACAGTGTCAATCTGGGTAACCACATATACTACTAGATTTCATGTGTTGAAATTTGGTATTGAAGAAGACATCATGAACCCAGTGATGCAATGCACTAACCCCACCCATCTACTCAATTATCTCTTAAAAGATGATTGTTTCAACTTCACATGGAGAATTAGCACATTTCTATTGACATCTCACTTGGAGATTGTTAATATTGAAGCAAAGAGGAAAGTTACTCCGGTCCCCGACTTCTTTCATGCGCATATTGAGTCTAGAGCTAATTTCAATATTAAATTCAATTCTTAGGACACATGTTGGAATTATCAGAAGTATCGAGTTTTCGTAACTGATACCGGAACATCTTGAAGTGATATCTTTGTGATATACACGATGATTAGATGGAAATCCTACTAGAATCAACGCTATGCCAGTTCTGAACGTGGGTCACACAGTTTATTCAAACTGTTGTGCTAACGAGCAATCTATGTGATCTTGGTGTTAACATTTCCCAACAGGAACTTTGAGATGGTGCTCGAAAGACTGTTTTAGATACTTTCATTGTAATATCATTGTGGTCACAATGTCAAAGAGATACATATTTGATAAATTCAACTGAATAACATGAGGATGATTCTAAGCTATAAATGTTGAAGTATTCATGAACAAATCAAGCTGAATATCAATTACAATTACATGATGTCCATGAAGAATCCTGATCATCATGAGGGGGAGAAATTTTAAAGAAATTGAAATTCAGTGGATCTTGAAAGAAGGAAACAAAAATATTAGCTGATTCTTACTAAGTTGAAGACCAGATTCATGTGTTGAGAGGGAGACAAAGAAAAGTTTAATTCTGAAAAATCAATATATGTCAAGTCAAAGGAGAGCAAAGAAAAGAGATATCTATCAAATTTGAAAAAGATCAAGAGACTCAAAAGAAAAGATAATTGTGTGGTCAAGACTTTATGATCAAGATAAACAAGGTCAAGAGCTACATTCAAGGGGGAGAGAACAAAATATTCCTCATGCAAAAGCAATGTTTTTTTTGAAGACAAGAGAGCTCAAGATCAGAAAAAATAGGTTGAAGATTAGGAAAAGCTGAAAATCACTATATGTTAAATTGATTATACAACCAAAGGTTAAAAAGCCTAAGGTTACCAATGCAAAAGAGGAGTTTGAAGAGAAAAGATGTCATTGTATGCTATCAAGTTTCAAGTTCTCATCAAGATGTTGAAGTGAGTACTATTCTCAAAATGAAGAGTCTCTATTTAAAGATGAGAAGTCATTTTTGAAGACATCAAGTAAAGGTTTGAAGATTCCCCAAAGCTTCAAAAGAATATTAACCGAAAAAGAATATCTGCATGACTCAAAAGGGGAGATTGTTAAAGTTTGAGTCAGATGCCAAAAAGACATAACATCTTCTATTTCTATACAAAGGGGGAGATTGTTAGGTTCATTAATTGTATAGAATAGAAGATTACATTTTGGGTGAAGTTTGTATTAATTACAAACTAGATGGTCTTAATTGTAAATATACTCATGGAGTATATAAGCCTATGATTAAGGCTAATGATGTATCAAGTGCCATAATCAATGATATGAACTATATGTTAATCAAGGTGTAATTAGTAGTCTCTCATAGTTCTACACATGCAATTGGAGATTAGCTTGATACTTGGATAATTAAGGGATTATCATAAAGTGATACCGTATGTCAATGTGCTTGGTCTTGGAGTGGTGAACTGGATTACATGAGATGGCAATGACAGATTGTGAATCACACAATAGTGGGATCTTCTCATAATGCATACCAAAGTCAGATAGTTGATTCTTCACCCACAAACTTTGAGAGCAACACATTGCAGCAGCAACATATTCAGCCTCAACAGTTGAAGTGGATACACAATTTTGTTTTTTGAAGCCCAACAGACTAGTCTATCTCCCAAAGAGTGTGCACTAGTAGAAGTACTCTTTCTGTCTAGCATGCAACCAGCATAATCTGCATCTGAATAGGCATATAACGGTAAACTTGAATCTCTTGGATACCATAGACCTAAATCATGAGTACCCTTGAGATATCTGAAGATTCTTTTCACTGCCAGCAGATGTGATTCCTTCCGATTAGCATGGAATCTAGCACACAGACATGTAGAAAACATAATATCTAGTGTACTAGCCGTCTGATACAGTAATGAGCATATCATACCCCTGCATGTTTTTAAATCAGCTGCTTTTCTATCAAGATTAGCAGACAGTTTTGTTTTTGAAGCAATAGGGGTAGATAGTGATGAACAATTGAGCATGTCATACTTTTTAAACAAATCTTTGATATACTTGGATTGACTTATAAAAATGCCATGGCTCAGTTGTTTAACTTGTAATCCGAGAAAGAAATTCATCTCTCCCATCATACTCATTTGAAAACGATTTTACATTGTAAGTGCAAACTCATTACTGTACTTAGGGTTTGTAGATCCAAAAATGATGTCGTCCACATAAATCTGTACTAGAATTAGATCCTTTCCTTTAGCTTTGGTAAAGAGAGTGGTGTCGGTTTTTCCTTTTCTATATCCCTCACTCGGTAGATATTTTGACAGGACATCATACCAAGCTCTCTGGGCTTGTTTTAATCCATACAACGCTTTGTTGGTCCCAAAGAGGGTGAACAAGCAACCGATACAGTGTAGAAGGAGGGGGGTTGAATACACTTTAAACAATTATACAACTTAATCAAATGTATATTCAATTTTCAAAACAAAACAATAACTATTATCACTCTCTAATCAAATCAACAGGATGATTTGATATTACAATGATTATAACCTCAACTCTCTCTAAACACTCTTGAATCACAAACTAATTGATGATCGAATTTCTTGTTAAAAGTGATTAACAAGAACTCTTGAAAACTCTCTCTAACTTTGAACTTACAAAGTTATCGCAACTCACGCGTATCAAGTATCACGAACACTGTACGTTTTGCAACTTATGCTGTCTTGCAACTTATGCTGTATCACGTACTTGTTATCATATATCTTCGCTCATTCGTTCGTGTATTTATTCGTGTATATAAACCCAGAAGAAGGTTTATACTTATACTTGATATATCTACGAACAAATCGCAGTTTAAAGATAGAACTTATCTTTTCTTTAAAACCGTAACAAACTTCTTAATTAGAACATATCTAATTAATTCCGTTTGAGATTTCTATCCAACTAATAGATAGTTTAAATTAGGTTTAGATATCCTAATTTAAATGTCGTAGATATGGAGAGTTTATAACAGAATTTAGAACTTACTTAAATTCTGAACTGAGTTCTGACATACTCAGTCTTGACCTTGTCAAGCTAACTTCTTGAATCTTGGATTCTTGAATCTTCAAGTTTTCAAGTCTTCACTGAGCTATCTAGTACTTACATAGAAAACTCTATATCTGTTCAAACGCTAACTACTCAGCTTCAGCTGACCAGTCAGTCTATAACAGACTTACATAATTCCTAACTCTTAACCTATCATCTTTACATATCTATAGTTTGTCTCATCAAATCTAACTATTCTAAACATGGGACTAACAATCTCTCCCTATTTGATGATGACAAAATATTGAATCAAAGTAGGTATAGGTTAACAGAATTATGTCGAACCACTCTGGAACTGACCAAAGTTAGTTCTTGAAATAAGTATTGAACTGATCCATACTTATTCACGTATCTTGAACTTACAAGATGTTTATGTAACAAATATATTATAAGACTTGTATTCTAAGTATTTGAATATACAACTACTTAGATTCTGAACTTATCAGAAGTAATTTAAGTTCTGAACTTACAAAACTTATACAACTGAACATATCAGTTTATAATTGAACATATCAATCATTAGCTTCAACTTACAAAGCTTTTTGTTTGAACATATCAAATAATAAAAAGTTGAACATATCAAACTTGAGTTTGTATTAATGAACATATCATTTACATAGTAGCTTAATCTTTATCAATCATCACCTTCTGGCATATCTTTCACCTCAGCTTTCCTTAATCTTATTTCTTTGTAGAGATGATATCTGAATACTGAGTTCTGAATTGAGTCATCACATAGAATTCTCAAGTACAGAATCAATTCCAGATTTGCCAAATGAAGATCTGTTACTTTCAAGAAACATTGATTACCTTCCACATCAAGATACAAGAATCCTTCCAGTGGTTGAGTGATATAAGTGTTTTCTCTGAATTCAACTCCCTCTGGAACTTGTAAAATGATGTCTCTTTTAGCTCGCTGTCTCGCCGCTCTAACTCTTGCAGCTTTGCCTCGATTAAGGAAAGTATCAATTTCATCAGCAGGGATCTCACCTAGTTGATCGATTCTTATGAAGATTGTCTTAAGCACATCAACTATCTCTTGTCTGATTTGACTCTTTTTCATTTGCTTGATAGTTGTGGCTACGATCTTCAACTCTGAGAACCCCAACCTGTACAGACATCTCATATCTAGACCAATTTCTTGTTTGTTGTCTAGTACAAAGTTGATGATTACCAATTCTCCTTTTCTACTCAGTGTAATTGAATCAATCTTGTTATTAAAATGTGTTCTTTTATAACAATGCCTTAGATCCACATCCGAGTAGGGAATTAGGGCAGCTCTTGGACCAGAATAATCAGCTTCAGCTTCAGCTCTGGCAGCCTCAGCTTTAGCCTTTTCTCGTTGAACTTCAGCTTGTCGTTGCTGCTCTTTTATTTCCTCCACTGTTACGCCTAGTTCTTTAGCCATCTCTTGTAACATTTGCTCAGCAAGTATGTCACTGTCTTTCTGTGTTGCATCAGCTTCATCACTTGAGTCAGATTCATGTGCAACTAGTTGAGGCTTACCTTGTTGCTCTGGCTCAGGCTCAACAATGATGACCTTTCTTTTCTTCGCTAGAGGCATAACACTTCTTTTATTTCTTTTTACCATCTCAAACACCTTACTCTTCCCTTTATCTATTTGTGAAGTTGGAACGGACTCAGCTTCAACAAATTTTGACAAATTAGCTTGAGGAAGATTGGTATGAACAACTTGAGATATTTCTTCAAGTGGAGTTTCTGGTTGAGCTTGTGAAGTTGTGGTAATTTGGACTGTTGGAGCGTGTTGTTGTTGAGAAGCTGATCTACAGTACTCGTGAACTGATCATGAGCTTGTTCAAATTGTACTTCCTCTGTATGCTCCCCCTCAACCTTATCATCACACTTCTTTGATTCTTCCTCCCCGTTTTTGTCATCATCAATAGGGGAGGGTCTGAGTTTGAGCATGAAGTTTTTCAAGTTGGCTACTGAAGTTGACAAATCAGTATGTTTGTGCATCAACTCGGCTTTGTCATCTTTCCTCTTCCTGTGTAGAAGCTCAAACTGTGTTTGTAGATAGTCCATAAGTACTTGAGCATCAGTGGTCATCAGCTTGGGCTCCTCAGGTCTTCTTCTTACCTCAACATCCTCCTGTCTAGTGGAAGAGTGTATTTCCACCGTAGGAGTGGCTGTTGAGTTTTCCTCAGTAGGTAAGGATGTGGGTTCCATATCCAAAGGTTGGTGATGACCTATGGAATCAAGGGGGCCATAATAGAGACCTTGTAAGCCTTCCTGGTGTATGAAAGGTTCATTGACAGGTCGTGCGAGAGTGTGTGAGAATAGAAGAGAAGAATGAACAATGTCGTGAGGTATGGTAGTGGGGTGAGCTAGGCTTATTGGTGAGGAGGGGGGTAATTGACCCTGGGGATTGGTCAGTATTTCAATGTTACCTTCATGGGGATGTGAAGGCACAGAAGTAGGCTCTCCTATGGCACTAGTAAGTATGGGCTGAGTAGACACCATACCCGGTATAGGCTTAAGGGTTGAACTGAGCCTAGAGGTTGGCACCTTAAGAGAAGGTGTCTCCCCCTCAGCTCCTGCCGGTGGAGGTATCAATGTGATATCAACTCCAGTGTCCTTTTGAGGTGAAAGACCACCTTTGGCAGTTTTCCTTGTATAGGTGTAGGATATCTCCTTGGTAGCAGTGGGCTGACCAAGGTTGGCTGTAGATTGGAAGATAGATGGAGATGTTTGAGGTGGAGGAGAGGGGTTAGACTGAGTTGGGCTTGACTCAGTCCTATCTCCTAAGTTTGGAGATGGAGAAGTAAAAGAGAGAGAAGAAGATAAGAGTTGCGAAATTATACCTGCTGCACCTAGCAGTGGAGAGTCAGAGCTAGGAAACAAACTCCTTTGCTATGAACTCGAAGTGGTGGATGCAATTATTTGAGCATTGGGTCTGAACCGAGTCCTAGGTTGATCAGCTTTAGGAGACTCAGCCTCATAACCAACATCGTCACCCACTTCTTCCGTAGCTTCCTCCTCTGTCTCAGCTTCACTTGACTCAGGAGTTGGAAGCTGTACATACACCCTCATCTGAGCACTCATTGTAGGGTGCCCAGGGAAAATGTCATGGGCGAACATTCTGTAGCTGAGAACAGGAGTAGGAATGGACTCATATTGAGCAGTATATCTTCTACCCAACCTGTCCTCGATAACCATGGATATAAATCTTGTGAAGGGCACAATGGTGTCCCTTATGTTCTTGGTTACCAATGACTTGAATGCCTCAAAGATAAACTCGGCGTAATCCACTCGTCGATCATAGAATAAGTTGTATAACAGTTGCATTTCAAAGTCATTTACATTATCCAGGCCTCCCACCTTGTATCCAAGGGAACGAACCATAGTGGATACCATAAATCCTCATGCCGTCTGGAAAATAGATTTCCGTATGACGCCAATAACTTGAGGATGACCCATTAAGGGTAAAACACGTCGTGATGTTTCCCTAAAAACCGTCGCTTCATACTGATTATGAATCGGGAGATGAAGAATTCGGCGGATACAATTTGCATCAACTTCTATCGCCACTTGTCCACTTAGGACTGTACCCCGTATAACCGGTTGAGTTGCATCCAGTTTACATGTATACTAGAACTCCGTGAGAAGTTGAGGGATGAGCACATTAGGACCACGAAGAAATGCATGTGCCAGGGGTCCTTTGCGAATGTAGGAGACCCACTCCTCATATCCCCTGCCAATTTTGGACTTCAGAATGTCGATAAAGGCGATGACGTTGTTTTGTTTGTAGGTGGGGAGTGCGTTGTTCTTGAAATTTCCACCACGGATCATTTGTTCAGTTAGATTTAGGGTATACCCCTCCATTGAAATCGAACTTATCGTATTGGATTGCACTTAAAAGTAGTAAGCACTTAGCAATGAACTCTGCACACAGAAACGTTAGGGTTTAAGAGAGAAGAATATTTTGGAAGTTTAAACGAAACATGATGAAAAATATCTCTTATTTATACCTTTTCAATGCGAGAGAAAAGTTACCGTTATCTGAGGGTAATAAATATGACCGTTACTGTAAAAAACTTCTACGCAGTTTATTACAACGGCTAAATTTATAGTTAGTTACCCAAACTCACACTGTTATATTGAAAAGATATTTTTATAAAAATTTCTAAACGACTGACGTTTAGTTACAGACACACCGTAAATATTATGGACTTACCATATTATTGGACATACCATTTGTTAGGACTAACCTAGACATGTGGAACTGACCATATTTTGGAACGGAGTACTCAGCTGATCCTGAGTGTTCAGCTTAGATGGAGTACTCAGTTGATCCTGAATGTTCAGCTTAGATGGAGTACTCAGCTGATTCTGAATGTTCAGCTTAGATGGAGCACTCAGCTTCAGACTTAGCAGTCAGCTCAGATTTTGACACTTAGTCAAATGTAGCACTTAGCAAAAATTAAACAGAGATAAAGAATGGAACATACCGAATAAGGGTTGAGCATGCCAAGCTTGCCAAGTAGAGCTGTAAATCTTGTGCCTTCTATTGGTTTAGTGAAAATATCCGCAAGCTGATCTTCAGTCTCAATGAAGACTAACTCTATCTTTCCCTTTTCTACAATATCTCTGATGAAGTGATGTCTTATCTCAATATGCTTGGTTCTTGAGTGAAACACTGGGTTGTGTGTAATGGCGATAACACTTTGATTGTCACAAAATATAGGAGTCTTCGAATAATGCAAAACAAAGTCTTTAAGCTGATGTTGCATCCACAGTATTTGAGCACAACAGCTCCCTGCAGCTACGTATTCAGCTTCAGCTGTTGAAATTGCCACTGAGTTTTGTTTCTTGCTTGTCCAGCTAACTAATTTTCCACCCAAAAGTTGACATCCTCCAGTAGCACTCTTTCTATCAAGACCACATCCTGCAAAGTCTGAATCTGAGTATCCTATCAGCTCAAATCCTGATCCTTTGGGATACCACAACCCTAAATTTGGTGTTCCCTTCAGATATTTGAGTATTCTTTTAACAACTAGCAAGTGTGATTCCTTTGGATCAGCCTGATATCGTGCACAAACACATGTAGTAAACATTATATCAGGTCTGCTTGCTATTAAATAGAGTAATGAACCTATCATTCCTCTATATGTAGTCTGACATACAGATTTCCCATCAATGTCCTTGTGTAGCTTGACATTGTGTAACATTGGAGACTTTGCGGGATGGCTTGAGTCTAATCCATATTTCTTAATCAGATCAAATACATACTTGCTCTGATTAATAAATATACCATCTTCTTTCTGATAGATTTGAAGTCCCAAAAAGTACGTCATCTCACCCATCATGCCCATTATGTATTGATTAGACATTATCTTGGAGAACTAATCACATAGATCTTGGTTTGTTGATCCAAAAATAATGTCATCCACATAAATTTGAACCAGAATGACATGTCCTCTACTCTTTCTTATGAAAAGAGTTTTGTCAATACTTCCTCTGACAAAATTATTTGAGAGCAAATAAGTGGATAGTGTATCATACCAGGCTCTTGGAGCTTGCTTGAGTCCATACAAAGCCGTGTCTAACTTATAGACATAACCTGGATGTTTAGCATCAATAAAACCAGGGGGTTGTTTCACATAGACCTCCTCCTATAGTGCTCCATTTAGGAATGCACTTATAACATCCATTTGATACACTTTAAAGTTTTTGAAGGCTGCATAGGCTAGAAACAACATTATAGCTTCGATCCTTGCAACAGGGGCAAAGGTCTCATCATATTCAATACCTTCTTCTTGTCGATACCCCTGAGCTACTAGCCTTGCCTTGTTTCTGATCACTACTCCATCCTTGTCCATTTTATTTCTATAGACCCACTTAGTGCCTATAATTTTTTTTCCTTTGGGGGCAGGAACAAAGGTCCAGACCTTATTTCTTTGAAATTCTATCAGCTCCTCTTGCATAGCTTCAATCTAATCTTCATCTTTTAGAGCCTCTTCAGTCTTCTTTGGTTCCATTTGAGATAGAAAACTAGCGTAGGCAGCATAGTTTGCATTTGCCTTAGATCTAGTTAACACACCATCTTCAATGTTTCCAATGACATCATCAAGAGAATGATCTTTTAATACTCTGAAGGTTGTAGTAGGAGACTGAGGTTCTGGGTCTGATTCAGAGTAGTGTCTTTCCGGCTGAATAGGACTTACTTCTTTAGTCTGAGTAGGAATTGGAAGATCACTTAGATCTTCAATTTGACATGTACCTGATGATTCACCGAGACTCTCAGACTGATTATCTTCAATATTGATAATTTCTTTCGATGAGGCATATTTTTCAGATTTACTATCATCATCATCATCATCAGAATCATCCATAACATACATGGGATTTGATGTGAGATCTTCTTTGCTCCTCTCAAGCTCACTCTAACTAACCGGGTCAGCTTGAGCTCTGTTGGATTCATCAATACTTGTCTCATCAAACGTAACATGTACTGACTCTTCGATTACCTTTCTTTTAAGATTAAAGACTCTATAAGCTTTGGAGATTGAAGAATATCCAACAAATATCTCTTGATCAGCTTTGGGTTCCAACTTATGGAGCTGATCTCTTTGGTTTAGCACATAGCATGTTGAACCAAAAATGTGGAAGTATCCAATGTTGGGTTTTCTGCCATGATACATCTCGTAAGATGTGTTACCATGTCTTTTAACTATAATCGATCTATTCTGAGTATAGCAAGCTGTACTTACAGCTTCTACCCAGAAGCTAAGTTTGAGCTTTGACTCACATAGCATGGTTCTGATAGCTTCAATTAAGGTTCTATTTCTCCTTTCTGCAACTCCATTTCGTTGTGGAGTTCTTACAGATGAGAAATTCTGGATAATTCCCTTCTCTTCACAAAAGCCTTCCAGGGTTGAGTTTCTAAACCGAGTCCCATGATCACTTCTGAGTTGTTTAAAAGACTTACCCTTTGGCAACTCTTCTTGTCTTATGAAGCTGATTAACTCATATGCAGCCTCACTTTTGGCTTTTAAGAAGATTACCCAAGTGAATCTTGTGAACTCATCAACAATCACTAGAGTATACTTTTTGCCACTTAGGTTTGGGGTGCTAATAGGTGCAAATAGGTCCAAATGCAACATATGCAATGGTTCTGTAATTTAAAAATTCTGCTTGGACTTGAAGGATCCCTTATGATGTTTTCCCATTTCACAGGCTAAGCAGAGTTTGTCTTTTGCAAATGTGATCTTAGGTAGACTAGAGACTAACTCTTTGCTAGACAACTTGTTGATATATTTGAAGTTTAAATGAGACAGTCTCTTGTGCCATAACCAACTCAGCTTGGGAGTTGAGTCAGAATACAAGAAGGTTTCAGTTGAAGGATCTGCGGAGCTGAGATCTAACAAATAGATATCTCTCTCTCTTTTTGCCATTAATATTGGTTTTCCCTTCTTATCATAAATTGTCCCTGCATGCTTTCTGAAGGTGACTTCATAATCCTCATCACACAGTTGACTGATAGTTATCAGATTGTGTTTAAGGCCTTCAACATATGCTACCTTTTTGAAAGTGACTTTTCCAGCAGTTATCTTTCCATAACCTTTAGTCCTTCCTTGGGAATTATCCCCAAATGTCACCTTGGGTCCTTCATTGTTTTGGAATTCACTTAGAATCCCCTTGCTTCCTGTCATGTGCCTTGAGCATCCACTATCTAGATACCACTTGTAGGATCCCTGCACATGATCAACTAAACATATTAGTTTCTTTTTGGAACCAAGTGTTTGGTGGGTCCTAAGGATGAGCACTTAGCTGATCCTTTGGAGTTTGATTGATCAGCTCGAACAGATTCAGGGTCTGTTTTGGACTGATCATCCTTTTCGTTTTCAGATCTAAGATTGGTACTTACACAATCTTTGTCCTCATGACCTCTATCACCACACTTATAACATTTTCTTCTAAGGATGGGTCTTTGGTTGATTTCTTTGAGTTTTCCAACTTTAAATTTGGATTCAGTTTTAGGGTCATATGATGTGGATAACCTTTCAATCCTCTTCGAAAGTTTGTCTACTTGATTTTTACTGACTTTGGACTTACCTTTGTTAGCTTTATGGTTACCTTTATTTGGTGAAGTCTGACTTACAGACAACTTCCTGTTTTTAGACATCCTTTCATATATGGCTTGAGAATTATGTTTTTTTGAGTTAACATGAGATATTCTATCAAAAATAGTTGTTCTCACAGGATTGTAATCCAATCTTTTGAAAACTGACTTACAGTTTCTGTTGGATCTGGAACATTCAACTTGATGGTTTGAGTGAATAACCTGAGGACTTTGGGTTGGTCTCACAAACTTATTGGTTTTGACCTGTTTCCCTTCCTTGTTCCTTAAGAATGTTCTTGGGAGTATGTCATCTGATTTCATCGTTTTGTCTTCAAGACTGACTTGATCTTTGATGATTTCATCAGCAGCAGCACTATAATCTCCCCCTAGTACTGCTTTTACTTGATTTGGTATCTGTTGGTTGATGCACTTTTCTGCTTCTCTTGATGACTTACACCAAGATTCACAGATTTTTCTTAGATTGTCAGCTTGTTCTTTTGATTCTTGCAGTTCTTCACTTAGAAGTTTGTTTATATGAAGCTGACATTCATAATCACTTTGGATCTTTTTACCAGCATTTAAGAGAGTTTCAGAGTGTTTAAGTTCATCTTTTAGTTTTAAAATTTCAGTTTTCAAACTAGATTGAACTGTGAGAGAGGTTTTGAAGTCATTCAATAGATAGTTGAACATTAGACATTTTTGTTCATCAGTATAAGAGCTAAAGTTATTTACTTTATACATCCCAGTTACTGGTTTGCTTACTCAGCTTAGCCGCTTCTGCTAGATTGTCATCAAAGGAAGTGTCTTCTAACTCATTGTCAACTTGTTCCTCTTCATCCTCAATGGCCATCAAACACCTATCTGGCTCATCATCATCTGAAGTAGATGATTTAGTATCCCAAGTCTCAGCAAGAAGACCTTTAGTGTTTTCATCTGGCTTGCCTTTGAGTCTTTGATATTTCTTTTTATATTTATCAGCTCTGTAGGCATTATTGTCAGCTACTTAAGCTGATTCTCCCTTCTTAATTCTGCACTTAGCAGCTATGTGTCATATCCTCTGACAGTTATAGCACTTAGCTTTCTTAGGATCAAAAGTAGACTTACCACTTTTGCTTCTGTCAGATTGACCCCTTCCTCTTCTAAGCTTTCTAAAGTTTCTTGCTAACATTGCCATTTGTTCAATAAAAGCATCCATCTCTTCATCATCTGAACCAGAGTTAAGACTTACTTCCTCAGATTCAGATTCAGAGTTAGTCTCAGCTTGAGACTTTTTAGATCCCTTCTTTTTCTTTTCTGCAATTAATGCAGATCCAGCATTGTTTATAGATTCTTTTAGTTGTTGCTGGGCCACTTTCTTCTGTTCCATGATCTGTTCATGATTTATAAGGAAACCATAGATAGATCTGAGATCATATTTCCCTAAGGTTCCTCCAGCATGAAGTGCAATGGTGATCTCATTGAATGGTTCTGGTAACACATCCAAGAACTTGAGTACCAACTCATTCTCATCTTTCTTGACACCTACCAAGATCATATCATTTATCAAGCATTGGAATCTGGTAAACAAATCTGCTAGAGTTTCATTCTTTTTAGCAAAGAAAGTTTCATAAGAACGACTCAGATTTGTCTTCTTATGTTGCTTGACCAAGTCAGTGCCTTCATACGTGACACTGAGAGTATCCCACATCTCTTTTGCAGTTTGGCACCCAGCCACAGTATGTAGAAGAGGAATTGTTAAAGCATTTTCTATAATGCTTTGTGCCCAGTCATCAAGATTGAAAAGTTTACGATCTTCCTCAGTCTAGGATGCTTCAGGCTTGGGAGTTTCTCCAGAGGGAACAGTTTTGTCAGTGGCAGTAATATGGATCATTGGTATGATTGGGCCATCTTGAATCACGGTACTCATCCTGTGATCCACAGATTTCAGATATAGCATGGCTCTAAACTTCCACATAGGATATTCAGTGCCATCAAAGATAGGACAACCTTTTGCCGCCATTGTTGGTATATGACTTGATTGCTTGCTAGTAGACATCTTAACCTCTTGACAGCGGATCTTGATCTTCAACTTATGAATAAACTTGCTCTGATACCAGTTGTTGGTCCCAAAGAGGGTGAACAAGCAACCGATACAGTGTAGAAGGGGGGGTTGAATACACTTTAAACAATTAAACAACGTAATCAAATGTATATTCAATTTTCAAAACAAAACAATAACTATTATCACTCTCTAATCAAATCAACAGGATGATTTGATATTACAATGATTATAACCTCAACTCTCTCTAAACACTCTTGAATCACAAACTAATTGATGATCGAATTTCTTGTTAAAACTGATTAACAAGAACTCTTGAAAACTCTCTCTAACTTTGAACTTACAAAGTTATCGCAACTCACGCGTATCAAGTATCACGAACACTGTACGTTTTGCAACTTATGCTGTCTTGCAACTTATGCTGTATCACGTACTTGTTATCATATATCTTCGCTCATTCGTTCGTGTATTTATTCGTGTATATAAACCCAGAAGAAGGTTTATACTTATACTTGATATATCTACGAACAAATCACAGTTTAAAGATAGAACTTATCTTTTCTTTAAAACCGTAACAAACTTCTTAATTAGAACATATCTAATTAATTCCGTTTGAGATTTCTATCCAACTAATAGATAGTTTAAATTAGGTTTAGATATCCTAATTTAAATGTCGTAGATAGGGAGAGTTTATAACAGAATTTAGAACTTCTAGTCTTCAAGTCTTCATTCTTAAAACCTATCTCAGCTTAGAAGTCACGAAGCTATCTAGTACTTACATAGAAAACTCTATATATGTTCATACGCTGACTACTCAGCTTCAGCTGACCAGTTAGTCTGTAACAGACTTACATAATTCCTAACTCTTAACCTATCAACTATACATATCTATAGTTTATCTCATCAAATCTAACTATTCTAAACATGGGACTAAGACGCTTTGTCAAGAATATACACATGATGTGGGAGTTTGGGATTGACAAATCCTTCAGGTTGAGAGACATACACTTTCTCCTTGAGAATACCATTTAAGGAATGCGGTCTTAACGTCCATTTGAAAAACCTTAAAGCTTTTGTAGGCAGAATAGGCTAAAAATAGTCTTATGGCTTCTATCCTAGCTACAGGAGCAAATTTTTCTCACCACCACTCCATCGAAATCGCGTTTGTTCTTGAAAATCCACTTGGTATCTACAACTAATTTATCTTTTTGTAATGGTACTAGTCTACATACCTTTAAACATTCAAACTGGTTGAGTTCTTCTTGCATAGCAATGACCCAATCAGCATCTTGTTACGCATCGAAGACCTTAGTGGGTTCAATCATGCTTAGGAAACTAAAGTGAAGGCACTCATTTGCCGTTGCATAACAAGTCCTTACCCCATCTAGAATGTTCCCTATTATCGAAGATTTTGGATGGGATTGTGTCCATCTTATTCCTCGGGGGTTGTTAATTGGAAAGAATTCATCTAATCGTCCTTCTAATTCTTTATCCTCCTGATTAACAATAGGATCTGAATCATAAATTGGAGTACTCTAATAAACCGGCTCATGGGGTACTACTGCTAGACTGACAGCCGATGTAGACAGGATGAAGAATTGTCAGCCTCCGTTGTAGTTGTTGGAGAAACTGCATCATTCCTTTCACCAGCATTAGGAATATTAGATTCAGAATGAAAGAAATCAAATCGGAAATTAAAATCATATTCTTTAGAATTAGGATTTGTATTTTTTCTTTTCTTTGAAATACTGGTCCTGAACTGACTTGTCCAGCATCCGGCATAATCGGAATCCGAATATGCAAGGAATTCAAATGACGAGTCTCGGGGATACCATAGCCCACGGTCAAGAGTTCCCTTTAGGTACTTCGAGATACGCTTAACAGCAATGAGATGTGATTCTATGGGATTGGCTTGAAAGCGAGCACACAGACACATAGAGAACATTATGTCCGGTCTACTAGCCGTCAAGTACAGTAATGAGCCAATCATACCACGATAAGTTTTCAAGTCAACTGCTTTTTTGTCAAGGTCAGCAGACAACTTGGTTTTGGAAGACATTGGGGTGGCTTTGGACGATCAGTCAGACATTTAATATTTTCTTAGTAAATCGTTGATGTACTTAGATTGATTTATGAAAATGCCATTAGATATTTGCTAAACTTGCAGTCGAAGGAAGAAACTCATCTCCCACATCATGCTTATTTCAAAATTGCTCGGCATTAGTTTTGAAAGCTTAAGACTGTATGTAACACCGGCTTCGCAATTACCAGATTTTAGCAAAAAATTGCGTTTTTAAACAAATGTGAACTTAATCATGATTAAATAACATTACGCAGCGGAAATATTTACAAACAAACTTGTATCAGTATCTGGTGTTACTCTACAATAAAACCGACCATAATGTACATGTTACAACATAGTGTTCCACCAAAAGAATATCCAGCAGGAGGGCAACCCAGCTAACCAGACAGTCTAATCTCAATCTGTAAAAGCAGTTAATATGGAACCGTTAGCTACACTTAGCTAGTGAGCACAAACTTAACATAAGCATCATTAGAGTAGGTCATGCATATCAGGAATAAGCATACAATGCTATCCTATCACATTGCGGTGTGCTGACACGATCGGTATAAGTTGTTTCTTGCAAGATAGTTAGTCCCACTCAACACCAATACACCGGAGGATCATACACGACCATCCGCGCTGGTAGGGGAGCGTAAAGCAGTCCAAGAAGCATCGTTTATGGAACCAAAGGTTCCCAAGTAATCCCGGCCAGATTCTGGCTGATTACTATCTCACGTTAAGGCACGGCGGTTCTGCAGAACCTCGACCCGGGATGCACCCCGAATCACCGTTAAATCCACGAAATGACTGAAGTACTGTTGGGATCCAGCTATCCGACTGACCTTAACCATGCTTCAGTTGTTCGCGAACGTTTTACATACACATACTGATCCAATCTGGATCATTCACGTAGCATGCACATTCATTTACTTCTTTTAAGCATGCAATATCATTTATTACATCATTATGGATCTAATCTGGATCCCTAGCATATACATCATCCATCATTCATATTACTGATCCATTCAGGATCAGTATCATGCATATGTCATTTAACTAGGCGGTTCCAATTCTAGATTCCGCAGGCATGCACTTAACTTATATATAACAAGTATTAAGCATGGCATTATGCATTAAGTAGCATGGCAATACTCTTTAAACATACGTGTACTTAAAACACTTAGCAGATAAATCTTCCTCTACTGAGGCTTACGGAAGTCCGTACTCACCTGAGTGCTTAAAACAGATAGTTATTTTATTTCTGCCTTGTCTAGGATGTCAAGTTCACCTAGAGTAGTATTACCTACATCAATTATCTTATCATACAAAGAATAGCTACAAAAAAATCAACAAAGGAAACCCTAAATCCGGATTCCACCCAAATCCGACAAAATTGTCGGATTGTAGGAAATCCGACACAACTGTCGGATTACATGAAATCCGACACCAAGAGGAAACCCGACAACTTGGCAAATCTGATACTTTTAAGGAAATCCGATACATCATCGGATTCCAACACTTGGTCATCTCATTGACTTGATACAATAAAGGAATCCGATACTCTATCGGATTCTGACACATTAAAGAAATCCGACACTTTGTCGGATTCCGATACTTAGGAAATCCGACACTCGGATTTTGACTTGCGGATTTAAACACGTGAACTTAGGAAATCCGATACTCCATCGAATTTAAAACAGACATACGGATTTTGGGCAACATGCGGAATCCGACACCTTCAAGGCTGGAAATCCACCATCGTTGCTTCTTAACCTTTGTGTCAAGAATTTCAACGGGTTCTTCTACGAGTCTCTTAGAAGAGTCAACCTTTAGTTCTTGTAACGGAACAATCTGCTCCTCCTCAACGTTGCACTTACGTAAGTAGCATACGTTGAAGGTATCGTTGATTCCAGATAGCTCAGGCGGCAGCTGAAGAGTTACCGTCTGATCATTGACTTTATGCACGATCTTGAATGGGCCTATGAAACGTGGACTTAGCTTCCCCTTGCGCCCAAAACGAATAACGCCCTTCCAAGTGGAAACCTTTAAGACTACACGATCACCGAGATCGAATGTAGCGGGACGACGTTTAGAATCCGCTTATATCTTATGTCGGTCACAGGCTGCTTTGAGCTTTTCTAATGCCACATTCACCTTATCTGAAGTCATCTGGACAATCTCTGGTCCAGCGAACTGTTTCTCTCCGGGCTCCAACCAGCAGGTCGGAGTGCGACGTCTCTCGTAGATCATTTCGTACTGTGGCATTCCAATGCTGCAATGATACGAATTGTTATAAGTAAACTCAATCAACGGGAGATGAGAATCCCATGATCCACCGTATTCAAGTACACATGCCCGAAGCATGTCTTCAAGAGTCTGGATCGTTCGTTCTGATTGGCCATCGGTCTACGGGTGATAGGCAATGCTCAGATGCACACGAGTGCTTTACTCACGTTGCAAACTTTGCCAGAAATTAGATAGAAATTTGGAGTCATGATCAGAAACAATTGAGCAAGGAAGACCGTGATGTGATACTATCTCATCAATATACAGCTGTGCCAAACGAGTCAACGAAGCCGACTCGTTGGTTGCCAAGAAATGGGCACTTTTAGTTAGTCGGTCAACAATGACCCAAATCATATCATGCCCTCTGAAAGTCTTTGGTAGCTTTGTCACGAAATCCATCGTGATGTGATCCCATTTTCATTCCGCAATGTCAAGTTGTTGCAGATTGCCATAAGGCCTTTGATACTCTGTCTTGACTTGGGCACATATCTGACATTTCTCCACGAATGAAGCAATGTCTTTCTTCAGAGTGGGCCAACAATACAACCTTTTCAGGTCACAATACATCTTGGTGATACCCGGATGGATAGATAGTTTAGACTTGTGATCTTCTTGCAGAATCAGCTCACGATTACTTCTAGTGAGAGGTACCCAAATCCTAGATTGAAAAGTCTTCAATCCACGATTATCTTCACCCAGCTGGTCTTTAAGTTTCTTCATCGTTTCAGCTTTCAGATTATCATCTTGCAAAGCTAACTGTTGGGCGTCTTTTAACTTTGCAATTAAATCTGATACTACAGTGAGCTTCATGAACTTTGCCTCTGCTGCTGGCCCCTTACGGCTCAAAGCATCCGCTACAATGTTGGCTTTACCTGGGTGGTAGTGGATCTCATAGTCGTAGTCTTTGATTAACTCCAACAAACGGCGCTGCCACATGTTGAGTTCTTTCTGTGTAAAGACGTACTGTAAGCTTTTGTGATCAGTACATATCACGCAGTTTGTGCCATAAAGGTAATGCCTCCAGAATTTCAGCGCGAAGACAACAGCAACAAGTTCGAGATCGTGAGTTGCGTAGTTTCTTTCGTGAGATTTCAGTTGCCGAGAGGCATAAGCAATCACTTTATCTCTCTGCACCAGGACACAACCCAAGCCCGCATAAGAGGCATCACAATAGACAATGAAGTCCTCCGAACCCTCCGGTAAGGCGAGAATCGGAGCTTCACACAACAATCGCTTTAAGGTCTGGAACGCTTCTTTTTGAGCTTCCGACCAGACAAATGCAACATCCTTACGGGTCAGCTTGGTCAATGGACCCGCAAGTTTGGAAAAGTTGCGAATAAATCACTGATAGTAGCCGGCCAAGCCAAGGAAACTTTTTATTTCAGAGGGAGTTCGAGGAATCTCCCAATTCATCACCGCTTCTACCTTATCCGGATCTACTTTGACGCCTTCTTGACAGATAACATGGTGAAGGAAATGTACTTCCTTAAGCCAAAATTCACATTTAGAAAACTTGGCGTATAACTGGTCTTGTTTAAGAGTGTCGAGAACCTGACGAAGATGAAGCTCGTGATCAGCCTCAGTTTTCGAGTAGACAAAATGTCATCAATGAAAACAATCACAGATTTATCAAGAAAGGGACGACAGACGCGATTCTTCAGATCCATGAATATGGCAGGAGCATTGGTAAAGCCGAATGGCATAACCAAGAATTCATAATGGCCGTAACGAGTTCAAAAAGCTGTCTTCGGAATGTCTTCTTCGTGAACTCGTACCTGATGATAACCCGAACGGAGATCAATTTTCGAGAAATACGTAGCTCCCTGCAACTGATCGAAAAGGTCATCGATTCGTGGAAGAGGATACTTATTCTTTACAGTTCGCTTATTCAGCTCCGTGTAATCGATGCACATCCTCATGGTTCCATCCTTCTTTTTAACGAATAAGACAGGAGCTCCCCCAAGGTGAGGAACTTGGACGAATGAAACCCTTTTCAAGTAACTCCTGGATTTGAGTCATCATCTCGTGAATTTCAGAAGGAGCGAGACGATATGGAGATCTAGCTACAAGTGTAGCTCCAGGAATTAGTTCGATTTTATATTCTACATCTCTTACCGGAGGTAAACCCAGTAATTCATCAGGAAAGACCTCAGGGAATTCAGATACTACCCTGATATGTCGAACTGGTCGCTTTTCCAACGTAGCATCAATAACGTATGCTAGAAAAGAATTAAAACCATTAGAAATAGATTTTTGAGCTTTAATGACGGAGATAACAGGAATATCAGACTCCCGTCGTTCTCCTCGGGCAACTGCATAAGACCCATCAGGAAGAGGGATCTTAATCATCTTCTTGGAACAGAGAATCTCAGCATCACGCTTGCTAAGCCAATCCATTCCAATTACGACATCGAAGCCCGCGGTAGGCATAATAAAGAATGAGATAGGGATACTACTCCCGTTAATATAAATAACGGCAATAGGGACTTTCTCGGTAAGCGAGACTACTTTGCCATCAGCAACTTCTACATTAAGAGGCTCGTCTAATGGCACAACAGGTAATTGAAGTCTTTTACGGCAAGCAACAGAAACAAAAGAATATGTTGCTCCTGAATCAAATAGTACACTGGCAGGAATATGATTGATGAGAAATGTATGAGTGACGACATCACCTGCAGCCTTCGCCTCATATGCAGTCATCTAAAATGCCCTCCCTTTGGCACGGGGGCATTATCTCTCTTTTGCCCTCCAGAAGACCCACCTGCTGCAGAGCTTTGTCGGTCAAGGCAATCCACCATTTTGTGACCGGGTTTGCGACACCGGTAACAAACATCTTCTTTATATCGGCACTCACTCACCGGGTGCCCCTTCTGCCCACACCTGCTGCACCTCCGGGTTGTTGCAGAGCATTTCCTAGAATGATAAGTTCGGCATGAAGAACACCAAGGATTGTCAGGTCTTGGATTCTTGGAAGATCCAGTCTTTCCACCTCCAGAGGATTGCCCTTTTGAAGAGCCCGATTTAAGAGATGGCTGAAACTTTCTTTTACCACTCCCACTGGCAAATTCGTCCCGACACTGAATACGATCACCCTCCATTTGTCGGGCCACTTGGAATGCCCGATCCAGAGTTAGAGTTGCCCGTACATGGGCGCGAAATTCCAGTGGCAGGGTCACCACAAACCTTCTTGTCTTGGTAACTTCGTCTGGGATCAGGTTTGGAACAAACCTCATCTTATCAGTAAATGAGGTAACGTGCTCCTCGATCGGTTTATCCCCTTTGTGGGGAGTTGTGAACTCCCTTTCCATCCTCTCCATATCATACTCAGTGCAATACTTCTGTAGCACCTTTTTTGAAAATTGATCCCAAGAGAGAGCACTTAATACCTCTTTGCTAACATAGGCCTTTACAGTATCCCACCAGAAAATAGCACGACCCTTCAGCATTCGTACGACATATTTCACACAGTACTCTGGCTCGCACTCGCAGGATTCAAAAGTTTGCTCCATCTCATGGAGCCATTGGATAGTAACAGTGGGGTTATCACTCCCCTCAAAAGTCGATGGCTTACACGACAAGAACTTTTTATACGAGCATGTCTTGCGTGGTTTGCCAAGAGTAGATTGCAACAAGAGCTCCTTAGCAAGTCGGAGTTCTTCTTCCAGACGCTTTATATACGCTACTTGGTTTGGGTCAGGTCTTTCGCCACCAGCATTATGCTGAGAGCATTGATCTTCTGCTTGGTGAGGCATGGGAGAAGCCTCATCCTCCATTTCTTTGAGCGCTTGCTCAGTGTTTCCGCGTTCAGCAGACATCTTTTTCTTAACTCTTCTATATAACACAGAAGAGTAATTAATACTTTATCATACTTGCTTATCATATCTGACAAGCTATACTATAATAGGTAATATTCATGCAACTCTCATACTCAACCCCCTCAAAAGGAACACTTAATTATGGTCGGACTCGAGTTTGAGTTTGAATACTCTTGCAAGTACCCAATTCCCTCAAACTTAGGCTCTGATACCTACTTGTAACACCGGCTTTGCAGTTACCATATTTTAGCAAAAATTTGCATTTTTAAACAAATGTGAACTTAATCACGATTAAATAACATTACACAGCGGAAATATTTACAAAAAACTTGTATCAGTATCTGGTGTTACTCTACAATACAACCGACCATAATGTACATGTTACAACATAGTGTTCCACCAAAAGAATATACAGCAGGAGGGCAACCCACTCATCAGGCGGTCTAATCTCAATCTGCAAAAGCAGTTAAAATGGCACCGTTAGCTACACTTAGCTAGTGAGCACAAACTTAACATAAGCATCATTAGAGTAAGTCATGCATATCAGGAATAAGCATACAATGCTATCCTATCACTTGCAAAGTAAGCTTTGAATGTTCTTAGGTGTTTTTTTGCAAGGATTTGAGTTTTAATCATGTTTCAAGCATAAAAACAGTTTCATACATGTTAACTCTTAACAACAAACATAAGTTTACCTTTAATTGATTCAAGAATGACCAAATCTTCAAAGCTTCAAGAAAACCGAATGACAAGAGAGAAAACCGAGAGAGAGAGAGTAGAGAATTCCGATAGTTTGTGTTTGTGTATTTGTTCTTGCCTTTTTACAAACTTTGACCACAAATCAAAGTTTTATACTTATATACTAATTCACAATCTAGAGGCACCGCCTTTGGATTTCTTCTTATTTCTTTAATTTATTTTCTATTAATATATACATACATATATTCCACAAATCTCACATAAAAACACATTAAACACATATGCTCTTTTATTTCCTCCACTGTTATGCCTAGTTCTTTAGCCATCTCTTGTAACATTTGCTCAGCAAGCATGTCACTGGCTTTCTGTGTTGAATCAGCTTCATCACTTGAGTCAGATTCATATGCAACTAATTGAGACTTACCTTGTTGCTCAGGCTCAGGCTCAGCAATGATGACCTTTCTTCTCTTTGCTAGAGGCATAACACTTCTTTTCTTTCTTTTTACCATCTCAAACACCTACTCTTCCCTTTATCTATTCGTGAAGTTGGAACGGACTCAGCTTTAACAAATTTTGACAATTCAGCTTGAGGAAGGTTGGTGTGAGCAACTTGAGATGTTTCTTCATGTGGAGTTTCTGGTTGAGCTTGTGAAGTTGTGGTAATTTGGACTGTTGGAACATGTTGTTGTTGGGAAGGCTATTCTACAGTACTCATAACCTGATCCTGAGCTTGTTCCTCAAATTATACTTCCTCTGTATGCTCCTCCTCAATCTTAACGTCACACTTCTTTGATTCTTCCTCCCCCTTTTTGTCATCATCAATAGGGGAGAGTCTGAATGTGAGCATGAAGATTTCCATGTTGGCTACTGAAGTCGAAAGATCATGAAGTTTTCGCATCAACTTGGCTTTATCATTTCTCCTCTTCTTATGCAGGAGCTTAAACTGAGATTGTAGATATTCCATAATGACTTGAGCATCGGTGGTCATCAGCTTGGGCTCCTCTGGTCTTCTTTTTACCTCAAAGTCCTCCTGTCTAGTGGAGGAGTGTATTTCCACCGTAGGAGTGGCTGTTGAGTGTTCCTCAATAGGTAAGGATGTGGGCCCCATATCCAAAGGTTGGTGCTGACCTATGGAATCAAGGGGGCCAGAATGCGGACCATGTAAACCTTCCTGGTGTATGAAAGGTTCATTGACAGGTCGTGCTAGAGAGTGTAAGAATGGAAGAGAAGAAAGACCAATGTCGTCAGGTATGGTAGTGGGGTGAGCTAGGCTTAGTGGTGAGGAGGGGGTATTTGACCATGGGGATTGGTCGGTATTTCAATGTTACCTTCGTGGGGCTGTGAAGGCACAGAACTAGGCTCTCCCATGGCACTAGTAAGTATGGTCTGAGTAGACACCATACCCGGTTTAGGCGTAAGGGTTGAACTGAGCCTTGAGGTTGGCACCTTAAGAGAAGGTGTATACCCCTCAACTCATGCCGGTGGAGGTATCAATGTGATATCAGCTCCAGTGTCCTTTTGAGGTGAAGGACCACCTTTGGCAGACTTTCTAGTATAGGTGTAGGATATATCCTCGGCAGCAGTGGGCTGACCAAGGTTGGCTTTAGGTTGTAAGATAGATGGAGATGTTTGAGGTGGAGGAGAGGGGTTAGACTGAGTTGGGCTTGACTCGGTCCTATCTCCTAATTTTGGAGATGGAGAATTAAAAGAGAGAGAAGGAGATAAGGGATGCAAAAGTATACCTGCTGCACCTAGCAGTGGAGACTTAGAGCTAGGAAACAAACTCCATTGCTCAGAACTCGAAGTGGTGGATGAAATTATTTGAGCACTGGGTCTAAGCTGAGTCCTAGGTTGATCAGCTTGAGAGGATTCAGCATCAGAACCAGCATCGTCACCCACTTCTTCCGCAGCTTCCTCCTCTGTCTCAGCTTCACTTGACATAGGAGTCGGAAGCTGTACATACACCCTCATCTGAGCACTCATTGTTGGGTGCTCAGGGAAAATATCATGGGCGAACATTCTGTAGCTGAGAACATGAGTAGGGGTTAACTCATATTGAGTAGTATATCTTCTACCCAATCTGTCCTCGATGACCATGGATATAAATCTTGTAAAGGGCATAATGGTGTCCCTTATGTTCTTAGTCACCAATGACTTGAATGCCTCAAAGATCAACTCAGTGTAATCCAATCGTCGATCATAAAATAAGTTGTATAACAGTTTCATTTCAAAGTCATTCACATTATCCAGGCCACCCACCTTGTATCCAAGGGAACGAACCACAGTGGATACCATAAATCCCCATGCCGTCTGGAGAACAGATTTCCGTATGACGCCAATAACTTGAGGATGACCCATTAAGGGTAAAACGCTTCGTGATGTTTCCCTAGAAACCGTCGCCTCATACTGATTATGAACCGGGAGATGAAGAATTCTGCGGAGACAATTTGCATCAACTCCTATCGCCACTTGTCCACTAAGGATTGTACCCCGAATGACCGGTTAAGTTGTATCCAGTTTACACGTATACCAGAATTCCGTGAGAAGTTAAGGGATGAACACAATAGGACCACGAAGAAATGCATGTGCCAGGGGTCCCTTGCGAATGTAGGAGACCCACTCCTCATATCCCCTACCAATTTTGGACTTTGGAATGTTGATACAGGCGATGACATTGTTTGTTTGTAGGTGGGGAGTGCATTGTTCTTGAAATTGCCACCACGGATCATTTGTTCAGTTAGATTAAGAGTATAACCTTCCATTGAAATCGACCTTATCGTATTGGGTTGCACTTAGCAGTAGTAAGGATTAGCACTGAGCAATGAACTCTGCACACAACAATGTTAGGGTTTAAGAGGGTAGAGAAGAATATTTTGGAAGAATAACCGAAATATGATGAAGGGTCTCTCTTATTTATACCTTTTCAAAGTGAGAGAAAAGTTACCGTTATCGGAGGGTAATAAATATGACCGTTACCGTAAAAACGTCTACGGAGTTTGTTACAACGGCTAAATTTATTGTACGTTACCCAAACGCACACTGTTATATTGAATTGATATTTTAATGAGAAGAATATATCAGAAAAAATTTCTAAACGACTGACGTTTATTTACAGGACACACCGTAAATATTTTGGACTTACCATATTGTTAGACTTACCATTTGTTAGGACTAACCTAGATATGTGGAACTGACCACACTCTTGAACGGAGTACTCAGCTGATCCTGAGTGTTCAGCTTAGATGGAGCATTCAGCTTCAGATTTAGCACTCAGCTTAGATTGAGCACTCAGCTCAGATTGACACTTAGTCAAATGTAGCACTTAACAAAAATTAAACAGAGATAAAGAATGGAACATGCCAATTAAGGGTTGAGCATGCCAAGCTTGCCGAGTAGAGTTGTAAATCTTGTGCCTTCAATTGGTTTAGTGAAGATATCTGCAAGCTGATCTTCAGTCTCAATGAAGACTAACTCTATCTTTCACTTTTCTACAATATCTCTGATGAAGTGATGTCTTATCTCAATGTGTTTGGTTCTTGAGTGAAACACTAGGTTGTGTGTAATGGCAATAGCACTTTGATTGTCACAGAATATGGGAGTCTTTGAATAATACAAATCAAAGTCCTTAAACTGATGTTGCATCCATAGTATTTGAGCACAACAGCTCCCTACAGCTACATATTTAGCTTCAGCTATTCAAATTGCCACTGAGTTTTGTTTCTTGCTTGTCCAGCTAACTAATTTTCCACCCAAAAGTTGACATCCTCTAGTAGTACTCTTTCTATCAAGAACACATCCTGCGAAGTCTGAATCTGAGTACCCTATCAGCTCAAATCCTGATCCTTTGGGATACCACAAACCTAAGTTTGGTGTTCCCTTTAGGTATTTGAGTATTCTTTTAACAGCCAGCAAGTGTGATTCCTTTGGATCAGCCTGATATCGTGCACAAACACATATAGCAAATATTATATCAGGTCTGGTTGCTGTTAAATAGAGTAATGAACCTATCATTCCTCTATATGTAGTCTGACATACAGATTTTCCATCAATGTCCTTGTGTAGCTTGACATTGTGTAACATTGGAGACTTTGCGGGATGGCTTGAGTCTAATCCATATTTCTTAATCAGATCAAAGACATACCTGCTCTGATTAATAAATATACCATCTTCTTTCTGATAGATTTGAAGTCCCAAAAAGTAAGTCATCTCACCCATCATGCTCATTTTGTATTGATTGGACATTATCTTAAATAACCAATCACACAGACCTTGGTTTGTTAAACCAAAGATAATGTCATCCACATAGATTTGAACCAAAATGACATGTCTTCTGCTCTTTCTTATGAAAAGAGTTTTGTCAATACTTACTCTGACAAAATTATTTGAGAGGAAATAAGTGGATAGTGTATCATACCAGGCTCTTGGAGCTTGCTTGAGTCCATACAAAGCCTTGTCTAACTTATAGACATAATCTGGATGTTTAGCATCAATAAAACCAGGGGGTTGTTTCACATAGACCTCCTGTAGTGCTCCATTTAGGAATGCACTTTTAACATCCATTTGATACACTTTAAAGTTTTTGAAGGCTGCATAGGCTAGAAACAACATTATAGCTTCGATCCTCGCAACAAGGGCAAAGATCTCATCATAATCAATACCTTCTTCTTGTCGATACCCCTGAGCTACTAGCCTTGCCTTGTTTTTGATCACTACTCCATCCTTGTCCATTTTATTTCTATAGACCCACTTAGTGCCTATAATTGTTTTTCCTTTGGGGGTAGGAACAAAGGTCCAGACCTTATTTCTTTGAAATTCTATCAGCTCCTCTTGCATAGCTTCAATCTAATCTTCATCTTTTAGAGCCTCTTCAGTCTTCTTTGGTTCCATTTGAGATAGAAAACTAGAGTAGGCAGCATAAATTGCATTTGCCTTAGATCTAGTTAACACACCATCTTCAATGTTTCTAATAACATCATCAAGAGGATGATCTTTTAATACTCTGAAGGTTGTAGTAGGAGACTAAGGTTCTGGGTCTGAGTCAGAGCAGTGTCTCTCAGGCTGAATAGGACTTACTTCTTAAGTCTGAGTAGGAATTGGAAGATCACTTAGATCTTCAATCTGACATGTACCTGATGATTCACCGAGACTCTCGGTTGATTATCTTCAATATTGATAGTTTTTTTCGATGATGCACATTTGTCAGATTTATCACCATCATCATCATCAAAATCATCCATAACATACATGGGATTTGATGTGAGATCTTCTTTGCTCCTCTCAAGCTCACTCTGACTAACCGGGCAAGCTTGAGCTCTGTTGGATTCATCAATACTTGTCTCATCAAATGTAAAATGTACTGACTCTTTAATTACCTGTCTTTTAAGATTAAAGGCTCTGTAAGCTATGGAGATTGAAGAATATCCAACAAATATACCTTGATCAGCTTTGGGTTCCAACTTATGGAGCTGATCTCTTTGGTTTAGCACATAGCAAGCTGAACAAAAAATGTGCAAATATCCAATGTTGGGTTTTCTGCCATGATACATCTCGTAAGGTGTTTTACCATGTCTTTTAACTATTATTGATTTATTTTGGGTATAGCAAGCTGTACTTACAGCTTCTGTCCAGAAGCTCTACTTGAGCTTTGCCTCACATAGCATGGTTCTGGCAGCTTCAATTAAGTTTCTATTTCTCATTTCAGCGACTCCATTTTGCTGTGGAGTTCTTACAGATGAGAAATTCTAGATAATTCCTTTCTCTTCACAAAAGCCTTCAAGGGTTGTGTTTCTGAATTCAGTCCCATGATCAATTCTGAGTTCTTTAAGAGACTTACCCTTTTGCAACTCTTCTTGTCTTATGAAGCTGATTAACTCATATGCAGCTTCACTTTTGGCCTTTAAGAAGACCACCCAAGTGAATCTTGTGAACTCATCAACAATCACTAGAGTATACTTTTTGCCACTTAGGCTTGGGGTGCTAATAGGTCCAAATAGATCCAAGTGCAACATATGCAATGGTTCTGTAACTGAAAAATTCTGTTTGGACTTGAAGGATCCCTTATGATGTTTTCCCATTTCACAAGCTGAGCAGAGTTTGTATTTAGCAAATGTGATCTTAGGCAGACTAGAGACTAACTCTTTGCTAGACAATTTGTTGATATATTTGAAATTTAAATGAGATAGTCTCTTGTGCCATAAGCTTGGGAGTTAAGTCAGAATACAAGTAGGTTTCAGTTGAAGGATCTGCAGAGCTGAGATCTAACAAATAGATATCTCTCTCTCTATTTTTGCCATTAATATTGGTTTTCCCTTTCTATCATAAATTGTTCCTTCATGCTTTCTGAAGGTGACTTCATAATCCTCATCACACAGTTGACTGATACTTATCAGATTGTGTTTAATGCCTTCAACATATGCTACCTTTTTGAAAGTGACTTTTCCAGCAGTTATCTTTGTTGGAATCTGCCCACTGACACACATATGCCGGTATCACTACTAATGAAGCGTGGGCCTATTGGGTCACACGCCAACAATTGATCCCGACAGCTTAATGTGGAAGGAGAATGTCAAAGAATCAAAAGTGTTTTGATTCGGGACTTCACGACCGTGAAGGATGCTCCACGGGTCGTGATGCAGGCTACCCTAACGATTGTTCGACGGCCACCACGCGTCGTGATGCCTTTGGGCTTCACGGTCCGTGACGAGGTCGTGAGGGGTCGTGAAGGAGATGCCCTCACGAGTCTCGACCGGGCGGCACGGCTCGTGGAGTTCTAAGTCCCCTCGTGGCGCACTTAGGCTTCACGGCCCGTGAGAGCCCGTGAGGGGTTGTGAAGAGGGTAGCTGTAATGACACTTGTGTTTTATTGGACCATTTGATGGTCCAATCACTTGGCTTGCTTTATGGCCGGCCAAAAGAGGGTCTTGAGGCTGGTTAGGGCAGATGAACAAGATAGAACACATGAAGAACTCTCTCTAGACACTAGTTCTCTCTTGGCTCCAAAGGAAAAGATACACATACACTAAGTGAAGCATTCTTGAGTGTGATGGTGAGTGTTCCATGGTGCAAGAGGAGATCTACAAAGGCTGTTCCAGATGATGGAGTCATGGTGGACGTTCATCTATGGATTGCTAGTACAATGGGATTAAGCATACTTGGTGTGGACTTGCAATGGAGAAGAAGCCATTTGTTTCTTCATCTTTATCCCAATCCACATATAGTGATGATTGACATACTAATGCTTGCAAAGACTTGGCTTGAGTTTGTTTTAGTTGAAAATTTGATATGCTGATTATGGGAACATTAAGCAACATTGTGCTTCTGCTAGTATCGATTATCAAATGGGGATTTGTTAATACGCGTGTAGCGGGTACTCTCAGTTGCCTTTATTGTGTTCCATCTTAGCATGTTTACCACTTCCCCTGAATGTTTTTTGCATTCTAAATGTCCACAGTCATTCACTCTTTATAGGAAGGAAGTTTGAACGAAGACTGAGGGAAAAGCGTTGGTCGTGTATTCAATGGGGATTGGAAACGAGAGACGCAATACTTTACCTATACTTGAAAAGAGTTTCAAGTGATTGGACAACCCACACCCGAGTTTACTTCATGGTACATGTCAAGAGTAACTCTGGATGATAATATCATTCCGTCCTTAGACCGGAGATACATGTGTTTCCACGACATTGGTCTGCCTTGTTCTGATTGCTTTCAAACGCAGTCCGTAACTGGTTGTTATAAAGGAAGCTTTTCGGGAAGGTATTACCGATGTAATGGGGCAATGTAGTCGAAGGAATTCTTCCTCTGCTTAGAGAGATATCCCTGGGCCCCTCGATGATTGGGCGCTGACACCAAAATGCACGGCCGTGCTCATGCTTGCAATGATAGTTTATCAGTTGCAAACTTGCATATTTTGGTCGCCACCAATCTTGATCGAGAAACATAATCGTGAACGATCAGAGAATGACTTTGTACCATGTCTTGTGTTCACCCGGATATCGCGAACAATAGGATGATTGATCACTTATCTGTAGGACCTTTTCAAACCCGTTTCGATTGTGATTAGGTACTTGTCAGGGATGACATACCCCGCGTTGATTTGGGGGCAGGGATGTCTTGCTAGAGGCCGCTCCCCGTCTGTGATGTATATGGGTACGGTGTGTCATGTGCAAGTGGGAGTTTGTTGGAATCTGCCCACTGACACACGTATGCCGGTATCACTACTAATGAAGCGCGGGCATATTGGGTCACACACCAAGGATTGATCCCGACAGCTTAATGTGGAAGGAGAATGTCAAAGAATCAAAAGTGTTATGATTCGGGGCTTCATGACCGTGAAGGATGCTCCACGGGTCGTGAAGCAGACTACCCTAACGATTGTTCGACGGCCACAACGCATCGTGATTCCTTTGGGCTTCACGGCCCGTGACGAGGCCGTGAGGGGTCGTGAAGGAGATTCCCTCACGAGTCTCGACCGGGCGGCACGGCTCTTGGTGTTCTAAGTCCCCTCGTGGCGCACTTAGGCTTCACGGCCCGTGAGAGCCCATGAGGGGTCGTGAAGAGGGTAGTTGTAATGACACTTGTGTTTTATTGGACCATTTGATGGTCCAATCACTTGGCTTGCTTTATGGCTGGCCAAAAGAGGGTCTTAAGGCTGGTTAGGGCAGATGAACAAGATAGAACACATGAAGAACTCTCTCTAGACACTAGTTCTCTCTTGGCTCCAAAGGAAAAGATACACATACACTAAGTGAGGCATTCTTGAGTGTGATGGTGAGTATTCCATGGTGCAAGAGGAGATCTACAAAGGCTGTTCCAGATGATGGAGTCATGGTGGACGTTCATCTATGGATTGCTAGTACAATGGGATTAAGCATACTTGGTGTGGACTTGCAATGGAGAAGAAGCCATTTGTTTCTTCATCTTCATCCCAATCCACATGTAGAGCTCGATTTCCAGCCATGGTAAGGAGGTACTTTCTTCTCCTTCTTGTTCTTGTTGTTGCAATTTGCTTTGTAGTGTGTTCCACCATTGGAACTAGTTGTGGGCTTTGTGTGTGCTTTCATTTTATGTCTTGCATGCTTTTTTCTTGTTTGCTTCCGCTGCGTTTGTGCCCACCACGAGTTCCAACAATCTTTCCATAACCTTTAGTCCTTCCTTGAGAATTATCCCCAAATGTCACCTTGGGTCCTTCAGTGTTTTGGAATTCACTTAGAATCTCCTTGCTTCCTATCATGTGCCTTGAGCATCCACTGTCTAGACACCACTTGTAGGAGCCCTACACATGATCAACTAAACATATTAGTTTCTTTTTGGAACCCACAGTTTGGTGGGTTATGAGGTTAAGCACTTAGCTGATCCTTTAGAGTTTGACTGATCAGCTCGAATAGATTCTGGGTCTGTTTTGGACTGATCATCCTTTACGTTTTCAGGTCTAAGATTGGTGCTTACACAATCTTTGGCCTCATGACCTCTATCACCACACTTATAGCATTTTCTTTTAAAGATGTGTGATTTCTTTGAGTTTTCCAACATTAAATTTGGATTCAGTTTTAGGGTCATAAGATGTGGATAACCTTTCAATTCTTTTAGACAGATTGTCTACTTGATTTTCACTGACTTTGGACTTACCTTTGTCAGCTTTATGGTTACCCTTATTTGGTGAAGTCTGACTTACAGACAACATCCTGTTCTTAGACATCCTTTCATATTTGGCTTGAGAGTTATGTCTTTTTGAGTTGACGTGAGTTATCTGTCAAAAACAGTTGTTCTCACAGGATTGTAATCCAATCTTTTGAAAACTGACTTACAGTTTCTGTTGGATCTGGAACATTCAGCTTGATGGTTTTTATGAATAGCCTGGGGACTTTGGGTTGGTCTCACAAACTTATTGGTTTTGACCTGTTTTCCATCCTTGTTCCTTAAAAATGTTTTTGGGAGTATATCATCTGATTTCATCGTTTTGTCTTCAAGACTGCCTTGATCATTGATGATTTCATCAGCAGCAGCAATATAATCTCCCCCTAGCACTGATTTTACTTGATTTGATATATGCTGGTTAATGCATCTTTCTGCTTCTCTTGATGACTTACACCAAGATTCACAGATCTTTCTTAGATTATCAGCTTGTTCTTTTGATTTTTGTAGTTCTTCACTTAGAAGTTTGTTTATATGAAGCTGACATTCATAATCACTTTGAATCTTTTTACCAGCATTTAAGAGAGTTTCAGAGTGTTTAAGTTCATCTTTTAATTTTGAAATTTCAGTTTTCAAACTAGATTGAACTGTGAGAGAGGTTTTGAAGTCATTCAACAAATAGTTGAACATTAGACATTTTTGTTCATCAGTGTAAGAGCTAAAGTTTTTTACCTTATACATTGAGGCAGGATCACAGTTACCGGTTTGCTTACTCAGCTTAGCCGCTTCTGCTAGATCCTCATCAAAGGAACTGTCTTCTAACTCATAGTCAACTTGTTCCTCTTCATCCTCAATGGCCATCAAACACCTATTTGGCTCATCATCATCTGAAGTAGATGATTCAGTATCCCAAGTCTCAGCAAGAAGGCCTTTGGTGTTTTAATCTGGCTTGCCTTTGAGTCTTTGATATCTTTTTATATTTATCAGCTCTGTAGGCATTCTTGTCAGCTACTGAAGTTGATTCTCCCTTCTTAACTCTGCACTCAGCAGCTATGTGTCCTATCCTTTGACAGGCATAGCACTTAGCTTTCTTAGGATCAAAAGTAGACTTACCACTTTTGCTTCTGTCAGGTTGACCCCTTCCTCTTTTGAACTTTCTAAAGTTTCTTGCTAACATTGCCATTTGTTCAGTAAGAGCATCCATCTTTTCATCATCTGAACCGGAGTTAGGACTTACTTTCTCAGATTCAGATTCAGAGTTAGTCTCAGCTTGAGACTTTTTAGATCCCTTTTTCTTCTTTTCTACAATTAATGCAGATCCAGCATTGTTTATAGATTCTTTTAGTTGTTGCTGGGCCACTTTCTTCTGTTCCATGATCTGTTGATGATTTAGAAGGAAACCATAGATAGATCTGAGATCATATTTTCCTAAAGTTCCTCCAGCATGAAGTGCAATGGTGATCTCATTGAATTGTTCTGGTAACACATCTAAGAACATGAGTACCAACTCATTCTCATCTTTCTTGACACCTACCAAGATTAGATCATTTATCAAACATTGAAATCTGGTAAACAAATATGCCAGAGTTTCATTCTTTTTAGCAAAGAAAGTCTCATAAGAACGACTCAAATTTGTCTTCTTATGTTGCTTGACCAAGTCAGTGCCGTCATACGTAACACTGAGAGTATCCCACATCTATTTAGCAGTTTGGCACCCAGCCACAGTATGCAGAAAAGGATTTGTCAAAGCATTTGCTATAATGCTCTGTGCCTTGTCATCAAGGTTGAACAGTTTACGATCTTCCTCAGTCCAAGATGCTTCAGGCTTGCGAGTTTCTCCAAAGGGAACAGTTTTGTCAGTGGCAGTAATATGGATCATTGGTATGATTGGGCCATCTTGAATCACGGTACTCATCCTTTGATCCACGGACTTCAGATATAGCATAGCTCTAAACTTCCACATAGGATAGTCAGTGCCATAAAAAACAGGACACTCTTTTGCCGCCATTGTTGGGATATGACTTGATTGCTCACTAGTTGATATCTTAACCTCTTGACAGCGGATCTAGATCTTCAACTTATGAAGAAACTTGCTCTAATACCAGTTGTTGGTCCCAAAGAGGGTGAACAAGCAACCGATACGGTGTAGAAGGGGGGTTGAATACACTCTAAACAAATAATCAAATTAATCAAACGTATATTCAATAATCAAACAGAACAATAACTATTACCACTCTCTAATCAAATCAACAGGATGATTTGATATTACAATGATTATAAACTCAACTCTCTCTCAACACTCTTGAATCACAAACTAATTGATGATCGAACTTCTTGTTAAAACTGATTAACAAGAACTCTTGAAAAACACTCTCGAACTTTGAACTTACAAGGTTATCACAACACACGCGTATCAAGTATCACGAACACACATACGTTTTGCAACTTATGCAGTCATGCAACTTATGCAGTAGTCGTTGTGTATCGCTTATATAAAACCCATAAGAAGGTTTATACTTATACTTGATATATCTACGAACAAATCGCAGTTTAAAGATAGAACTTATCTTTTCTTTAAAACCGTAACAAACTCCTTAATTAGAACATATCTAATTTATTCCGTTTGAGATTTCTATCCAACTAATAGATAGTTTAAATTAGGTTCAGATATCCTGATTTAAATGTCGTAGATATGGAGAGTTTATAATAGAATTTAGAACTTACTTAAATTCTTGAACTGAGTTCTGACGCAGAGCTGACTTACTCAGTCTTGACCTTGTCAAGCTAAGTTCTTGAATCTTCAAGTCTTCAAGTCTTCACTCTTAAAACCTATCTCAGCTTAGAAGTCACCGAGCTATCTAGTACTTACATAGAAAACTCTATATCTGTTTATACGCTGACTACTCAGCCTGAGCTGACTAGTCAGTCTATAACAGACTTACATAATTCCTAACTCTTAACCTATCATCTATACATATCTATAGTTTGTCTCATCAAATCTAATTATTCTAAACATGTGACTAACAATCTTCCCTCCTTTAGAGGATTCCGTCCTCGGAATCTCATAACACCATATAGATGAAGGTATCACTCTTCATATCTACTTCTGTTTACGAAGTTAAATTAGAACTAATTGTGCTTCTCTCGAATTAATACCACAAAATCTGGTTCTTACAAGGCTTTGCTACTTTTATGTTCTTTAGTGTTCAACATGGTTTCCACTAATCTCTTCTTCAAATTAACTCTCAGTTCAGAAACTATGAGAATCTGACTTTCATCTTTTGCCTTACACTTACGCGAATTACAAGCATCAATCATGTCATAAATACTTACTATCTTAGATAGAAGGTCTAAAGTAATCATTTAATCATTCGCTATCTTTCATGCCACGATACACAAACACTATTTCTCTCCTTCCTTTTAACCAACACATTGGGGTACGATAACAACAATCATATAACATATCACCAATAGTATACTGATATTCAAGTGATAAGAGTCACTATCCACAAACTCCATCAAAGACAGGTATGAATCCCACGGTTCATCATACTCTTACACGCATTAACGCAATATATATACTTTTCTGTATAACTCATTCCATTTGACCATCCAAAAGAAATTTAGTTGTATTACTCAACTTATGTTCCAACTCTTGTTGTAAACTCTTTTATAAGTTTAAATAAATCTTTAATTTCCATCAGAAATCAATAAATATATAATCAACATATTCAAATCCTCTCATCAATATACAATCAGGTTAGCCTGCCTAAAGATGTCGTTTCACTGGTGGCAAGAATACAGGTGCTTTTCATTGAACAATCAATAACCACTCATAACAAATCTGGATTTCTCTATATACAATAAAATTAGATACAAATTCCATCATGACTTGTCATTACCACCACTCTGGTATCTCTCATCGTCTCAACGTTTTAAAATTTCTGGTACTCTACTTTTGTCTCGTACACAACATGTCATAATTCCATAAAATGTATTATATCTGCTCTCATAATATGCCACTAACACAATACCTTAGCGTTGTTTATACAATTCAGTGCTCCCATAAGGCACTGGCAATCTAGATTTATAAGTCTTTGTTTAAAATAATTTCCAAATTCCAAGCAGGGGCATTCATACACAAGATTTACAAGTCTTCAATATGTATGTCTAGACCATTAAATTCTCTTTTCTCTTTCTCATTCTCAATGGCTTCAATCATTTATCCATCAAACTTCCTATGGAGAAATTTCAATTTATCCACTAAGTCAAATATATCTTCAATTCATATAAATCAAAGGTTATCGTCACTAGTTCTTTCGCATTTCAACACATTTGTCACCAAGCATTAACTACAACTTTTAATAATCAGATCAATCACACATACCTTTCCGTATAACCAGTATTTCCACAATGTTAATGCAAAAGCATCTCCTACAATTTCAAAGTCAATGATTAAATCATTTATCTCATGAATTTTCAATTGTCACAAAGCATCAACTATTCATACCATCTCACTGCATAAGATCATATTCCAAACCGACAAATACAATATGAAAACATACTATAAAACTCTTCAAGTCCTTCAAGTAGTACTACGAGAAAAGCTTGACTTAAACAACTATTTCATAAGCTGACATACCATTTTCTGTTCATCATTCATCATCATAGAACATCTTCACTTATTAGCTTTAATAACACATTGCAATCTTAGTTTATCTTTATCTAAAACATCTATGTTTATCACAAAGCCTTCCAAACTTCAGTAATTATCCACTTTCCTTCTTCTTAGCACAATCAGGAATATATATACTAGCACAAAATGCAAGACAAGTCTTGCAATACATCATATAATATGCAATACAATCAATCTGAAAACAATTCCCTATGGTACTTCATACCTATTTCGCATCAATTTAAGTATCACATACTTAGCATCACACTGTGTTTTGACATAAACATTAGATAAATCGATAATTAAGAAAACATTTACTATCAACTATCTCTACTTCTAGAGAATCATCCTCATTAGAATTAAGCACTATCACTTAGAACATATAGGCATATAATATCAACAATTAACTCCGAAGTTAATAAACATATGTGAAGGTATAGAGTTTATCAAAACATGCCCGTTACATCATCATTGATAGTGGTGGCATCATTTACCGTCATATTGAAAATCCTACCCTCTTATGTAGGATGGTTCATTATCTTCTATCCACTTGCTGAAGAGTATCCCCCAGCCACTCCGACTCCTGACCCAGATCCTGTCTTTTTCTCAGCACGACACTCACCCGCTCGGTGCCCCTCTTTCAAACAGTTCCAACAAACATTAGTTGGAAACTGACAATCCTTGATTTGATGCCCAAACTGTCCACATCCGACACAACACAGAGTTTGGGGTGTGCAAGGCCACGTGTGGAAAGACGTACACTTACTGAAAGGTCGAATTTGTGATGAAAACCTTCAAGTAATCGTGTAGAGAAAGAAGATGATAGAGAGAAACACACACTACACCTTTTGCTTTGAAATGTTAATATGTCATATATGGTCAAAAGCGTTACAAGGCCAAGGGGCCTAATACCTATGTATAGGCTATGCCTATAAAGTAGGCTTTCCTACATTTTCTAAAAATAACAATCTTCCCTTAAATGGAGAGAAAGCCTATTACATGGAAACGAAATGCCGAAAGTAATTGGATTACATTATAGACCTATTTCTTATTCCGATCATCATCTGCCACCTCCGAATAATCCAACGGCTGTCCAGTGTCCTTTTGATTTGTTCGATTGTTCGTATTAGCCCAACCCTTTCCGTCTCACTTAATACAGATTGATCTTTTTCAGCTTTTTCTTGTAGATGGTGAAATAACAGTTTTAGAGTCCCATCGGAGTATGCCATCTAGTCCACCATCCGAACCAAGATCTTTCGGCAACGTTGGTTGACAAAGATGACACGTCTTTGACCCGCAAAGCTTGTATGATTTTCATCAATAACCGTTAGCTCTTCTAGGGTTTGTAGATCAGGATGATGTTGTAGTGGTCTGAGCAGATTCACCTCGAGTTGATTACTCTCGGCGCCTAGTTATAGATCGTGCTCTTGGATAAACGCTATGAATCTCGTCATATACTTCATCAGAGCTGATCGTCCTTGTTGTTCTTCGTAGGATTTGTTGATCTTTGTGGACAGCTCCTCGTATATGAACTCAATGTCGTGTAGCTTGACATGTTTGAAGTCAGCTTCATTGAGAGAGATTTTCTGACCATCTGCTCTTTGAACATCATAAACAGCAAACCTGTACCTTAGAGATTTTTTCATGCTGACGCGAAGTACTTTGCTAATGGGGTACTCTGACACAATCTGCTCCCTCGGTGTTTTGTATTCATTGAAGATATGAGTGTATCATCTCCTTTGAGCATCATCAAGACCTCTCAGTTAAAGAGGAGTCATGTCTCTTATTTGAGAAGCATATATAGTAGGGATCCGATCCTCGAGGTAAGCAGCATTCACACCATATTTGCCCCATACAGGGTTTTTCATTGCTTCCCTTGTGAACATGTTGTGTCGATCAAGGCCTGAGTCTGAAGATGTTGGAATTGGACGAGCTGGTTGGATATTCGGAGGGATAGGCCATTCAGATGATGATTGTTGAAGTTGTTGTGCCTGCTCAGCTTCTAGATTTTTCCTCATGATGTCGGTAGCTGACACCTAGAATCTCTTTGATTCTAGAGGGAAAAGTTGATGTACCTCCTCAGAGACTCCTCGGAGGACCCTTGTTAGATCTAGCTTTCTTATAGCCTCCTCCATCTGCTTTTTGGTGACCAACTCCCTTGCAGGCTTTGCAACCCTTGAAGAAGCTGGCTTTTGAACAATAGGCACCGGCATTTCCTCAAATCTGTCCACAATCTGGACTTCCTTGGTTCTTTCAGGAATTTTTCCAAATGAGAACTCCTTAATTTGTTTTAATAGTTCATCTGACTCGTCCCTCTCATGAATGTTTGCAGTTTCAGTTTCAAATTCAAATATTGGGATGTCAGGTTCGGGTTCAGTTTGAGCTTGTTGTTGTTCTTGTTGTTGTGGTTGTAGTTGTTGTTGTTGTTGTTGTTGTTGCTTTTGTTGTTGTTGTTGCGATTGTTGAGTTTGTTGTTGAGAATCTGCCCTTATCCCCATTGCGGCTACTAATCTTTTTGTCAAAGGAGTAAAGGTCAAAACGCGCGGTCTTTTCTCCCCCTCGTTACGAACATGATCGGGATCATCGTCATCAAGCCTGCACTTTGACCCAGCAGCTTGGGATTTGCATGTATTTTCAAGAATTGTCTTCCTGTTTTCCACCGAATCTAACTTTTGGAAGACCACATTTCCCAGATCCTCCATTGAATAGATAACTGTTTCTTTAAACTGATTTAGATTGCTACCCTTGTAAGTTTGTTCATTTTGAAGGGTTTCAAAGAGATCTAAGTTCTGTTCACGGTCTGTGCATTTTTCAGCAATCGTACATACAGCAGGGATTGCAATCTGCAAGTAGATAAGCCCGAGCCATCATCAACTTTGGATTTGAACGAAGCAAAAGTTTGTTTGATGTCTGCTAGGCTCTCAGTGATTGGGGTTAGAGTGTCCTGCAATTCCTCCTTGGTAACAAACCGAGACTCACGAAGAGTACTCGTTGAAGTCTCTACCACAGAGGTAGAGCTACTCGCGTACGGAGCTGCTGTGGTGGACACTCTGCCGAGATTTCCACCTAATCCTCCAATGCACTTTTAGTAGAGCCACCTACAAGTGTTCTGGACTCTTGTATGTTAAACAACGTCGTTATCTGTGCAAGGGTGGATTGGTGTCTAGAAAGAAATGTAGATATCTGTGGCATATCAAGGTGCATTGAAGAGACGGTCGAGGTCGGGAGAGACAGACCTCTAGTTTCAATACCCGGCATCTCCGAGTGAGAGGCCGGTAGAGTATGTGCAGATTCTCCATGGAATGAAGCAAGTGTTTGTTGAGAGACATTTGAGTGGCTGGTGGGTGAATGTGCACTGTTGGGATGACAGTGGTTGTTTCAACACCAGAGCTGGAAGTGTCAGCCCCGATGGCAAATGTGGCTTCCCGGCTTTTTGGGCTTTGTAGCACCGCTTCTGAATTCAGTTAATTTAATGACAAATTAGATTTTAGCAGCGGAAATTTTTATTTTTAAAACAACGAACTGTTATTTACAGTAACAACTTATCAAACATCATTGGTGTTACAAAGTACAGGAACCGACCATAGTATCTATCTTACATCAAGTACAAGTGTTCCACCCACAAAGGGCAATGTAATTCTCAAAAGCCACCCGCCTCGCAGGCCATCTAATCTTTACCTGAAAAGGGAAACATAGCATCATTAGCTACACTAGCTAGTGAGTACATACAATCATAAGCATCAATACAGTAAGTCATGCATCATATCATAAACAATCATTGCTAGCTTAGCACATAGCGGTGTGCTGACAAGATCAGTAAGAGTCGTGTCTTGCAGGGTAATCAATCCCGCTCAACAACTTAAACCGGGGAATCAGACACGACCAATCCGCGCTGGTGGGGGAGCACAAGGAAGTCCACCAAGCATCGTTTATAGAGTCAAAGACTCCACAGGTAATCCAGCTACAACCGGCTGATCACCACTCACGTTAAGGCACGGCGGTTCTGCAGAACCTATGATCCAGGATGCTTCCTAAATCATCGTGAAATCCCGAAGGATCCAGTTACAATAGACTGACCTTAACCATTCGTTAGATAGTCTGCAGACAGTGCACATACACATATACGTTCATTTGATCCCACATGGATCCATCGTTTCACACATAACATCAAACAGTTACTCATACGTTCATATTATCATATATTAACTAAGTGGTTCCATTCTGGACCCACTGGCATGCACCTGATACATATTCTAAATTCATATAAATCATACACTTATATATTTGAGCGTACCTGCAAAAGCAAGTTAGTCATACATAGTACATTCACATAGTCACTTAGCATGCAAGCCTTACTCTACTAAGTCTCAGGATCGTAGGCACTCACCTGAGCTGTTACTAGGCACAGGTATTTGACTTGAGTCCTCTAACAAGTTCACCTAACATATTATACTTACATCAATCATTCACATGTGCATTCAAGACTTACAAAATAGCATTTAACTTTGGACATTACATAAATCTGCCAGAACTGTCGGATTTGGGAAATCCGATGATTCTGTCGGATTCATGAAATCCGACACATTCAACCATGAAATCCGATACTTGTCATTCGGATTCCCTCACTTAGGAACTCCAACCATGCACACAAAATCCGACACTTGCGGATTCCGATACATAGAAGGAAATCCGATACTCATCGGATTCCGACACTTAGAATCCGAAACCAAGAAAATCCGATAGACTTGCGGATTCCACAAGGAACTCGATACATGAAACCTGATAGAATTGCGGAATCGGACACTTCTATCGGATTCCGACACTTCCTTCGGTTTTCATCACATTCGGATTCCGACAACTTCATAGTTGCGGAATCCGACAACTTCATCAGCACCAATTCCGATAACATCATTTGGTCATCTAAACAACTTCGTTTTGGCTTGTTTTAAGCCCAGAACATCATAGAATATCACTCTCTATCCATCTAGCCATCATAAACACATTAAATCATATAAGAACATCAAATATACTAAAACCCACTTTAAAGTAAGCTTTTGCATGTTCTTCATGGTGTTCTTGCTTGATTTAATGATTCTAATATTCATGCAATCTTCTAACATCAATGATTCTAAGTTGCTAACCTCTTGCAGATAAAACAATTGAGAATCCTTGTTATTATTTCTTCTTTTCCAGAAACCCGAGAGAGCAAGAGGGTAGAGAGAGACGAGAGAAAGTGTGCGGTTTTTGTGTGTATTTGTTTTGCTAAGTTTGACTTGGTCAACTTACCACATACATATATACTACATACAGCAGAGGCGGTTGCCTCATTTCTTCACATGAGGGTTTCCTCTTAACTATGTACACACATACTTAATACATATATATATTCGTACACGCATACGTACATACATACATATAAACACATAATCACATGACTTCTTATTACAATAACTACGTACATTTACGTACCAATTACAACTAGGCCCAAGTTGAGGATGTTACAAATCTACCCCCTTAAGAAGATTCCGTCCTCGGAATCTACTAAGTGCGAAACAGGCGAGGGTATCTTGTCTTCATTTCGTTCTCAACTTCCCACGTCAGGTTTGGACCTAAGTTGTGCTTCCACTTCAGAAGGACTAGTTTAATCATCTTCTTGCATAATTTCTTGACCTTCGTGTCAAGAATCTCAACAGGTTCTTCAACTAGTCGCTTGGAAGAGTCGACTTTCAATTCATGCAAAGGAATAATCTGTTCTTCCTCAACGTGGCACTTGCGCAAGTAGCACACATTAAAGGTGTCATGTATTCCAGATAGTTTTGGCGGCAGCTCTAGAGTTACCGTCTGATTATAAACTTTGCGTACAATCTTGAATGGGCTAATGAAACGTGGACTTAGCTTCCCCTAGCGCTCGAAATGAATGACGCCCTTCCATGTAGAAACCTTTTAAGAACACGCAATCACTGACTTCAAATGTAGCGGGACGACGCTTTGGATCCGCATACATCTTCTGTCTATCCCGAGCTGCTTTTAGCTTTTCAAGAGCCACATTCACTTTGTCAGAAGTAATCTGGACGATTTCAGGTCTAGCGAACTGCTTCTCACCAGGCTCCAACCAACAGGTTGGAGTGCGACATCGTGTTCCGTAAAGCATCTCGTATGGTGGCATTCCAATGCTGGAATGATATGAATTGTTGTAAGCAAATTCAATCAATGGGAGATGAGAATCCCATGATCCACCAAATTTGAGTACACAGGCATGAAGCATATCTTCTAACGTCTGTATCGTACGTTCAGATTGGCCATCAGTCTGCGGATGATAGGCAGTGCTCAGATGAACACGAGTGCCAAGTTAGCGTTGCAGACTCTGCCAAAAATTCGAGACAAACCGAGAGTCACAATCAAATACAATAGAACAAGGAAGACCGTGACGTGACACTATCTCATCGATATATAACTGGGCTAAACGGGTCAGCGAAGCAGACTCGTTCGTTGCGAAGAAATGAGCACTCTTCGTTAGTTGATCAACAATAACCCAGATCATGTCGTGCCCTCTGGACGTCCTCGGTAGTTTCGTCACGAAATCTATCGTGATATTATCCCATTTCCACTCCGGAATAACCAACTGCTGCAGATTTCCATAAGGTCTCTGGTGCTCCGTCTTCACTTGTGCGCAGATCTGACATCTCTCCACAAATGAAGCGATGTCTTTCTTCAGAGTTGGCCACGAGTATAAGATCTTCAGGTCGTGATACATCTTCGTAATTCCCGGATGGACAAATAATTTGGACTTATGGGCCTCCTGTAGAATCAGCTCATGGTTACCTCCGATAGAAGGTACCCAAATCCTGGATTGAAAAGTCTTCAACCGACGATTATCTTCAGCAAGCTGATCCTTCAATTTCTTCATTTTCTCAGCTTTCAGATGTTCTTCTTGCAATGCAGTCTGCAGTCTAGAAATCAAATCTGAGACAATAGTGATCCTCATATACTTAGCTTCTGCTGTCGGTCCTTTACGGCTTAAAGCGTCTGCTACAACATTGGCCTTGCCAGGATGGTAACGGATCTCACAGTCGTAGTCTTTTATTAACTCCAACCAATGGCGTTGCCGCATGTTAAGTTCTTTCTGAGAAAAGACATACTGAAGACTTTTGTTATGTGTGCAAATCACACACTTTGTGCCCTAAAGATAATGTCTCCACAACTTCAATGCAAAGACAACGGCAGCAAGCTCTAGATCATGGGTTAGGTAGTTCCGTTCATGTGATTTTAACTGCCTAGAAGCGTAGGCAATCACTTTATCAAGTTGCATCAGGACGCAACCCAAACCCGCGTAAGACGCATCACAATAAACCGGGAAGTCCTCCAAACCCTCAGGCAGAGTAAGTATTGGAGCTTCACACAATAATCGTTTCAAAGTCTGGAAAGCTTCTTCTTGAGCTTCCGACCAGACAAAAGCAACATCATTGCGAGTTAGTTTTGTCAACGGACCCGCAAGCTTCGAGAAATCGCGGATAAACCGCCGATAGTAGCCAGCCAAGCCAAGGAAGCTTTTAATTTCGGAAGGAGTCCGAGGAACTCCCCAATTCATCACAACTTCCACCTTAGCTGGATCTACTTTAACGCCATCATGACATATAACATGGCCAAGGAAATGAACTTCCTTAAGCCAAAATTCACACTTGGACAGCTTGGCATACAATTGTTCTCGCTTTAACGTCTCGAGAACCTGACGAAGATGAAGCTCGTGATCAGCTTCCGTTTTCGAGTACACAAGAATGTCATCAATAAACACAATCACACATCTGTCAAGAAACGGACGACAAACCCAATTCATCAGATCCATGAAGACGGCACGGGCATTGGTTAAGCCGAATGGCATAACCAGAAATTTGTAGTGACCATAACGAGTTCGAAACACGGTGTTCGGAACATCTTCTTCACGAACTCGTACCTGTTAATACCCCGACCGGAGATCAATCTTAGAGAAGCATGTAGCTCCCTGCAATTGATCAAAAAGATCATCTATATGAGGAAGCGGATACTTACTCTTTACCGTTCGCTTGTTCAGCTCCCTGTAATCTATGTACATTCGCATCGTTCCATCCTTCTTCTTCACAAATAACACAGGAGCTCCCCACGGCGAGGAACTCGATCAAATAAAACCTTTGTCGAGCAACTCCTGAATTTGAGTCACTATCTCTCTTATTTCAGAAGGAGCATGACGATACGGAGATCGAGCCACAGGTGTAGCTCCTGGAATAAGCTCTATCTTGAACTCAACATCACGAATCGGAGGCAATCCCGGAAGTTCTTCAGGGAATACCTCAGGGTAGTCAGACACCACCCGAATATCACGAACTGGTCGCTTCTCCATCGTAGCATCAATAACGTATGCCAGATAAGAGTCACAACCTTTAGCAATTGACTTCTGAGCTTTTATCATGGAGACAATAGGAATATCAGAATCCCGTCGTTCTCCACGTGCAACAGCATAAGATCCATCAGAGAGAATCATCTTTTTGGAACAGATAATCTCAGCATCACTCTTGCTGAGACAATCCATCCCGATCACGACATCAAAGCCCGCAATAGGCATAACAAAGAAATAAATAGGGATATTACTCCCGTCAACATAAATAGCAGCTATTGGGACTTTCTCTGTAATAGATACTACTTTGCCGTCAGCAACCTCTACTCTGAGTGGCTCAGTTAAAGGAACAATAGGTAATTGCAATCTTCTATGACAGGCCACAGATACAAAGGTGTAGGTAGCTCCAGAGTCAAATAAAACACTCGCAGGGATATAATTTATAAGAAAAGTACCCGTAACGACATCCCCTGCTGCTTTGGCCTCGTCCGCCGTCATTTGAAAAGCCCTGCCTTTCGTGCGGGGCGCGTCATCTCTTTTCGGTCCTCTAGAAGAAGAAGAGCCTTTGACTCCAGCACTTTGTCTGTCTGGGCAATCAGTCAGCTTGTGCCTGGGCTTGTGGCACCGATAGCACACATCCTCTTTAAAACCACACTCTGTCGTAGCGTGGCCCTTCTGTCCGCACCTCCAACAACGTTTGGTAGAGTTAGAACACTCACCAGAGTGGTAGGTACGACACTGATTACACCAAGGAGAATTAGGCATCGGCTTCTTAGAGGAATAAGTCTTTCCGCCTGTAGTGGATTGTCCTTTGGAAGGACCCAATTTATCAGACGGCTGAAATTTGCTCTTTGACCCTGCACCGGCAGATTCACCCTTGCAGTATAAGCAGTCACCTTCCAATTTTCGGGCTATATCATACGCCCAATCCAGTTCAACAGCAGCCCACACATGTGGGCGAAATTCCAGTGGCAGAGTTGCCACACATAGCCTTATCTTGGTGGTCTCATCAGGAATCAAATGGGGAACAAACCGCATCTTGTCGGTAAACGCGGTTATATGTTCTTCGATCGGCTTATCCCTTTCTGGAGATCATTGAAATCCTCTCCACTCTTTCTAAGTCATAATCGGTGCAGTACTTCTTCAGCACCTTCTCAGAAAATTGCTCCCAGGTGAGAGCATTTAACACCTCCTTATTAACAGAGGCTTTCACCGTGTCCCACCAAAAGATGGCACGGCCCTTTAACATCCGTACTGCATACTTGACACAGTACTCAGGTTCACATTCACAAGATTCAAACACCTGCTCCATCTCCCGGAGCCATTGTATGGTAACAGTGGGGTTATCACTCCCCTGGAACGTTGGAGGATGGCAAGTCAGAAACTTCTTATATGAACAAGTCTTGTGGGGCTTGTTCAGCGTTGCTTGCAGTAAGAGCTCCTTTGTCACACGAAGCTCCTCCTCCAAACGCCTAATAATAGCAGCCTGATCTGGCTCAGGTTTGCCACCACCAATATTGTTGTAACATCCTTAGATCGGGCCTAGTAGTTTTGGGGTCGTTGGTATGTTAAATTGTGATTAAGTGTTGATTAATTATTTGTTAATATTGAACTATATGGTTCTTATTAATTGATTTAATTATTAATCATTTAATATATATGTATATGTGTAAATGTATGTATACGGTTGTGTGTGTGCATGTGCTTAGTGTTTTAAGCATGCCACCTCATGCTTGATTATATGTATACGTGGGTTGGTGTTGGTAATACTTCACTTTGAAGTATTGTACGTGTGTGTATTGTGTGTGTAAACCGAGAGCAAAAAAGAAGCAAGAAATCGGATTTGGTGTGGGGTTGGTGAATTGTGATTCAAAGTTTGAAGGTTGCTGCTTCTTCTTTGATTCTTGTTATTATACTTCAATTAGTATTAACATGTTATGGTTTTGAATGGATTTGATATGAATATCATATACACATGCTTTATGAATTAATCGGATTTGATGTTCTTGGAGTTAAAGGGTGATTTGATGCATGCTTGCATGTTTAAGTATGTTTATATGTGTTTGTATGAACTTGCATATGAATTATATGAACTAGAAAGTTGGTTTATGCAAGTTATGAAGTTGTCGGATTCTTGATATGATGAAGAAAGCGGATTTTGGTGTTGATGATGAAAACCGAGTGAAGAATTCCGATTCTAGTGTTGAATCCGGTAGTCATGAAATCTGGTTCTCTTAAATCTGGATGTATGTAATCCGGGTATTGAAATCCGATGGTTTGAATCCGAGAGTCTGGAATCCGATGATGGATTCCAATTATGAAAACTGATTTCAGGTATCAAGATATATGCAAGTGTGGAAGTCCGAGTGAGGTTGCGGATTTCCTCAAATCCGATGGATGTGTCGGATTCTTGTGAAATCCGAAGGAGGGTTGCGGATTTGTGAAATCCGATGGTAGTATCGGATTTCATGTAAAATCTGATAGTATGGACTTGTTAAATTGCATTGTTTAAATGCTATGCTTATATGTGCATGCATATGTGAATCTTACATGTTTATGTTTGATTAAAAGGATATAAATTTATTTGTTTGACATATATTTATGGATCGTTACTAATTTCAGTTTGTTGTGTTCTCAGGATCAAACAAGGCTCAGTAACATAAGATCACTGAGTGGAGAAACTAAAAGCAAGAGGTGAGTGGACGTTTATTAACAGATGTTATTAGTTGTAACTGGATTGGGTTGCAACTGCTATTGGTTTGACGCATGGATAGATTGTGCATCTTATAATTGATTAACTGTTGATTGTTAATTAATTATGCGTCATTGATATGTATACATGAGGTTTGGGAAGTCAGCTTCGGCTTGGCATATGGGCTGGGTTTGTTTGCTATCGGCTAATCAGTATTGGGATCTTTTGATGCATTTGTTGCAACTTAAGGTAATACTGTGTGAGAATAGCAAATGAACTATCGGTAAACCTTTGCTTTGGCCGGCATTGGTTGTAGGTTGCTGCAGAACCGCCGGTCTTCCCGGGGCACGATTATCTGTTATATGTTGTTGATATTGATGCGGTTATTTGATGATATATTTGTTGTGGTTTGACTCCATTCACTTAGCTTTGTGCTAATCCCCCACCTCTCACTCTTTTTACAGGTTTTGGTAAGTCAATGGCTCAGCTGAGAGTGGTTAGCTTGGGGAGTAATCACCTAGGACTCTGATATATTATTTTGTGATGAGCCGTCTTTTGTAATACTGATATTTAAACAGTAGTGTTTGTCTAGTTGTAAATACTTTGGTTGTTTAATTCGCTTCTGCATTGTTTATGAAAATGAAAATTTTACAGGTGAAAATACGGTGTTACATGTTTGGTATCAGAGCCTAGGTTTGGCAGTGTAGGCACAGTGGAAGTGTTACATTCCTAAATCTTGGCTCGTGGTAGGTCGATTACTCTTTGGGTGTGGGATTGGGGTGAATTGGAGTGTAGTTAGTATGTTGTGTACTAATGGATTTATCTAATAAATCGTGAGGTGATGTGATTGTTACGGATAACAATGGCTGATCGTGATCACTCGACTGTTGCCCCTATTGTCCCGTCTTTTGCTGAGGTTCCTAATACTACAGTGGAAACATTGCTTAATGCCGGTACATCTGGTACCGCCATGGATGAAAGAGATGAATACATATTTCAGTTGGAGGGCCAACTGCAAGACTTGCGAAAGGAACTGGAGCAACAAAGACAAGTTCCTATAATTCAACCCCCGGTTACTACTGTGACTTTCAACTACGGTTTCGATACCTCCTATCTTTCCGACCGTGACTACATTGGCAGAGGTTCCACCGATGTCAATGCCGATACCACCGTTTACCCAACCGATGACTCAACCTTTCTACTATCCGTTATTTCCTCAGGGGTCCTATCCGCAAGGATCTGTTTCACATGGTCTTATTCACAGGGATCGATGCCTCAAGGATCTTATTCTTATCCATATATGGGATATCCACAAACTATGGGATTCAGACAGCCATGTACCTACAAGCAGTTTCTAGATTGTAAACCAGACGAGTACCATGGCAGCACGGATCCTAACGTGACTTTGAACTGGTTGAGAGATACATGGAGGATTTTAGATGCCTGTAACTGTGAGGAGGAGATGAGAGTTTGCTTTGCCACCCGGATGCTCAAAGGCAAGGCTATGTTTTGGTTGGATTCCATTACCACCCATTTAACAAGAGCTCAAATGGATTCAATAACATAGAACCAATTCCGGGATAAACTGTGCGAGCAGTATTGCAATGCCTTCGAACTGAATAAGATAAGGCAGGAGTTTATGGAATTGAAGATGACCAGGAGGATGACAGTTGATGAATTGATAGAACAATTTAACTCGAAGCTGCGGTTTGTAACTCAGTGGGTACCGGATGAATCTTTGCAGGTTTAGCATTTCATAGGAGCTTTGTTACCAGAATACAGGAGTATAGCTCGACTAGCTGGAACATTGTCTCAGGCCTTCACCTTGGCAAAGTCTGCTGAGGGAGACATTCAAGCCAGAGATAGACAGAACAAAGATGAGGCGGCTGCACAGAAGCCGAAGTATGACCAGGCAGGTGGTCAACAAAAGAAGAAATGGCAGGGCAGTTCTTCTCAGGGTAATCAGAGTCGGAAGCCGACTACGGGGGGTACAAACACGAAGTCTCAATGGTGTACCCGATGCAAATCCAGTGACACTGGGCAGTGTACTGCCCAGACCATGCGTTGTTTGCGCTGTGGTGCGCATGGGCATGAAACAAAGGATTGCAGGTTTCCCCGCAATGTTTGTTGGAATTGTTTAAAGGAAGGGCACAGGGATGGTGATTTCCCTACGGGGAGAGGAGCCGGGACAGGGACGGGGGTAGGGGATGTTGGGGGTCATCATCGGGGGCACAGAAATGGAAGAATCCTCCGACACCAGAGGATAGGGCGTTCCGAATGACAGTAGACGATGCTACTACTACTGGTGATGTTATCACCGGTACTTTTCTTATAAACTTCCGACCTACGCGTGTGTTATTTGATTCTGGAGTGAATTGTCATTTATTTCTGTGACTTTTTGTGAAAAGTTGAAATTACTTGTTATCGTTATTTCTGTTCCGATTGAGATAGAAGTAGTAGATGGTAAAATAGTTCCTGTTACAAGTTCTGTGACTGGAGCTGAGATATATATCGATGGTAAGTGCTTTCCAGTATCATTCCTATTGATGCCAATAGCAGGGTTTGATGTGGTTTTGGGGATGGATTGGCTGAGTAAGCACAGGGCGAGCATTAAATGTCATAGGAAATTGATATCTTTTCCGTTGTCTGATGGGTCGCACGTGGTGGCTCGAGGGGAAAGGAACAGGTCTACGTTTCCTATCATTTCTATGTTGAAGGCTAAGAAATCCTTGAGTAAGGGATGCGAATGTTTTCTAGCATATGCTATTGATGCTAGGAAGGAAAAGCGGGCAGTTACTGATATGCGAGTCGTATCAGATTTTCCTGAAGTGTTTCTGGATGAGTTACTTGGGCTACCTCCCGTTCGAGAGGTAAGTACAAGATTGATTTAATACCAGGTTCGAATCTAGTGGCTAGATCTCCTTATAGGTTGGCTCCTTCTGAGATTAGGGAGATGATGACACAGATTCAGGATCTTTTGGATCGGGGTTTTTTCGTCCGAGTTCTTCACCGTGGGGTGCACCGGTTTTGTTTGTGAAAAAGAAAGATGGCACGCTACGGATGTGTATTGATTACAGGGAACTGAATAAGAGGACGGTAAAGAATAAATACCCTTTGCCAAGGATTGATGATTTATTTGATCAGTTGCAGGGTGCTTCGTATTTCTCTAAGATCGAGTTGAGATCAGGTTAGCATCAGGTACGAGTTTCTGACAAAGATATTGCCAAGATTGCTTTTCGTACCCGGTATGGTCATTATGAATTCTTAGTCATGCCGTTCGGTTTGACTAATGCACCTGCAGTGTTTATGGATTTGATGAACCGGGTTTGTCGACCATTTCTGGATAAATCTGTGATAGTATTTATCGACGACATTTTGGTTTATTCTAAATTCGAAGCTGATCACGAGATTCATTTGACAAGTTCTTGAAACCTTGAAACAGGAGCAATTGTATGCCAAGTACTCAAAGTGTGACTTCTGGATGCGAGAAGTTCACTTCCAGGGGCATGTTATTTGCAGTGATGGAGTCAAGGTTGATTTGGCAAAGATAGAAGCTGTGATGAATTGAGAGGCTCCGAAGTCTCCTTCCGAAATTAAAAGCTTCTTGGGATTGGCAGGATATTATAGACGGTTTATCCAAGATTTTTCTAAAATTGCGAATCCCATGACTAAGTTAACTCGCAAGGAGGTTCCACATAAGTGGAATGATGAACAGGAGAGGGCTTTTCAGACACTGAAACGACTTTTATGTGAGGCTCCTATTCTTGCGTTACCGGATGGGTCAGATGACTTCATTGTGTATTGTGATGCTTCTCTGGTAGGGTTGGGTTGCGTGTTGATGCAGCGGGATAGAGTTATCGCCTATGCTTCTCGTCAGTTGAAACCTAATGAGAAGAACTATCCAACCCATGATTTGGAACTGGCAGCTGTGGTTTTTGCGTTAAAGTTATGGCGACATTATCTTTATGGTACAAAGTGCGTTATTTGTATGGATCACAAAAACCTACAGTATGTGTTTTTGCAGAAGGAACTCAATATGTGACAGAGACGATGGATGGAACTTGTTAAAGACTATTATTGCGAGATTCGCTTTCATCCCAGGAAAGCCAACGTAGTAGTTGATGCTTTGAGTCGCAAGGGAGTTAGTGAACATGTCAAATTCATGCGAATTGAAATAGTTTCTGACTTGATCGATAGATTGAAGGCAGCTTAGTTGGAAGCCTTGATGGATGAAAATCTAAAGTCTGAAATTATGTTGAAGAAAAAGAATGATCTGACTGATGATTCTAGAGGATTGAAGGTTTATCAATCCCGTGTTTGGATGCCTATGCTTGGAGGTCTCAGGAGTTTGATTATGACCGAGGTTCATAAATCAAGACTATCTGTTCACCCAGGTAGCATGAAAATGTATAACGATCTAAAGGTGCTGTATTGGTGGCCTACAATGAAGACAGATGTTGCACAGTTTGTGGAGGCTTGCCATATTTGTGGACAGGTTAAGGCAGAACACCAGAAACCCTATGGATCATTGAAACAATTGCTGATTCAAGAGTGGAAGTGAGAGCATATAACGATGGATTTCGTAACAAAACTTCCACGTATGCAGAGGAATCATGATATGATTTGGGTGATCCTTGACAGATTGACCAAGAGTGCTCACTTCTTGGCTACCAGTGAGACGGTGTCACTTAGTAAGTTGGCTCGGTTATATATAGATGAAGTTATTTCCCGTCATGGTATACCGCTTTCAATTGTATCAGATAGAGATTCCAGGTTTGTGTCGAATTTCTGGAACAGTTTACAGCGGGAGTTGGGTACGCGTATTAATCTAAGTACATCTTACCACCCACAGATAGACGGGCAATCTGAGAGAACTATTCAGACACTCGAGGATATGCTGCGAGCATGTGTGTTGGAATACGGAGGTTCTTGGGATTCCCATCTACTGTTAATTGAATTTGCGTATAACAATTCTTATCATTCGAGTATCGGTATGCCGCCTTATGAGATGCTATGTGGTCATCGCTGCCGTACTCCTACTTGTTGGCTAGAGGTGGGTGAGAAACAGTATGCAGGTCCTGATATTGTGCAGATCACCACAGATAAAGTAGCTATTGCGCGAGAAAAGTTGAAAGCTGCGAGGGATCGACAAAAGATGTATGCTGATCCACGTCGTAGGTCTGTTACTTTTGTTGAGGGGGAATTGGTTTATCTGAAGGTTTCTCCGTGGAAGGGGGTTATCCGTTTTGGGAAGCGGGGAAAGCTAGCTCAGCGGTATATTGGACCGTTTCGTGCCCAACGGGTGATTAATGATCAGACGGTTACTCTTGATCTTCCAGCGGAATTATCAGGTATTCACAATACCTTCAACATTTGTTACTTGCGGAAATGTAGAGTTGAGGATGCGAGTCAGATTCTACCTCTACATGATCTTAAAGTGGATTCCAGCAAGAAACTAGTGGAGGAACCCATTGAACTACTAGATCGGAAGGTGACGAAACTGCGTAAAAAACAGATTCAGATGGTTCTAGTTAAATGGAGGCACAGTTTGGGTTCGCACTTGATGTGGGAAAAGGAGGCTGATATGAGAGCTCCTTACCCTTAGTTGTTTGTTAATGAATAGATTCCGAGAACGGAATCCTGTTAAGAGGAGAGGATTTGTAACATCCTCAGATCGGGCATAGTAGTTTTGGGGTCGTTGGTATGTTAACATGTTATTAAGTGTTGATTAATTATTTGTTAATATTGAACTATATGGTTCTAATTAATTGACTTAATTATTAATCATTTAATATATATGTATATATGTAAATGTATGTATACGGTTGTGTGTGTGTACATGTGCTTAGTGTTTTAAGCATGCCACCTCATGCTTGATTATATGTATACGTGGGTTGGTGTTGGTAATACTTCACTTTGAAGTTTGTGTATTGTGTGTGTAAACCGAGAGCAAAGAAGAAAACAAGAAGAAGCAAGAAATCGGATTTGGTGTGGTGTTGGTGAATTATGATTCAAAGTTTGAAGGTTGCTGCTTCTTCTTTGATTCTTGTTATTATACTTCAATTAGTATTAACATGTTATGGTTTTGAATGGATTTGATACGAATATCATATACACATGCTTTATGAAGTAATCGGATTTGATGTTCTTGGAGTTAAAGGGTGTTTTGATGCATGCTTGCATGTTTAAGCATGTTTATATGTGTTTGTATGAACTTGCATATGAATTATATGAACTGGAAAGTTGGTTTATGCAAGTTATGAAGTTGTCGGATTCTTGATATGATGAAGAAAGCGGATTTTGGTGATGATGATGAAAACCGAGTGAAGAAATCTGATTCTAGTGTTGAATCCGGTAGTCATGAAATCCAGTTCTCTTAAATCCGGATGTATGTAATCCGGGTATTGAAATCCGATGGTTGGAATCCGAGAGTGTGGAATCCGATGATGGATTCCAATTATGAAAACCGATTTCAGGTATCAAGATAAATGCAAGTGTGGAAGTCCGAGTAAGGTTGCGGATTTCCTCAAATCCGATGGATGTGTCGGATTCTTGTGAAATCCGAAGGAGGGTTGCGGATTTGGTGAAATCCGATGGTAGTATCGGATTTCACGTAAAATCCGATAGTTTGGACTTGTTGAATTGCATTGTTTAAATGCTATGCTTATATGTGCATGCATATGTGAATCTTACATGTTTATGTTTGATTAAAAGGATATAAATTTAAGTGTTTGACATATATTTATGAATAGTTACTAATTTCAGTTTGTTGTGTTCTCAGGAACAAACAAGGCTCAGTAATATAAGATCACTGAGTGGAGAAATTGAAAGCAAGAGGTGAGTGGATATTTACTCACAGATGTTATTAGTTGTAACTGGATTGGGTTGCAACTGCTATTGGTTTGACGCATGGATATATTGTACATCTGATAATTGATTAACTGTTGATTGTTAATTAATTGTGCGTCATTGATATGTATACATAAGGTTTATGAAGTCAGCTTCGGCTGGGCATATGGGTTGGGTTTGTTTGCTATCGGCTAATCAGTATTGGGATCTTTTGATGCATTTGTTGCAAATTTAGGTAATACTGTGTGAGAATAGCAAATAAACTATCGGTAAACCTTTGCTTTGGCCGACATTGGTTGTAGGTTCTTGCAGAACCGCCAGTCTTCCCGGGGCAAAATTATCTATTATGTGTTGTTGATATTGATGCGGTTATTTGTTAAGTCAGCGGCTGGTTTGGCCGACATTGGTTGTAGGTTCCTGCCGAACCCCACCTCTCACTCTTTTTACAGGTTTTGGTAAGTCAGCGGCTCGGCTGAGAGTGGTTAGCTTGGGGAATAATCACCTAGGACTCTGATATATTATTTTGTGACGAGCCGTCTTTTGTAATACTGATATTTAAACAGTAGTGTTTGTACAGTTGTAAACACTTTGATTGTTTAATTCGCTTCCGCATTGTTTATGAAAATGAAAATTTTACGGGTGAAAATACGGTGTTACAATTGTGCTGAGATCTCTGATCCTCAGCCTGATGAGGCATATGAGAAGCCTCGTCTTCCATCTCTTTCAAAGCTTGCTCTGTGTTGCCACGTTCGGCAAACATCTTAATTCAACTTTCTATACGACGGAGTAAGAGCAGTTAATACTCAATCTCACTGACTGAACTTACAAATCATCATATAATACCAGCATACATGTAACTCTCACTCAATCCCCCCTCATAGGAACACTTCTTTATGGTCGGGCCCGAGCTTGAGATCGAATACTCTTACAAGTACCCAATTCACTCAAACTTAGGCTCTGATACCTAATTGTAACACCGCTTCTGAATTTAGTTACTTTAATGACAAATCAGGTTTTAGCAGCGGAAATTTTTCTTTTTAAAACAACGAACTGTTATTTAAAATAATAACTTATCAAACATCATTGGTGTTATGAAGTACAGGAACGACCATAGTATCTATTTTACAGCATATAAGTACAAGTGTTGCACCCACAAGGGGCAATATAATTCCCAAAAGCCACCCGCCTCGCAGGCCATCTAATCTTTACCTGAAAAGGGAAACATAGCATCATTAGCTACACTAGCTAGTGAGTACATATAACTATAAGCATCAATACAGTAAGTCATGCATCATATCATAAACAATCATTGCTACCTTAGCACATAGCGGTGTGCTGACAAGATCAGTAAGAGTCGTGTCTTGCAGGGTAATAAATCCCGCTCAACAACTCAAACTGGGGAATCAGACACGACCAATCCGCGCTGGTAGGGGAGCACAAGGCGGTCCACCAAGCATCGTTTACAGAGTCAAAGACTCCACAGGTAATCCAGCTACAACCGGCTGATCCCCACTTACGTTAAGGCATGGCGGTTCTGCATAACCTATGATCCAGGATGCCTCCTGAATCACCGTGAAATCCCGAAGGATCCAGTTACAACGGACTGACCTTAACCATGCGTCAGATAGTCTGCAGACAGTGCACATACACATATACGTTCATTTGATCCCATCGTTTCTCATATAACATCATACAGTTACTCATACGCTCATATCATCATATATTAACTAAGTGGTTCCATTCTGGACCCACTGGCATGCAACTGATATATATTCTAACTTCATATAAATCATACACTTACCTCTTTGAGCGTACCTGCAAAAGCAAGTTAGTCATACATAGTACATTCACATAGTCACTTAGCATGCAAGCCTTACTCTACTGAGTCTCAGGATCGTAGGCACTCACCTGAGTTGTTACTAGGCACATGTATTTGACTTGAGTCCTCTAACAAGTTCACCTAACATATTATATTTACATCAATCATTAACATGTGCATTCAAGACTTACAAAATAGCATTTAACTTTGGACATTACATAAATCCGCCAGAACTGTCGGATTTGGGAAAACCGATGATTCTGTCGGATTCATGAAATCCGACACATTCAACCATGAAATCCAATACTTATCATTCGGATTCCCTCACTTAGGAACTCCAACCATGCACACAAAATCTCACACTTGCAAATTCCGATACATAGAAGGAAATCCGATACTTCCAATGAAATCCGATACTCATCGGATTTTGAAACTTAGAATCCGAAACCAAAGAAATCCGATAGACTTGCGGATTGCACAATGAACTCGATACATGAAACCGGATAGAATTGCGGAATCCGACACTTCTATCGGATTCCGACACTTCCTTCGGTTTTCATCACATTCGGATTCCGACAACTTCATAGTTGCGGAATCCGACAACTTCATCTGCAGCAGTTCCGATAACATCATTTGGTCATCTAAACAACTTCATTTTGGCTTGCTTTAAGCCCAGAACATCATAGAATATCACTCTCTATCCATCTAGCCATCATAAACACATTAAATCATATAAGAACACCAAATATACCAAAACCCAGTTTAAAGTAAGCTTTTGCATGTTCTTCACGGTGTTCTTGCATGATTTAATGATTCTAATATTCATGCAATCTTCTAACATCAATGATTCTAAGTTGCTAACCTCTTGCAGATCAAACAATCGAGAATCCTTGTTCTTCTTTCTTCTTTTCCAGAAATCCGAGAGAGCGAGAGTGTAGAGAGAGACGAAAGAAAGTGTGCGGTTTTTGTGTGTATTTGTTTTGCTAAGTTTGACTTGGTCAACTTACCACATACATATATACTCACGTACAGCAGAGGCGGTTGCCTCATTTCGTCACATGAGGGTTTCCTCTTAACTATGTACACACATACTTAATACATATATATATTCGTACACGCATACGTACATACATACATATAAACACATAATCACATGACTTGCATTTATTTAATTCAACAAGTATACACATAAAATACTTCTTATTATAATAACTACGTACATTTACGTACCAATTACAACTAGGCCCAAGTTGAGGATGTTACAGGCCTGGGGGCCTCTCAGCACTCGATTGTTCTTTTCTCACTTCTCTCTCTTCCTCTTCAATCTCACTTTCATACTCAGCATAGACATCCAGATCCGGATCAAATTCATGACTAGCACTTGTTGTATCAAGAGGACCCGGTTAATAGCCATACATGAATTCAGTTTCAAAGTCGAAGGCCTCGGGTAGATCAGGGAATAAACCAGAGAAGCTCAAATCCTCTTCCTCAGTCACCACTTGGATTTTTGCTCATTGTTGATCAGTATTGTCTAGAATCAGTGGTGCTGCTCCATGGGTATAGGTAACCATGGCTAAAGTTTTAGTGTCAAACTCAGGAGCCGTTGAAACAGTATGAATTTTAGGTAAAGAAGACTCCGGCTGCTGCTCGGGTTCAGGCAGTACATTGGAGAATGATTCAATCATGGCTTGGACCTGTGAAGGGTCATACTCCGATCCTCCCTCGCTATGTGTTTCACCGACATCCTCTTCGCCACCCCTCTTAATGCTTTTCTCTCTCAACATTTCCCTCTCAGCTTCCCCGTGGAAGACTAAGGCCTATGCACTATCTCCTCACTTTGTGCTACTAGCCTTGGGGTAGGTGAAACCGGCTCTGGTTGCTCCATAGGGACTAGACCGACGCTCTACCTATATAATCTCACAATTTCATTACGAGCACAAAGGTCCAATAGAGACACCGGGAATGGTTGCGGTTGAATAGGATGATCAACATTAAGAACATTCACATACATGAACTGTTTTGGCCGGATAGCAACATGATTTGGCCTTCGAGGTATCTTCTCGTTTCTATCCATAGCAAGTTGGACCATCATGGGCAAAAATCGTTGATACGGTAGAAATCTGCCCTTTGCTCTCTTAAGATCTGAGAGTTTTCCCTCCACCTGCTGCACAAGATCAATAAAAATTAAAGTGGCATAATCGATATGTAGGTGATTTGCCGCATCATAGATGAGTTTGATTTGATTGGAGTTGGGGTATTTGTAGCAAGTGTGTTTGAGGGTGAGGCAACGTTGAAAAATGGTTAGGAAAGTATAGTACATGGGGTGAAGGTTAGCTCTTTTGAAGTGGGAACGAAGTGGTCAGTCCCCAATATAACCCATAGCTCGAATGCCCACGAGGGCAGTAGTCTCATCAGGCATCTCCTAAAACTCAAGGAGAGGAGGCCTGCTTCTGGCAGTGGGGAGCCGAAGGATTTCCCTGAGTCGGCTTGCGGTGATGTTAAGGGTGAAGTGGTCTACATCACCACGAATAGACATGCGACCAGAGTCGGGATTTGTATGCGTGTGGACTGTGTGCAAGAACTGTTGCACATATAATTCAGGAACATGAGTTCCAGAAGTAGATGGATCAAAGGTCAAAGCATGGTTCAATGGGTGGACACGTAGTATTTCGGTGATGATTGGAAAGTTAGGGTTTCTGAAATTATCATGGTTAATGAGGTGATTATTATCATGGGTGACCACATAAAGAAATTGATTTTGGGGAAGGAGTTGATCGTCAGGGTTATGGGATTGGCTAGCCGTCGAAGAACGATATGAGACAGATTCATCTTCCATAGCCATGATTAATCCTGTGAGAATAGCCAATAGGTTAGATAGATGTACTTTGACGAATAAAACATTGATATGTATTGACTTGTTAAGTCAAAACATTCAAGTGTGAGGCACTTTGACATTTGTGGACTTCAAAACATTCATTTCGAATCAAACTTTGAAAAAGTGGTCAACTCCGTAGAAAAATTGTATAACATCTAAAAGTCCTTCATTGATGAAGTGGTATTTTTGATGAGAAAAAATGTGTTTTGACACATGTTTTACAATAAATACATGTATCTAAACAGTTTTGTAACACTTAACTTTTTTTCATTTGATCCATAACATGAAGATCTATGCCAAAAATGAAATCAAGCCCAATCTTCAAACACTCGAAGAACACGAAGAACGCTTTTCAAATTTTGTGAATTTTTCTTTGATAAAAATATTGTTCTAGGTGTCTTATGCCTAATCGCAAACCATACTTTCATTAACATGATCGTTTGATTGTCGAACAAAGCATTTGAAGTTCGAAAAGGTGACTTCCGAGTTGTACAATGCAAGCTTCATTTTTGTGCATTTAAATGTGATATAAACATGATTTGTTACTTATTTGATGTATACCTTGAGTAAGTAAGAAAGTTTATTACAAAAAAATTGAAATTTTGGCAGCAACTTTGAGTAAGATGTACAAAACACGTAACCGGTAATTCTCGTATGTTTGGAAAGATAGGAAGCGTAAAGAATACTCTAACAAATGCCACCTATTTATAGAAGATAATTTCAACGGTAACTTTTCGAAAATTACACGCTCGAAGTCTAAAGGATTCGAGAGGTTAAAACGCCCTCGAAGTGGTCTTGACAACCACTTTTGACTTCGAAGTCCTAGAGGCTTCGAGTTCGAAGTGTGAAGGCTTCGAACTCGAAGTGAGTTTATTTTAGTTTCGTTCAATGGACTATTCATGTGCGCTCGAAGTGTATTGGAAATACACCGTTTCAAATTCGAAGTCAACTAGCTTCGAATTGATGGTAGGAAGCGCGCTCGAAGTGAACTAAGTATTGATGATTCCATATTCGAAGTCAACGGACTTCGAATCGAATCATGAGCGCTCGAAGTGAACTTCACTTGGTTCGCTTTGTATACAAAGTCTTATGACTTCGAATATGAAGTCGTATGACTTCGAATTGAATCACGAATGCGCTCGAATTGAACTTTCCTTGGTATACTTTGCATGCGAAATTCATTGATAATGCGAAGTCTAATGGACAAATGCACTTTGAATTCAAAGATTAAGAGATCGAATTCGAAGTGAATAAGAGGATTGAAATCTTTGTGTTCCTTTTATTTTTATATACCAAAAATAAAATATTTTTGTCTATTTCAATTTGAAATAAATGACCACACATATTTTTTACATTTTCTTGAATTTTGCAAATGTTTTTGGTATTTTCTCTGTTTTGTGAATGTTTTTGGTATTTTCTTTGATTTTTGAAATATTTTAAGTATTTACTCCCCCTACAAGCATGCGTAACTTGTATGGATGATTGACCCTCCCCCTCAGATAGTGTTTGGTGTATCTGCAACATGAACAAACAAAGTGAACTACCCACTCAAAACAATTGACTGATATTTAGACTTTATAATTCAACATACCCAATTTGGATACTAACTCATTAAAACGAGATTCATCTAATGGTTTAGTAAACAGATCAACCAGTTGATCATCAGTCTTAACATATTGAAGTTCTATCAGACCTTTTTCCACATTATCTTTAATAAAATGATACCGTATGTCAATGTGTTTGGTCTTTGAGTGGTGGACTGGATTGCATGAGATGGCAATGGCAGATTCTGAATGACACAGTAAAGGTATCTTGTCATAGTGTAGGACAAAGTCAGAAATCTGAGTCCTAACCCACAAACTCTGTGAGCAGCACATTACAGCAGCAACATATTCAGCCTCAGCAGTTGAAGTAGAGACACAATTCTGTTTCTTAGAAGCCCAACACACTAACCAATCACCCAAAAAGTGTGCACTGCCAGATGTGCTCTTTCTGTCAATCATGCAACTAGCATAGTCGGCATCTGAATAGGCATATAACTGTAGACTAGAAACCCTTAGATACCAAAGATCTAGATCAGGAGTACCCTTGAGATACTTGAATATTCTTTTGACTGCTAGCAGATGTGATTCCTTTGGATTAGCCTGAAATCCAGCACATAAGCATGTAGAGAACATCATGTCTGGCCTACTAGCCGTTAGATACAGTAATGAGCCAATCATACCCCGATAGGTTTTTAAATCAACTGCTTTTCCCTCAAGATCAGCAGATAATTTAGTTTTTGAAGACATGGGGGTAGATAGTGAAGAACAACTGAGCATGTCATACTTCTTCAACAAGTCTTTAATGTACTTGGATTGACTTATGAAAATGCCATGACTCAGCTGTTTCACTTGTAATCCAAGAAAGAAACTCATCTCTCCCATCATGCTCATTTGAAAACGATTTTGCATAGTATGTGCAAACTCATCACTGTACTTTGGGTTTGTAGAACCAAAAATGATGTCATCCACGTAAATTTGTATTAAGATTAAATCCTTTCCTTTGGCTTTTGTGAATAAAGTGGTGTCGGTTTTTCCTTTGATGTATCCCTTACTCAGCAAATATCCAAACAGGACATCATACCAAGCTCTCGGGGCTTGTTTTAATCCATATAATGCTTTGTCTAGAATATAAACATATTATGGGAATTTTGGATTGACGTAGTCTATTCCCTCCTATTGGTTATAACCTTTAGCAACCAGCCTAGCTTTATTTCTAACCACTATTCCATCGGAATCCCGTTTGTTCTTAAAAATCCACTTGATACCAACCACTGATTTATCTTCTAGAAGTGGTACCAATCTCCAAACTTTGAGTCTTTCAAATTGATTGAGTTCCTCTTGCATGGCAGTGACCCAATCAGCATGTTGTAAAGCATCTGAGACTTTGGTGGGTTCAATCATTGATAGGAAACTGGAATAAAGACACTCATTTTCCATTGCAGAACGAGTTCTTACCTCATCTTGTATATTTCCTATAATCTAAGATTCTAGATGGGATTATGTCCATCTTATTCCGCGGGGGTTCTGAACTGGAGGAAAGAACTCATTTAAACGGTTTGTAAGTTCAATGTCTTCCTCATGTGATATTGGTTCTAAATCATAAACGGGAGTACCCTCATAAATCGGCTCATGAGGAACTATAACTGGATTGACAGTTAACGTAGACGGAGAATCCACGCTTGGATATGAAGACGAGTTGTCAACCTCCGTTGCAGTTGTAGCAGGAGACACTGCATCATTCCTGTCACCAGCAATAGGAACATTAGATTCAGACTGTAAGAAATCAAATAAGAAATCTAAATTGTGTTATGATGAATTAGGATTTGTATTTTTTCTGTTCTTTGAAGTACTCTTGCTAAACTGACATGTCCAGAAGCAACTTCCTTTTCTTTTTGAAATGTGTTAACATCCAACATATCGTCGAATGTAACATTTATGCTTTCCACTACACAGTTACTTCTTTTGTTTAAAACTCTATAGGCTCTAGACTCATGTGAGTAACCTAGGAAAATAGCTTCATTAGCCTTAGCCTCAAATTTTCCTAGATTATCCTTTTCATTGAGTACAAAGCACCTATTACCAAATATATGAAGATATTTGATATTAGGTACTATGTCATTTGCCAATTCATAAGGAGTTTTATTGAAACGTTTATGACTGAAAGAACGATTATGTGTGTAACACGCTGTGCTGACTGCTTCAGCCCAATAGGAAGGCGGGAGACCAGAGTAACCTAGCATATGACAAGCAGCCTCAACCAGAGTTTGATTGCATCGTTCTACCACTCCATTCTGTAACACCGCTTCTGGATTTAGATACTTTAATGTCAAATCATGTATTAGCAGCGAAATTTTTTTTTCTTTTTAAAACAACAACTGTGATTTACATTATCAAAAGAACGATGGTGTTACCAAGTACAGTAACCGAACATAGTATCTATTTACAATTCATCACAAAATATAAGTGTTCCACCCACAAAGGGCAATACAATCCCATAAGCAACCCGCTTCGCAGGCCCTCTAGTCTTTACCTGAAAAGAGAAACATAGTGTCATTAGCTACACTAGCTAGTGAGTACATACAATCATAAGCACCAATATAGTAAGTCACGCGTCATTTCATAAACAGTCATTGCTAGCTTAGCACATAGCGGTGTGCTGACAAGATCAGTAAGAGTCATGTCTAGCAGGGTAATCAATCCTGCTCAACAACTCAGACCGGGAATCAAACACTACCAATCCGCGCTGGTGGGGGAGCACAAGGCGGTCCACCAAGCATCGTTCTCAAAGCCAGAGGCTCTACAGATAATCTAGCCACAATCAGCTGATCACCACTCACGTTAAGGCACGGTGGTTTTGCAGAACCTTGACCCGGGATGCACCCCGAGTCACCGTTAAATCCAGAAATGACGGAAGTCCTATTAGGATCCAGCTAACCGGCTGACCTTAACCATGCGTCAAATAGTCTGCAGACAGGTCACATACACATATACATACATTTGATCCCACAGGGATCCATCATCTTACATATAGCATCATACAGTTATCTACACGGGCATATCATCATATATTAACTAAGTGGTTCCAAACTGGACCCACTGGCATGCTCCTGACACATATTCTAACATTATATAGCCATACACTTAACTTCACGAGTATACCTACAAAAGCAAGTTAGTCATACATTCACACGTTCACTTAGCAGACAAGTCTTACTCTACTGAGTCTCATTGTCATAGGCACTCACCTGAGCTGTTACTAGACATAGGTATTGGCTTGAGTCTTCTAACAAGTTCACCTAACATATCACATTAACTTCAATTATCCACATGTGCATTCAAGACTTCGTAAAACAACATTCAACTTTGGACATTTCACAAATCCGCTAGAACTGTCGGATTTGGGGAAATCCGATGGTCCTGTCGGATTCATGAAATCCGACACTTCAAACCATGAAAACCGATACTTAACATTCGGACTCCAACACTTATGAATTCCAACCACACACACAAAATCCGACTTTTGCGGATTCCGATACATAGAAGGAAATCCGATACTTCTAATGAAATCCGATACTTATTGGATTCCGACACTTAGAATCCGAAACCAAGGAAATCCGATAGACTTGCGGATTCCAATGGCTATAAAACATGAAATCCGACAGAGTTGCGGAATCCGACACTTCTATCGGATTCCGACACTTCCTTCGGTTTTCATTACATTCGGATTCCGACAACTTCATAGTTGCGGAATCCGACTGCTTCATCAACTGAAATTCCGATAGCTTCATTTAATCATCTAAACCACTTCATTTTGGCTTGCTTTAAGCCTAGAACATCATAACACCATCATCTAATCTTCATAAACACATGAAATCCCAACAGGAACACCATTCATGCAAAACCCACATTCAAAGTGAGTCTTCCATGTTTCTTCAAGGTGTTCTTGCATGGATTCATGTTTCTTAACATGTTTTACATGCTTCTAATCTTCTAAACATATCAGAATCATGTTGCTCACCTTCGTAGATCAACAACCGATTCTTCTCTTCTCCTTTTTTCTGGAAATCCGAATGCAATAAGAGAGAGAGCAACGAGAATCCGAGAGAGAGAGAGTGTGTGTGTTTTCTTTTGCTATATTTGACTTGGAAAGTCAAATTACACAAACATACTCAACCCTATATTCACAGAGGCGGTCGCCTCTTACTTCACGTGGGGTTTTCCTTAATTAACTATGTACACACATACTTAATACATACATCTTATTCGTACATGCATACGTACATACATACATGCAAACACATATTCACAATACTTACTTCTATTTAATTCAACAAATACTTGCATAATACGTCTTATTACAATAGCTATACATACTTACACACTAATTACAACTAGGCCCAAGTTGAGGATGTTACAAATCTACCCCCCTTAAGAAGATTCCGTCCTCGGAATCTACTTAGTGATAAACAGGCGAGGGTATCTTGTCTTCATCTCGTCCTCAACTTCCCACGTCAGGTTTGGACCCAGATTGTGCTTCCACTTCACAAGGACTAGTTTAATCATCTTCTTGCGTAGCTTCTTGACCTTCGTGTCAAGAATCTCAACAGGTTCTTCAACTAGTCGCTTGGAAGAATCAACTTTCAATTCCTGCAAAGGAATAATCTGATCTTCCTCAACGTGGCACTTGCGTAAGTAGCACACGTTAAAGGTGTCATGTATTCCAGATAGTTCAGGCGGCAGCTCTAGAGTCACCGACTGATCATTCACTTTGCGTATAATCTTGAATGGGCCAATGAAACGTGGAATTAGCTTCCCCCTGCGTCCGAAACGAATGACGCCTTTCCAAGGAGAAACTTTCAAGAACACACGGTCACCGACTTCTAATGTAGCGGGACGACGCTTCGAGTCCGCGTACATCTTCTGTTGATCCCGAGCTGCTTTTAGCTTTTCAAGAGCCACATTCACCTTATCAGAGGTTATTTGGACAATTTCAGGTCCAGCGAATTGCTTCTCGCCACGCTCCAACCAACAGGTCGGAGTGCGACATCGTCTTCCGTAAAGCATCTCTTATGGTGGCATTCCAATGCTGGAATGATAGGAATTGTTGTAAGCAAATTCAATCAATGGGAGATGAGAATCCCACGATCCACCAAATTCGAGTACACAGGCATGAAGCATATCTTCTAACGTCTGTATCGTACGTTCAGATTGGCCATCAGACTGCGGATGGTAGGCAGTGCTTAGATGAACACGAGTGCCAAGTTCGCGTTGCAGACTTTGCCAAAAATTTGAAACAAACCGAGAGTCACGATCAGATACAATAGAACATGGAAGACCGGGACGTGACACAATCTCATCAATATACAACTGGGCTAAACGGGTCAGCGAAGCAGACTCATTCGTTGCCAAGAAATGAGCACTCTTCGTTAGTCGGTCAATGATAACCCAAATCATGTCGTGCCCTCTGGATGTTCTCGGTAGCTTCGTCACGAAATCCGTCGTGATATTATCCCATTTCCACTCCGGAATATCTAGTTGCTGCAGATTGCCATAAGGTCTCTGGTGCTCCGTCTTCACTTGCGCGCAGATCTGACATCTCTCCACGAATGAAGCGATGTCTTTCTTCAGTGTTGGCCACTAGTATAGCGTCTTCAGGTCGTGGTACATCTTTGTAATTCCCGGATGGACAGATAACTTGGACTTATGGGCTTCCTGCAGAATCAGCTCACGGTTACCTCCAACAGAAGGTACCCAAATCCTGGATTGAAAGGTCTTCAACCCACGATTATCTTCGGCAAGCTGATCCTTTAACTTCTTCATCGTCTCAGCCTTCAGATTTTCTTCTTGCAATGCAATCTGTTGAGCTTCCTTCAGTCAAGAAATCAAATCTGAGACAATGGTGATCGTCATAAACTTAGCTTCTGCTATCGGTCCTTTACTGCTCAAAGCGTCCGCTACAACATTGGCTTTGCCAGGATGGTAACGGATCTCACAATCGTAGTCTTTTATTAACTCCAACCAACGGCGTTGCCGCATGTTGAGTTCTTTCTGAGTAAAGACATATTGAAGACTTTTGTGATCTGTGCAAATCACACACTTTGTGCCATAAAGATAATGTCTCCACAGCTTCAGTGCAAAGACAACGGCAGCAAGTTCTAGATCATGGGTTGGGTAGTTCCGCTCATGTGATTTTAACTGCCTAGAAGCGTAGGCAATCACTTTATCACGTTGCATGAGGACATAACCCAAACCCGCGTAAGATGCATCACAATAAACCGTGATGTCCTCCGAACCCTCAGGCAGAGTAAGGATTGGAGCATCACATAATAATCGTTTAAGAGTCTAGAAAGCTACTTCTTGAGCTTCTGACCAGACAAAAGCAACATCCTTGCGAGTTAGTTTGGTCAACAGACCCGCAAGCTTCGAGAAATCGTGGATAAACGCCATAGTAGCCAGCCTAGCCAAGGAAACTTTTAATTTCAGAAGGAGTCCGAGGAACTCCCCAATTCATCACAGCCTCCACTTTAGCTGGATCTACTTTGACACCATCATGACATATAACATGGCCCAGGAAATGAACTTCCTTAAGCCAGAATTCGCACTTAGATAGCTTAGCATACAACTGTTCTCGCTTTAACGTCTTGAGAACCTGATGAAGATGAAGCTCGTGATCAGCTTCCGTCTTCGAGTAGACAAGAATATCATCAATAAATACAATCACAGATCTGTCAAGAAACGGACGACAAACCAGATTCATCAGATCCATGAAGACGGAAGGGGCATTGGTTAAGCCGAACGGCATAACCAGAAATTCGTAGTGACCATAACGAGTTCGAAATGCAGTCTTCGGCACGTCTTCTTCACGAACTCGTACTTGGTGATACCCCGACCGGAGATCAATCTTAGAGAAGCATGTAGCTCCCTGTAACTGATCAAAAAGATCATCTATTCGAGGAAGCGGATACTTATTCTTTACAGTTCGCTTGTTAAGCTCCCTGTAATCTATGCACATCCGCATCGTTCCGCCCTTCTTCTTTACAAACAATACAGGAGCTCCCCACGGCGAGGAACTCGATCGAATAAAACCTTTGTCAAGCAACTCCTGAATTTGAGTCATCATCTCTCTTATTTCAGAAGGAGCAAGACAATATGGAGAACGAGCCACTGGTGTAGCTCCTGGAATAAGCTCAATCTTAAATTCAACATCACGTATTGGAGGCAATCCCGGAAGTTCTTCAGGGAATATCTCAGGGTAGTCAGACATCACCCGAATATCACGAACTGGTCGCTTCTCCACCGTAGCATCAATAACTTATGCCAGATAAGAGTGACAACCTTTGGCAATCGACTTCTGAGCTATAATCATGGACACAATAGGAATATCAGAATCTCGTCATTCTCCACGTGCAACAGCATATGATCCATCAGAGAGAGGAATCTTAATCATCTTTTTGGAACAGATAATCTCAGCATCACGCTTGCTGAGCCAATCCATCCCGATCACGACATCAAATCCCGCAATGGGCATAACAAAGAAAGAAATAGGGATATTACTCCCGTCAATATAAATCACAGCTATTGGAACTTTCTCTGTAATAGAGACTACTTTGCCGTCAGCGACCTCTACTCTGAGCGGCTCGGTTAAAGGAACAACAGGTAACTGTAATCTTCAGGCCACAGATACAAAGGAGTAGGTGGCTCCAAAATCAAATAAAACACTAGCAGGAATATAATTGATAAGAAAAGTACCCGTGACGACATCTCGTGCTGCTTTGGTCTCATCTGCCGTCATTTGGAAGGCCCTGCCTTTCGCGCGTGGCGCATCATCTCTTTTTGGTCCCCCAGAAGAAGAAGACCCTTTAGCTCCAGAGCTTTGTCTATCTGGGCAATCAGTCAGCTTGTGCCCAGGCTTGTGCCATCGATAACATACATCCTTTTTAAAACCACACTCAGTCGTAGCGTGGCCCTTCTGTCCGCATCTCCAGCAACATCTGGTAGGGTTAGAACACTCACCAGAGTGATAAGTACGGCATGGATTACACCAAGGAGAATTAGGCCTCGGCTTCTTAGAGGAATCAATCTTCCCGCCCGCTGAGGATTGTCCTTTGGAAGGACCCGATTTATCAGACGGATTGAATTTCCTCTTTGACCCTGCACCGGCATATTCGCTCTTGCAGTATAAGAGGTCACCTTCCAATTGTCAGGCTATATCAAAAGCCCGATCCAGTTCAACAGCAGCCCGTACATGAGGGCGAAATTCCAGTGGCAGAGTTGCCACAAACCGCCTTATCTTGGTGGTCTCGTCAGGAATCAGGTGGGGAACAAACCGCATTTTGACAGTGAATGCAGTTATGTGCTCTTCAATTGGCTTATCCCCCTTTTGGAGATCATTAAATTCCCTCTCCATTCTTTCCAAATCATAATCGGTGCAGTACTTCTTCAACACCTTCTCAGAAAATTGCTCCCAGGTGAGAGCATTCAGCACCTCCTTATTAACAGAGGCTTTCACCGTATCCCACCAAAAGATGGCATGGCCTTTCAACATCCGTACTGCATACTTGACGCAGTACTCTGGTTCACATTCACAAGATTCAAACACCTGCTCCATCTCCCGGAGCCATTGGATAGTAACTGTGGGGTTATCACTCCCATGGAATGTTGGAGGATGGCAAGTCAAGAACTTCTTATAAGAACAAGTCTTGCGGGGCTTGTTCAGCGTGGCTTGCAATAAGAGCTCCTTTGTTATCCGAAGCTCCTCCTCCTCCAGACGTCTTATAATAGCAGCCGGATCTGGCTCAGGTCTATCACCACCAGTATTGTGCTGAGACCTTTGATCCTCGGCCTAATGAGGCATATGAAAAGCCTCATCCTCCATCTCTTTCAACACTTGCTCTGTGTTACCACGTTCGGCAGACATCTTATATCAACTTTCTATATGACAGAGAAGGAGTAGTTAATACTCAATCTCACTGACTTAACTTACAAATCATCGTATAATACTAGCATACATATAACTCTCACTCAATCCCCCCTTAAGGAACACTTCTTTATGGTCGGGCCCGAGCTTGAGATAGAATACTCTCACAAGTATCCAATTCACTAAACTTAGGCTCTGATACCCATTTGTAACACCGCTTCTAGATTCAGATACTTTAATGACAAATCATTTATTAGCAGCGGAAATTTTTTTTTCTTTTTAAAACAACAACTGTGATTTACATTATCAAAAGAATGATGGTGTTACCAAGTACAGTAACCGACCATAGTATCTATTTACAATTCATCACAAAATATAAGTGTTCCACCCACAAGGGGCAATACAATCCCATAAGCAACCCGCTTCGTAGGCCCTCTAGTCTTTACCCGAAAAGGGAAACATAGTGTCATTAGCTACACTAGCTAGTGAGTACATACAATCATAAGCATCAATATAGTAAGTCATGCGTCATTTCATAAACAGTCATTGCTAGCTTAGCACATAGTGGTGTGCTGACAAGATCGGTAAGAGTCGTGTCTAGCAGGGTAATCAATCCCGCTCAACAACTCAGACCGGGGAATCAGACACTACCAATCCGCGCTGGTGGGGGAGCAGAAGGCGGTCCCCCAAGCATCGTTCTCAGAGCCAGAGGCTCTACCGGTAATCCAGCCACAATCAGCTGATCACCACTCACGTTAAGGCACGGTAGTTCTGCAGAACCTTGACTCGGGATGCACCCCGAGTCACCGTTAAATCCAGAAATGACGGAAGTCCTATTAGGATCCAGCTAACCGGCTGACCTTAACCATGCGTCAGATAGTCTTCAGACAGGTCACATACACATATACATACATTTGATCCCACAGGGATCCATCATCTTACATATAGCATCATACAGTTATCTACACGGACATATCATCCTATATTAACTAAGTGGTTCCAAAATGGACCCACTGGCATGCTCCTGACAAATATTCTAACATCATATAGCCATACACTTAACTTCACGAGTATACCTGCAAAAGAAAGTTAGTCATACATTCACATAGTCACTTAGCAGATAAGCCTTACTCTACTGAGTCTCATTGTCGTAGGCACTCACCTGAGCTGTTACTAGACACATGTATTGGCTTGAGTCTTCTAACAAGTTCCCCTAGCATATCACATTAACTTCAATTATCCACATGTGCATTCAAGACTTCGTAAAAAAACATTCAACTTTGGACATTTCACAAATCCTCTAGAACTGTCGGATTTGGGGAAATCCGATGGTCCTGTCGGATTCATGAAATCCGACACTTCAAACCATGAAAACCGATACTTAACATTCGGACTCCAACACTTATGAATTCCAACCATGCACACAAAATCCGACTTTTGCGGATTCCGATACATAGAAGGAAATCCGATACTTCTAATGAAATCCGATACTTATCGGATTCCGACACTTAGAATCCGAAACCAAGGAAATCCGATAGACTTGCGGATTCCAATGGCTACAAAACATGAAATCCGACAGAGTTGCGGAATCCGACACTTCTATCGGATTCCGACACTTCCTTCGGTTTTCATTACATTCGGATTCCGACAACTTAATAGTTGCGGAATCCGACTGCTTCATCAACTGGAATTCTGATAGCTTCATTTAATCATCTAAACCACTTCATTTTGGCTTGCTTTAAGCCCAGAACATCATAACACCATCATCTAATCTTCATAAACACATGAAATCCCAACAGGAACACCATTCATGCAAAACCCACATTCAAAGTGAGTCTTCCATGTTTCTTCAAGGTGTTCTTGCATGGATTCATGTTTCTTAACATGTTTTATATGCTTTTAATCTTCTAAACATATCAGAATCATGTTTCTCACCTTCGTAGATCAACAACCGATTCTTCTCTTCTCCTTTTTCTGGAAATCCGAATGCAATAAGAGAGAGAGCAACGAGAATCCGAGAGAGAAAGTGTGTGTGTTTTCTTTTGCTATATTTGACTTGGAAAGTCAAATTACACATACATACTCAACCCTATATTCACAGAGGCGGTCGCCTCTTACTTCACATGGGGTTTTCCTTAATTAACTATGTACACACATACTTAATACATACATCTTATTCATACATGCATACTACATACATGTAAACACATGTTCACAATACTTAATCCTATTTAATTCAACAAATACTTACATAATACGTCTTATTACAATAGCTATACATACTTACACACTAATTACAACTAGGCCCAAGTTGAGGATGTTACACATTCTATTGTGGAGTGTATGCTACAAAAAATTGATGCGAGATCCCCACAGGTATGACTGCTTCAGCCCAATAGGAAGGCGGGAGACCAGGCAAGATTTTGTTCTTGAATTCAGTTCCATTATCCGTTCGAATGGAGGCAACACTTTGTTCAAACTTGTTCTGTTGTTGTTTGATGAAGCTGATGATAGTAGGAGTTGCTTAATCTTTTGACCTTAAGAACTTGACCCAAGTATACCTAGAGTAATCATCAACAATAACTAGGATATACTTCTTCCATTGCGTGTCTGGACTCTTATTGGACCGGATAGATCCATGTGCAAAAGCTCCATTGTCTTCTTTGTACTGGAGACTTGTTTGACTTTGTGAGATGATCATTTAATTTTTCCTTTTTAACAGTCTGCACACAGATGGTCTTTGTTGAATTTTAACTTTGGCAGACCTCTCACCAGATCTCGAGTAACCAATTTATTAATGTTTTGGAAGTTGAGATGTGAGAGTTTCTTGTGCCACTTCCAAGTTAAGTCCGATGAGGCCTTGCTTAGTAGACAAACATAGGTCTTTGTGTTGTAGTTGTTCAGATCAATTGAATACAAGTTAGAATTCCGTGTTCCTGCGAGAAGCGCATCACCTGTTTCTATTTTCACTGAACACGAATTCTTGTTAAAAGTGACCTCCAAGTCCTTATCACAGAACTGACCAATGGTAAACAGATTATGGCCAGTCCTTCTACAAAAGAAACCTTCCTTATTTTGATGCTTTTCTTTACTATATCTCCGTACCCCATAATCGGTGCAACATTGTCATTCCTAAAACGAACATTCCCGGAGTACTTAGGAATGAAGTTTTTGAGAAGACTCTTGTCACCTGTCATATGCTTGGTGCAGCCTGAGTCCAGGTACCAGAATTTAGGTTCCTGCACACAGAAAGGAATGAAGATTTAGGTCCCCATGTTGAAATGGGTCCTTGCGTGTTAGGTGATACATTGGTGTCAACATCTTCTTGAAAAATACAATGTATTCTTTTCAGTGTTTGTCATGAATCTTTTGTTCTTCTTTATTAAACTTTGAGGTATTAATCCAGAATGGATCAGGAACAATGTTAGATTCAATGCTAAGAGGAATTTCTCCTCTTTCAAGACTTGTTAGACTGTTTGCGTCCCTGAGATCCACTACCTGAACCATATTTTTTCGTTGCCAAACTTGAATCATTTTTGGTTTTGCAAATGTTTGAGATTTGGCTGCTTGTTTGGTGGTAACAGGTTTGTATCTCATGGTGGGTGGTTTGGATTCTTGGTTTTTGTTGGTTTTAACATTTGAGGTGGATGTTTTTGAAGAATTTGACTTTGCCTTTGATGAGTGAAACTTGGTGCATTGTGATTGAGATTTCCTTGTTTTGGATTTGGTATTGTTCCAGGCCTTCAAAATTTCTTTGTACCCTCCTTGTCTGTATGCTTCTAACTCTTGAATTGTGATTAATCTATTTTCATAGTTCCAATAATTCGTGAGTTTTAAAGCATGTTTAGTCACCCACTAATGAATGATTATTCCGTGTGATGTAATAAAGGGTGCATTTACTTGATTTGACCCTTGTGGTCTCCAATTCTCACAAGCACGAATTCCCATTTGTTTTCTAAGACTATCATATTCACATTTGTATTCACAGTGGCCGTGCAAACAACCATGGCTTGTGCAAAAACTAGTACTTGCTTTCATTTCATTTTTGGAAAGTGAACTACAATGACTGAAGAAAGTTGAATTGTGATGACACTTCTTTGAAAAATTAAAGCAAGGCTTAGATAAACTGGGTGTGAACTACCGTCTGTTATCTTTTGTGCAAACACTCTTCTTTTTGTTGTCCTTTCTTCTCACATCTGAAACAATTGAGTAATGATTAGTTGCGAGAGACTTTGAGTTATTGTTGACAACTTTGGTTGTGGATTATGATTTGTTCTTGTGTGAGTGTGTGAGATTGGCTTTGGGAATGACATTTGGTTGCCTTTTGGTGGTTTCGGGTGATTTGTGATTTGTTCTTGGAATCCATGAATCATCCACCTTTGTTTTACCTTTTTCTTCTCTTGTATACTTTCTCGTTAGTTGGGAAGTAGAAGGAGTAGAAGTGCATGTCAAGGTTTCCTTCTTACAGTGACATGAAAGACTCTTTGCTGATTCTTTTACTTCCTTTTTTAAATCATTTATGATGATTGTTTGAAAATAGTAAGCCACAAGTGTTTCGAGTTGCATTTGTAGAACCAGGATAGGTGAAACCAGTAGATTCATCTGTCTTACTGAGCTTTTGAGGCTTAGATGAAATAGATGCATTTAATTCCTGATAGTCAAAAGGAATTTTTGATTTTAGCTTTGAACTTCTTTTAAAATCGTCTTCCGCAACTTCTTCTTCTTGACCAACAAATACCATTCGTTTAGTGATGCCATCATTCATTAAGTTGAAATCATATAATTGTTTGGCTGTCACTTTCTCACTGATTCGAGGGTTTTCAAATCCAAGACCATCATAGGTTGATTTTGAGAATTTTCGTTCTTTGGATTTATTGAGAAAAATGGTTTGTTCTGTTTGACCTCTCCTTATCAGTGTGTCTTCAAGTTCTTTGATTTTAGAGTACAATTTCTTTGAGAATAATTTTGTGTCATTTTCTACGCTTATCTTTTCTGCTTTGAGGTCATGTAATTGGGTGCTCATGTTAGCAGTCAACTCGATCAGTTCATTTTCTTTTTCAATGATTTTGGTTTTGAGTTCTTCAATTTCTTTATCAACCTGGAAAGTTTCCATTTGTTGATTTCTTTTAGTTTTTCTTTATCTGATTTTGATTTTTGTACCTTTTTCTCTAACTTTTTCATACGTGACATGATGATTTGAACATGTTTCATGCTCAGACCACAACCTGTTAAGGTGTTAGAGTGTACCTCATCATCAGCATTTTCAGCATCAAGCCCTTCATCATCTGTGTTATCATAATGTGCCTCTGGCTCTGCTTCTTCATCAGTGAACTCATTCTCAATATCAGCCATCAGGCAAAATTAAGCTTGTGCCTCCTCATCCAAATCATTATCATCAGTATGTGATAGGAATTGGTCTTCTTCAACAATCATGGCGCTTCCTGCACTTTTTCTTTTTGTCAGCCTGAGTTTTTGCTTATAATACTCAGCATCTTTCTTCTTTTTCTGAGGGCAGTCTTTTATGAAGTGGCCATTTCCTCCGTGGTTATAAAATTTTCTGTCTTCTTTCTTTTCTTCATTCTCAAACCTAAGTTTCTCAGCAACCTTGAAATTTTCTGGTCTTCGGGACCAAGAAGTGTACATTTGGCGATTATTGGTTTTGGAATACCTATTCTTGAATGCCTTTGTGATGAATGACATGGCCTTTATGAGTTGTTCCCTTTCCGTACCATCTGACTCATCAGATTCTGAGTCAGACAGGGCCACTTGTTTGTATTTTTGTGTTCTGAAGGACTCGCAGGGTGATGGTTCTGAAGCTACTAGGGCTAAGGGATCAGCAGAAAGTCTGGGAGATGACTTTAAGACCTCATCTTGGTATTGCTGAAGGTCCTCAAAGATATTGTGGTATGTGACAATTGTAAGGTTTCTGTTGATGTGTTTGTGAAGCTTCACATCCTCTTTCCATTCAGGACCTAGAGCACGAAGAAACAAGCAGTTGATATCCAAATCCGTCCTTTCAACCTTGTTAGTTCTGAGTTCATTCTGGAGCTTGCAGAAACGATTGTAAGTGTCGATTAATAGTTCGTTATCCTTGGTAGTAAATTCGTGAAACATGTTCACCAATTGTGTTCGTTTTATATGTTCTCCTTGCTCAGTACCTTGCAATTGTCTTTTGATCTCGTCCCAGATCTCTTTAGCTGTTGCAAAACTGTCAACTTTTATGTACATCTCAGAAGATAATCCTTTTTTGAGATAATACTTAGCAAGCCTATCTACTTTCTTCCTTTCCTTTTCAGCAGCATTCAACTCGTCATGAGTTTTCTCTCTTACCACTCCAGGAATTGGAGGGTTGTTTTCAGGTTGTGCATCAATGATTCTGTCGAATTTCTTATCTCCGTTGAGAATAGAATCAATCATCATCACACCATACACTTCGTTGTGTTCCAGAAAGTCCATAAACCTCCCTTTCCATACTAAATAGTATGTGCCAATGGCCAAAATCTCGTTGGAACTTGACATTTTGGTTTAATTACTTGAAAGTTTAGAAGTGATCGTTAACTTGAAAAAGTTGGTGATTGGGGTTCGGAGATGGTTTCTTCGAAGAATGTTTTGTATTGATGGTTTCTTTGAATTCAAAGTATGGTTCGAAGTGTTGAATTCGAAGTGAATGATCAAGGAATTCGAAGTGAATTAATCAAGGAATTCGAAGTGGACTTCGAATGGAACAATAGTATCTGGTCTTCGAAGGAATGTTGCAAAGTGATTTCGAAGTAATATTCGAATGTGAAATGTGGTAAGTCTTAGAAATTTGTTTTTGGAGTGTATTTGGAATGGAGAACATGCTCGAAGTCAATGTGTTTTGTTTTCGAAGTGGATTTGTAACTCAATGAATGCGCTCAAAGTCAAGGTGTGTAAGTGGATTTCGAGTTCGAAGTTCACTTGGGGATTTTAGTCCGCTCGAAGTAGTCTAGAATGAGTTTCGAACATGAAACTTGTGGTATTGATTTCGAACTCGAAGTGTTAAGGCTTCGAATTCGAGATGTGCTTTCTTCGAATTTTGAGGATTGATACGCTCAAAGTCTACTGTGAGCAACAAATTCCGGATTTTTAGGGATCTGTTCTCAACTGCCAAGCTCGAAGTCTTCTTAGAAATAACAAACCCGCTCGAAATCAACAGTAAAACACCAAAAACTTCGAAATGTTAATCCAACTCGATCAAAAACTCAGATCTATGTTGTTCTTCGTCATCTTCAAGTGTTCTTGACTTAAATTTTAATTCTTATAAAAAACAATGAGAAACCACTCGAATTTTATATCCTCTAACTCGCAATTCTTTGTAGATCAATAATTTCCCAATGATTCCATCATCCTCATGAAATCTGATGATCTTTTGAAGCAAAAACCGTAAATGTTTCCACGAAAAACTTCAAAAACTCAGTCGATTTTTATCCAAATCAAAACATATATGATTGTTTTCGAACACATAATTGATTTAGAGATGAATGGGATCAAATTCAATACGGAAAACGCTCAAACCTTCATTACTTCAAATTCTGAAGAGTAACCTCTTCGATGTAGCTTGTCGATCGATGATTTACCCAATCATGGGCCAACTTAGATCAAGTTAGGCTCTGATACCAATTGAAAGGTCGAATTTGTGATGAAAACCTTCGAGTAATCGTGTAGAGAGAGAAGATGATAGAGAGAAACACACACTACACCTTTTGCTTTGAAATGTTAATATGTCATATATGGTCAAAAGCGTTACAAGGCCAAGGGGCCTAATACCTATTTATAGGCTATGCCTATAAAGTAGGCTTTCATACATTTTCTACAAATAACACTTACCACACAATTGTGATCGCCGATTAGGCCCACCAGACGTAGGCCTACGATTCTCATTACTCTGATTCTGATTGCTCTGCCGTCCCTGCCTTTGATTATTATTATAATGTTCTAACTGGGATTTTTGCTTAGAAATCCTACCTTGCGTCATTTTGTCTCTTGCCTTAATGTCACCTTCAGCCGACTTAGCCAAGGTAAAAGCTTGTGATAGTGTGCTTGCCCACCTGGTAGCACTGCAATACTCAGGGAGCAAAGCCCCCACAAAATGTTGTATTTGTGATGCCTCATCAGGCACCCATAGTTTCACGAAACGTAACTTTTCATTAAAATGTCTGATTAAATCATCCACCGATATATTTCATGTCATGTGCAATTCCATAAATTCCTTTTTAATTCGAGCTATCTCAAATGTACCACAATATTGTTCGCAAAGCTTTCCCTGAAATTGTTCCTACGTAATGTTATCCTGTTGTTGCTTAGAAAGATGACTCATCAAAGAACTCCACCAAACCATAGCATCTCCTTTAAGAATACGAGTTGCAAAACAAAGTCTTAATTCATCCTCCCAATTGCACGCATCCAAAGCCTTTACCATTTCTCGTAGCCAATTCAAAGTTATATTAGCATCGGTACTTCCACGATGTTCTGAAACTTTACAATCCAAGTATCGCTTATATTAGCATGGTGGTTTGAATCATGGATACGTAAAAGGATAAGCTCTTTGAGTAGTAAAAGGATGAAAGATCGATTGTTGTGTCACTTGTAATACTGGAGGAAACGGAACTGTAACCGGCAAGGTTGTAGATTGAGTTGTAATAGGCGTAGGAATCTAAACTTGTTCATTCTGAATAGTTTTCTCTCATTCCATGCTACGCATAGCATCTATGAGTTCCTGATGTTCACTTTCCAACTTGGAAATATACTCACTCTGATCCGTTCTAGATTCACAACCCGAAGTACTAGCTTGACCTGTTGTATCCAAAACATCAACTGTTGAAGTTCCGGTAACTTCTTAGGTCACAGGATTGTCAGTAGGGGTATCTCTATCAGCCATGTCTGTACAATCACATCATCTCATAATCTCATTAGATAAACCATTAGTACATAACATACCAACTAACAAACAACATCTCCAATCTCTCTAATTCCCCAAGAGGAAAGTTTGACCGAACACGAGCCAAGATTTGGGAATGCAACACCTCTAACTGTGCTCACATCACCAAACCAAGGCTCTGATACCAAACTTGTAACACCAAAAATCTCAAGCCATTTTTTTCAATCGCTACGGAAGCTTCTACCAATTTTCATAAACACAAACACCCACAAAGTACATAATTTTGTTCACAAATTACAGTATTCATTTATGTTACAAAATATTTATAAAACACGGCTCGTCTCTTTTTGAAAACACAATATCAGAGAGTTAGTCAAAATTCCCTTCCAACAAACGTAGCTAAACAACTGAACTCACTGAACTTGTAAAAAGGATTCAACTGTGGGGAATTAGCACAAAGCTAAGTGAATGGAAGCACCAACAAACAGCCAACAGCATCAAGCACAAACAAAAAACAACTAATCTCACAAACATATCTTACACAGATCTCACAAACTACTCAAATCTAAGGGAAATACAGAGGACCGGCGGTTCTGTCGAACTTGCAACCAATGTGGGCCAAAGCAAAGGTTTACCAATAGCCTATCGCCAATTTTAGAATCACCAATACCGAACACTTAAGGCTGATGTGTGTGTAGCGTACCAGTTTTAAATTTATAAATCCGAGTTATTTAGCACGACTAGAACACAAATAGGCAAGAGGATCTAATCGTATTATAATATAGTAAATAAGTACGGGTGTCGAACACTTGGGGAACGGGTATGATTTTAATATAACTCTACCAATTAAATATTAAACTAATTTAAAGCAGTAAAAGGAGGGATTTAGAATCTTATCAATAAAGATTCAAACTTTGTTACCCAACTCATTAACAAGAACCAAGAACAAACCAAAGAAAGTAGAAAGCAACAAACTTTATTGGAATTAAGCTTATGAAATAAAGATTCCCTCCCTATATTCAATGAAATTCTCTTCAAGTCAATCAATTAACTGCACCTACAACTAAATATCATATACCGATTCCTTTATTAGTTAGACTCTTGGTCCGATTATCTAACCCTATAATCATGCAATTAATTAACCCTATGGTCAAGGAATCAATTTAAAGCAAGATTAGTCTTTTTAGTTCATATGCAATTGCACACACATTAAAGTTTTCATCTTTTCATGATTAAGCCTAGGATTTGGTCAATCACTAGTCAAAACTACTTATTGGTCCTAAATAGTTATGATAAATGCCACACAAGCGGATTGGTCCTCTTATTCATGCAAACTCAGAATATAAACATGTTGAAATAAGATCTAAAACACATGTGGATCTTTTGTAGAACTAAAATTGACAAATATATGAAATTAAGCATCATAAACACAAAAAGCGATTAAATTTCAAAGAATCCATCTCCTTTAGGGAGAAATACATGAAAAACTGTTAGTCGCAGATTGAGTACGCAACAACAAATGTTTGTAGAAAGAGGGTTGAATACAAACTTTAGCTTTTAAAATTTAAAAACACACCATTATAGTTTTATATAATTCTTATGGATATGAATCAAGAATTACATGTACTAGAAGCGGAAATTCTATCTACAATAAAAGGTGGCAATTAATTTGTCTAACACATAGACAAACTAACTCTAAAACAACTAATGTTTAGGAGTGTTCAACACATGAACAAGTTTGGTTCTACACAATTTCTAAACTCTATGAATTTTCTCAACAAATGAGATTGCTATTATGTTGTGTAGAAGCTTGTTTTGCATGTTCATCATGCAAGGATAATTATAGAAGCAAGAGCATTCGGTTGCATGTAGGAAGGAGACAAAGAGTGTATGAAAATATAATATTTTAATTGTAAAGTTAGTGGGTGAAAAGTAAAGTTACTTTAATCAAGTGTTTGATAAAAAGTAAATGTACTTTTCTGAAAAAGTGCAACCCACTCACAATATAAAATATTAAGTCCCACACCTTTTGCCTTGTAAGACTGTCTTTCCCTTTCCATGCTTGTACTTTAAACAACAGCCATGCTTATTTTAGATTTGACTTTACCAAGTATGAAATTGCCAGCCATACTTAGTTGTTGAAACAAATCTTCGGGATCTTCATCTGTTTGAGGTATCTTTCTCCTTTTTTCAGAGGATAAGATCAATCCTTTTTGTCTCGTACTTGATCTAAAAAGTGTTTTATACTTTTACAAACAAAGATCTAAGGCATAATAGAACAAAACATGTTCTGCCTTTTACATATGAAACTTACAATCTAAAAGGAAGAGCAGATTTGACATTTTGCTCGACTCAGCTAACAGAAAGTAATAAGGACTATATAAATTACACTACTCAGTTGATACAATAGATCAGATGATCATTTTTACAAAGGCTCAGTTGAAACCTATAGCTCAGCTAATCATATAGATGCTTAGTTGATCAATAGTTATACTAGGGAAGCATAAGCTCATGTATTAATATGATTAGTTGATCAAGTATGCTCAGCTGATCATTTAAATACATCAGTTTATGTAGGAAGATGACTTGTGTTTAGAAAGACTTACTTAGCTAATGCTCTAGGCCTTAGCTTATCCTATATTCCCTCAGCTGATGGTATAGCTGTTTAAGGTCTATGTTCAGCTGATGGTGTAAACGCTCAGCTGATCAACTTTCTTCACTCAACTGATAGATGAATCTTTTCACCTGATGGTCTTCTACACTTGTTTCTTTATTCTGATGTCCTTTGGCTGATCCTTTGATCTCAGCTGATAGTTCCATACTTAGCATATTTTTACAAATCTAATTCAAACAACACATGTTCAAATACTTTCTAAGTCATACTAATAGTAGGGTTTGGTTATCATCAAATTCTATGTTTTAAGATAGATAGAGTTGATTATAAGGGTGAAGTGATTATCTCCCCAACAATCTCCCCTATTTGATGATGATAAAACCTTTTTCTTTTTGAAGAATCAGTTTGACTTCGAATACAAAATATTTAAACTTTTAAGTGCATTTGGCTACCTAACTATCTATTTTTGGTAGCTCTTTTTATTTAAACCTTGTTTTGTTTTTGGTTTCTTTTCTAGTGTTCCATTTTGTTCTGTTTTTGTGGAATCTTTTTCTTTGTTGTACCATTTTGTTCTGTTTTTGTGGTATCTTTTCATTTTTCAATTTTTTAATCCTTTTGATTTTCTGTATTTACATAAACATGACTTGAATAATAGAATAAAGAAAGTATAGAAGTGTTTACAAGAGATTAACTATTATCTAAACTAAACTAGAAGAAAAACTAACAGAATTTACAAGAAATTATACAACTAAAGTAATCAACAAGTCTTCAGTTCTTCTTTAACTTGAAAGGCTTTTCCAAGAGGATCTGCTTCGGCAAGAATCTCACATTGAGTTTTCCCAAGGGCCTCAAATTGATCATTTCCAGTTCTGCCTCTTGTAGCTATTCTTACACCTAAGAGAATACTCTTGCTTGCCTTTGGGATTTTAGACTGCCGAAAGAATCTCCATAAGCCACTTCTGTCTAGAAAGAATATCCCCTCAACAGGCATTGATATGAATTTGAATATATCAGGGGTGATTTTGAGTGGTAGGCTTGTGTTGAGACCCCTCAAAGTCATAATGATATTCATGATCGGGTAGCACTTCTCTTGGCTTAAAACGTTTGAAAGGCTTTGATCCTTTCTTATGCATAGACTCAACTGTGCACACATGTGTGTAGTAATCATCTTTTGTGAAAGCATTTTGTGACACAGCCAGGGCAATCAAAGCTTGAATCTCTTGTATGAATTGAACTTTTAATTTTCTCTTGGATTTGTAGAGAAGGTAGAGGATCTCAACTAATTTAGTGAACCCATATATATATGGCATCTTTTATATGATACAACTTCACAAGAAGATATTCTGCCTTGTAACTCTGAGATATGGGTCACCATCACCTCTATGGACAGAAGCTTTTGTGATTGAAGAAGGCTCAGTTCTGTTTCTGATTATGTTGATTCTTTCTCTGAAGCTTTTGATCCTTTGTTGACGTAGATTGTAGGGAGCTGATAGATCAAGGCTAAGGAGGGTTTGGATTGCATCCGAATGGGATCTAGCCTTGAGTAATTTAGCTTAAGATTTCCCTTTTTCCAATTTGGTTTGAGTAGCAGCTTGACTTTGATGTTTTTCTTGTTCATGTGCATAGGCTAGCTCCTTGGCTTGGTAGATTTCCTCCACTGGAACACCCAAGGCTTGAGCCATTTGGGCATTCTCCCTTTCCTCTTGTTCTTCTAGAGCAAGCTCCCTTTTTCTTTTCTCTTCCTCTCCAACTTGCTCATCTGACATTTTTCTTTTCCCTTTATCTTCAGGAGCAGAGGTTGAAGGTATTTGGACTGAATGAGATGGTTGGACTGTTAGAGCAGATTGTGCATATGGACCTTGCCTTCTTCTTCTGAGGATGTCAGAAAGTACACTGTCATCCTCATCATTAGAATCAGACTCAATATTAATTGGTGTAGAGCAACCTTCAGCAACTTTCCTTTTCTTTGATTTTGGCCTTTTTGCCATAGTCTTAAATCTTTTAGGAAATCTTTTCTCCCCCTCAGCAGTTGCTTTAGAGCTGGGGAAGTTGTTGCTTCCTGCTGCAGGACTTTACTGGTAGTTTCATCATAAGCAGCATCAATGTCCTCTGATTCAGGATCATCCTCCCTAGATTTTGAACTTGAAGATTTCTCTCCCTTTTTGGCATCATCAAAAGGAGGAGGGGAGTCACGTGTTGTAGGTTTCGGGGATGAGGTAGGGGCAGGGGTCAGTGTATGGGTAGAGGAAGGAGTGGCAGAGGATTTGGAGAGTTTGTGGTGAAGGTCATCCTTGAGATCTTTAATGGCTTTCCATAATGAGAGATGACTCATATGGCTTTGTTCTGTTAAGGATCCGATATCATCAAGGATGCCATTGAGGAATGAAGGCAATGGAAGGAATTCTTCAGGAATGGTGAAAGAGATGTTTGGGTTTAGAAGTTTGATAAGATTAAGTTGGGTAAGAAGGTTGGATATTGTTTGGTTTAGAGAAGAGAGGATAGTTTGGGGTAATACAAAAGTTGGTGGTTGAGAGGGAATAAGGGTGGATAGATGGTCAATTTTGGCTAGAAGGGGAGTAAGGTCAGTGGAGGGTGTGATAGGTGCAGGGTAGGGTTGGTTGGGAAGTTTTAGTGACTCTATGTCCTTGGCATGCTTGGACAGTCGAGTTTCAGTTTGGGTTTGGAAAGAATGAAAGGTTTGGGTTAGATGGTCTAGGTTTTGGTTAATGGTTTGGAGAACGGTTAGGTAGGGATTAGGAGACTAGGTAGTTAAGGTGGAGGGTTGAGATGAGGAAAGGGTAGGTAAAGGATCCATGAAATTGGGTAAGGATTGGGTTCCCTCATCTGAGCCTTGGTGTATAAGCTTAAATTCATTGGGAAAGAGATTTGAACTCTGTACCAATTGTTGGTTTGTACCACTGGCATTGACAGGTTGTGCTTGTGTAAGAATAGAATTTATTAGAGGTGCAAGAAAAGTGGATTGAGTGTGGGATGCACTCCGTAGTTGGGTATCCATTATTGGATCCACATTTTGTTGGGAGAATGTGAATGGTATAGGCTGACTCATAATGCGGATAGACATAGTATGACCTTAGGTTGAGGTCTGTCTTTCAATGAGAACATCCTATTGGGAGGATGTCTCAGATAGCAATTTAAATCCCATATTTATAGATACATCCTGTTTTGAGGATGCATCCACTGTTTTAAGGTGCACAACACCCAAGTGCTCCTCCTTATCATGAGGAGGGCTAATTGGTGTTTATGTCAGAGGTGTAGATGTTACTACCTCAAAGGGCTCAAGATAAGCATCCTCTATTGAACTTGTATATAGGGGGTTATGAGGAGGAGTAGAACTAGTGACCATTGGAGGTTCACTAGAGCTTGGCTTTTGGATTGGTGTTTGGACTGGAGATGAGTATGGGCTATCATAGGTTGGGACTACCATTTGAATATCCTCAAAACTGGAGTCAGAGTCTGCCATACCTTAGGATATGATGTGCCTGCTTCTATCAATTAATGCAAGCAATTGATCAGATACTTCTTGTTCTGGTTGACCTAACACAGCAGCATCATCAAGGGGACTCGTGACAAAGGGACTGAGAGGAGCAAAGCCAGTAACACCACCATCATCATCATCATTACTATCACCATGATGACCATTATCATAATCATCATTTTCACCATCATCCTCATCATCTACATTTGCCTCAGCAACAGCATTGATCAACTTTTGCATTTGGGGAGTGATAGCAGGACCTCTGTCTGCTCTTAGATAATGAAATACTTTTTCTCCCATGGAAGGGACGGGTATACTTTCCAGATGTTCATTTAAGCCCAAAAAATCATTTTCTCCAATTTCCCTCATAGCAATCATACTCAAGAATTTGATATATAGAACTTGTGACCTTGAGGATTTCTTGTTTGTGCTCTGGATGATCTTATCAATGAGGTCAGAGAATATAACCTGAACAAAATCTATGTTGACCCCAAAGACTAGGGCATAAAGCACCAGGAGCTTGGTTTGATTGATCAGATGGTGACTGCCGGATTTAGGACCAAAACAATGTATAACAACGTTTACAAGGTACTTCCATGGATGCGCCAGGGAAGAGACTTTCACTTGGCCATGCACAATAGGATCATTCTAGCCTATGGTGGGAAGAAGGGTTTGAACTTTTGCTCTTGATGGGAAAGCAGTGAAGGGAGTGAAGTTAGGTAAGCCAATGGCTTCTTGGAGAGTTTCAGGGGTGATATGCAGGTGGTAGTTTCCTTGTGCCAAAGGGCAATAGATGGAGTTGTCATTGATGTTGTAGGAGGCGGAGTACCAAATATCTCCGATGATGTTTGGAAAGATGTAGTAAGGATCGGCAGTGAGGCACTCGAACAGAGGGTGTGCCAAAAGAAACTAAACCATCGGTTCATAACCTTGGTTTTTACTGGAGGTAGGGATCGAGGTGCAAAGCAATATGTTATTGGGAGTGATGTTCATTGGTTGGTTTTGGGCGACATTTTCACCTGGGGTAACTACAGGGTTAGGAGTGTAGGTTGCCATTTGGTAGGGATGATGAACAGGAGAAGAAGTTGCGAGAGAATTCTATGGTAGTTTTTTAGTGCGTGAGAGGTTTGGAGAATTTGAACTTGTAAAGAAGAATGAGAGAGGAAATGGGATATTTATGAAGTGTTAATAACAGAGATTGTTAAATACTGACAAAAATTCTAACAGAAAACACATTAATAAGCTATTAAATGAAATCTGACAGATGGAGTAAATACTTAGGGTTAAAAAGCATTAACTGAGCAAAAATAAGGAAAATTGAACAAGTGTTGATTCATCAGCTGAGCATTGAAAAGTATCAGTTGAGAGTCATCAGCTGATGGAAAAACATCAGCTGATAGTGAAAAATTTAGCTACATCAGCTGATAGGATTACTTAGCTGAGCATATCCTCCATAGCTGATAGTGATCAACTAAATTATTTTGATCAGCTGATAGGTATCAGCTGAGCAAACTTATTTCGCTTTCTCAGTATCAGTATGGCATAGAGATGCTTAGATAAGTACAACATTATATTCAACAATTATCAATTACCATAAACATAATTACTACTAATCTAATCTAGAAATTAAGCATACCTAGTTTAGATATTAGGAAATTGAACCTTGCTTCACCCAAAGGTTTGGTGAACAAATCTGCAAGTTGCAAATTAGTGTTGATGTAGTGCAGGGATACTTTCTTCTTCTGCACATTATCTCTTAAGAAGTGATGTCTGATTTCATAATGCTTTATCTTTGAATGCATGACTGGATTATTTGAGATGGAGATTGCACTTGTATTGTCACATAGAATTGGGGTGTCTTCAAACTTCACATCATAGTCAAGTAATTGAAATTGTAACCACAAAGTTTGAGCACAACAACTTCCTGCAGCAATGTATTATGCTTCTGAAGTTGATGTTGATACAGAATTCTATTTCTTACTAGACCAACTGATTAATCTTCCACCTAGAAATGGACATCCACCTAAAGTACTCTTTCTATCCAACGTACATACTGCAAAATCAGAATCAAAATATCTAACTAACTCAAAATCCGAGTCTTTGGGGTACCAAAGACCAAGATTAGGAGTTCCTTTGAGATATCTGAATATTCTTTTAATAGCAACAAGATGTGATTCCTTAGGATCTGCTTGATATCTTGCATAGAGACATGTTGAAAACATTATATCTGGTCTACTTGCAGTGAGGTATAAAAGTGACCCAATCATTCCTCTATAAGCAGTAATGTTTACTGAATTTCCATCAGTGTCCTTTCCTAGCTTAAAAGCAGTTGACATGGGTGTTTTCATTGAGGAACAATTTTCAAAATCAAACTTTTTGAGTAAATCATTAATTTACTTTGTTTGATGTATGAAAATACCATCAGCCTCATGTTTAATTTGCAAACCAAGAAAATAGTTTAGTTCACCCATCATGCTCATCCGATAGTTATCAGACATGAGTTTAGAAAACATTTTGCATAGTTCCGAATTAGTAGACCCAAATATTATATCATCTACATATATTTGCACAAGTATCACATCTCCTTTGTACTTACTTATAAACAAAGTGCTATCAATGCATCCTCTTTCAAATCCATTGTTTATGAGAAAAGAAAAGAGGGTATCATACCAGGTTCTTGGAGCTTGCTTAAGACCATATAAAGCTTTGTTTAGAAAGAATACATGATCTGGTAAGCTTGACTCCTCAAAACCAGGAGGTTGTTTGACATACACATGTTCTTTAAGATCTCCATTCAGAAATGCACTCTTCACATCCATTTGGAATACTTTGAAGTTCTTGAAGGCAGCATAGGTTAGGAACAATCTAATAGCTTCCGGTCTTGCAACAGGGGATGTGTGATATAGAATTAGAGTTCAATGATGTTGAATCATTTTCAACATGGTTCAGTAGAGGTATGTGATTGGATGAGGTTGGTTGTACACGTATAAAGGTTTGAATGGGAAAAGATTGATCTATATCATGAGCAGTTGGTGGAGAGGGATCAACTAGCTCTGGAATGGTCTCTCCAGTTTGCATATGATACCAAGGTCCAAACATTATTTCTTTTGAATTCTGCCAGCTCTTCTTGCATGGCTGTCACCTAGTGGGGATCATTCAGGGCTTCTCAACTTTCTTTGGTTCAATCAATGATACAAATCCAGAGTAGAAACAAATGTTGCTTGCTTTTGATGTTGTTCTTAGTGGATCATCAATGTTTCCTATCACCAAATTGTGAGGATGGTGTCTATGGTCTTTGAAGGCTTTTTGGATTATTTGGGAATTGGGATGAATTTGGATTTGGGGAGATGAAGTTACATGTTGACTATCAGCAGTTGAAATGATTTCATTTTGATTGGCTGATATGACTTTATTTTCACAATCTATGGTGTCTCTACCGAAGAGGGAATGTGTGATATGGAATTAGAGTCCAATGATGTTGAATCATTTTCCACATTATTCAGTAAAGGTATAGGATTGGATGGGGTTTGTTGTTGTGACAACCGTCAATTAAAATTTCAGGTTAGCTTCTAGAAAACACTAATATAGGTTTTTAATAGCTACAAATATTATTAATAACATAAAACACATCATTAGATACATTATTTATCCCAAATATAAAACTTATATAAATGCCGACAAAACTAATAAAAAACTTGTAAATATTGACATTAATTGAACCATCAATGTACAAAATACATCCAACACACAGACTTATACATATTAATTAAACAAAAAAACTAAATATATCAATAATTATAGCCAAAATCGGCCAGCACTAGTGCCCCACACACAAACACACTCAAATTCACCTACACACTATCTCCTTGCATGCACTGTTCTCCCACTCACATTCACAAACCCCACACTCTCTCTAAACCCATTCTCTCCTCCTTCTCTCTACATTCCAGCCCTAAATCAGCTGCAAATCATCATAAACTTGCAATCCTTGAAGTGTTCTTGAAGGATTGAAGCAAAAGATGTATAGATAGCAATCTCTTGGGTAATCTCTTCATTTCTCGCATTTTTCTTACTTTTTCTTCAAGATTTCTTGAGTTTATGAATTTTTATGAACATCAAACTGTTTTGATGATGATACATTCACTAAAAACATAAAAATGTTCAACTCAAAACAAAACATTATGAATCAAGCAACAAGAACTCAAGAAATTATTGTTTTTATGCACATGCATGTGTGTTTTTGCACATGCATGTGGTTTTCTTTGAAGGATCTATCATGATAAGATCATGCATGGAATCTTTGTTTTAAAATATGGAATATTTGAGTAAGCAAGCAAATAATATGATAAAATCATAATATTGGTTGTGATGAACACAAAATGTAAGTTATTAGTTGATATGATATAAAGATTTGATTATGACAGAAATTTTGTTTTGAAGGATCTATCATGATATGATCATGCATGGAATCTTTGTTTTAAAATCTGGAATATTTGAGTAAGCAAGCAAATAATATGATAAAATCATAATATTGGTGGTGATGAACACAAAATGTAAGTTATTAGTTGATATGGTGTAAATATTTAATTCTGACGGAAATTTTGTGTTGACTTAAAATGACCATAACTTAATAAATACTTAACCAAACGATTTGATTCTTTCTTTAAAAGTTCTATATTTGTGTTGAGTTTCGGTTCCAAGTAGCAATTCAAAATTTCATAGAGATTTGACCCCCCAACCACGCGTGGTAAGTCAGATAAGTTAGAAAGCTCACTATTAAGTAAAGTGACTCATTTGCACGGATGTTAAACCACTCAAATATTATTCAACTAAATTGGTTTTTCTTCTGTAAATTTAAATTAATGAGTTACCTTTCAAATAAAATTAACCTCACTCAAAAATATTAATTTTTGACCCATTAACTATGTAAAATAAATTTGATCCACAAAACTGAGAAATCTGGATAATTTCATGGATGAACTTTAATTGATCATAACTTTGTCCACACAAAGTTAAAAATGGCCAACTGTTTTTTAAAAGTTCAATTATTGAGTTATAAAGTTTACCCAATTTGAATCATTTAAAAATAAGGTCGTTTGACCACTCAAACCCTTAAAATAACTTAAGAGTGTTAACTGAACTTTGACCAGTGACCACTAAAATAAATTAATCCAATAAAATAACTATAAATCTTTAAAAATTCTAATATTTTTACAGTTTGCTCTAAAGACATATTATAATAACATATAAAAAGTTATAACCTTAAATAAGTTGCTAGAGTACTAAAGCATTGCACCAAATTACAAGCCATGAAGCTGATCAGAAAGGGACTTGCATAGTAAATAAAGAATATTAAGATCTTTAAGATTTGGACTTAAAAAATAACAATTAAAGTATAAAAATCATATAAATAAGATAGAAGCACCAATAAGGTAAATATAAAAGATAAAATATAATTGTATTCACATAAAAGAAAGTTGGGTAAATAAATATATATATATGTATATATATACATATATAATTGCAACATATAACTATATCACTATAAAATCAATATAAATAATACAAAATTATTTATTAATTTTAATAACTAGAGTTTGGGGACTAATAATAGGATATTATTTTACTTAGGAAGGAAGCACCGCGGGAACTCAAGAATTTGCGAATTGTTTTAAGAACGCGTTAAGCTTTGTCAAGTTCGTATTCATGGCCCCACTTTTTATTGTTTTCAATATCTTTGAGGGAAAAGCATGGTACTATTTAAGTTATCGGTTGATTTGTTTATCAAACTGTTATCTTATCTTCGCACTTTGGTATATATGCTTATGTGTAACGATTATGAGTTTCTCTCTTTATGTAAGTCCCACCGTTCAACACTACCTATTAACTCATTGTATTGAGCCGTTAGTAATCTATGGGTAGCGCTATTAGGTTGACACCCCACTTACTTGTTTAAGTGCATAATTACTGTGAAACAAGTTCTGTTTATTAATCTATGGGCATTCAATCAGTAGGCTTAGGTAGTGGGCTCTTTGCGTTAACGTTCTGCATATACTTATACCACATGCAACCTAAACAACCGATTTACTTACTCATCGTTTAGTGATGAACGTTTTTGGCATTAAAATTTTATTTTATTTCATATGAGAACCTGTGATCTCACCAACTATTTCTATAGTTGAAACTCTCTTTTTATCATGTTTTTCAGGAAATCATGAGTAATTGGTCAGTACCTATCATGCATGTGTGGTAGCATTTTCTAGCATCTTTCATTATATTATTTTCCAAAGTTTTAAACGATTATCGAAACTTGTTGTAAAAAGTTTTACTACTTTAATTATCTATGGTTGGTGTGATCTTGTACCTTATGCTATGAAACCGTAAACTGATACATCTCGTGTTTCCGCTTTAAGCGGGGTGTGACAGATTTAGTATCAGAGCGGTTATAAAGAATACCGCTTTTCTTTTAGAAAACCTAAACTATAGCCTAAAGTTGGAAATAATATTCAAAACTACTAAACAAATTACTAGTATAATTAAGTCGAGTATTACACTATCTGACCATAATTAAATAAAGCTTGATCACCTATGTTTAATTTAGTAAGGATTGTGCAATGCTTGAATTAGTTATATTATAAGTTTGTTTAAGTTGACTTTTATCTTTAAACTTAAGTAGCATGTGTTTTTGTGTGTGTAATCACTGCATGAATAGTTGCATGACACATCACATTATAGATGTCGTTCTCATACCTATAGTGCTTTAAGTACACTTGACCTCTATGTTATTATATTGTTAGTGACTAAGGATACTTTTGACTTAGTAGCATTATGTCTTCCTCATCTTCCCATACGGCTTACTCTGCTGATGAGTCCGGCTACGTTACCGGACGTTACCCACGACACAACCCTACTACCTCTGAAGAGGAGGACCCATCCGAGGATCACTAGTCGGAGCATGAAGTATTAAGCGGTAGTACTCCTACCAACATTCCACAGGACCCACCTGCACCCGTCTTACCTATCCCACCTCAACCCACTACTGTTTTACCTTGTGGGCCCCGTATCTAGATGACACCTTGAAATAAGGTCCCTATCCCTATGAGGGCATCGGCAAGGACATCCATGCGAGGGGAGGCAGGACCCTCCACAGCTGTTACTAGTATCCCTTTCGGACATGCTCCCGGTATGACCTGGGAAGAGGCGCATCATTTCAGGAAGATGATGTCTGAGGTTATAGACCTCCGTCAGACATTAACCCATCAGCAGTACGTCGTATTTGTTTCAACGGAACTTAATCATCATCTGTTGCAGACTACGTACTGATCTGCAAAAATTGCTGATGAGGCCTTGCGTGATGTTAGGAGGATGGAGATCCTATGTTGACTTATTGGAGGATTGGTCCTTGTGGTACTGATTGGAAGATGTTCATATCAGTTATTTAGTGTAAAAACCTTTTTCTAGTACGTTACAACATTTAATATTATGTATTTAGTTTTTTTTAGACAAAGGTTGAAGGAAAAAGGAAGTAGGAAAAACCAGAAAGGGAAAAAGGCCGAGGCTAGGCCTGACAAGAAATTCAAGGGAACAAAGAACTTTGGGGTCCAAATTCAAGAAGCTGGACGTTACAGCGGCCCATACCCAAAGTATAACAAATGCAACTTTCATCATGGGGGTGTTTGCCCTACCTGTACCAATTGCAAGAAGATTGGACATATCGCCAAATATTGCAAGGCAACCAAAGAAACGAGCGAAGTAAAAGGGGCATGCTTTGAATGTGGAAGTCGGGTCCACTTTCGTAACACGTGTCCTAAGCTGAACTGAGGACCAAACCATAATAGTGCCGGAAACCAGGAGTGAGGACGAGGATTTGTCATCGGAGTCGAAGAAGCAAAGTAAAACCAAAACGTGGTAACCAGTACATTTCTCTGGAATGATCATTATGTATCTGTATTATTTGACTCTAGAGCGGATAGGAGTTTCATTTCTACAGAATTTAGATCCATGATCAATATGAAATCTAAGAAATTGGAAGATGCCTATATAATTGAATTTGCCAATGGTCATGAAACTAAGGCTAGTGATGTCCTAATTGATTGCACTTTGAACTTAGGTGATAAGTTATTTAATATCGATCTTATACCTATTAATTTGGGAAGTTTCGACGTAGTTGTGGGTATGGATTGGTTGTCTAAAAATTGAGCAGAAATTTGTTTCTCCAAAAAGGTCATGAAGATACCTCTTTTAAACGATGACACTCTTGTTATACAAGGAGATAAACCAGGCAAAGGCTTGAAGATTGTATCGTGTATCAAGATTCGCAAATGTTTGAGGAAGAAATGTGTTGCATTTTTGGCTCACGTCGTGGATAAGAATTCAAAGGATAAACATATCCAGGATATTCCCGTAGTCAGAGACTATCCAAAAGTATCCCGGATGATCTACCTGGTTTACCTTCATCTAGGCAAGTTGAATTCCTAATCGATTTAGTTTCTGGAGTAGCACCAGTAGCCAAAGCGCCGTAGCTGAGATGCAGGAGTTGTCAAGCCAACTTCAGGATCTTTTGGATAAAGGATTTATACGGCCGAGTTCCTCACCATGGGGAGCGCCAGTGTTATTCGTCAAGAAGAAAGACTGTTCGTTTAGAATGTGCATTGATTATCGCAAATTAAATAAATTGACAATTAAAAATCGATATCCCCTTCCTCGAATCGATGATCTATTTGACCAACTGCAAGGTGCATCATATTTTTAAAAAATCGATCTCCGTTCAGGATATCATCAATTGGGAGTTCGCGAAGAAGACATACCAAAACGGCTTTTAGGACTCGTTATGGACATTACGAGTTTCTGGTTATGCCTTTTGGTATAACAAACGCCCCAGCCGTGTTCTTGCAACTAATAAATAGAGTTTGCATACCTATTTAGACAAGTTTATTATAGTTTTCATAGATGATATATTGATCTATTTCCGTAGCAAAGAAGATCACGAGCAACATTTGAAGCTAGTGCTGGAATTACTCAAGGACCAGAAGTTGTATGCCAAATTTTCCAAATATGAATTTTGGATTCGGGAAGTACAATTTCTTGGTCACATTGTTGGTGGAAAAAGGGATTCATGTGGATCCTGCAAAAACTGAAGCTATTAAAAGTTGGGAAGCCCCAAAGACTCCAACCGAAATTCGTTAATTTTTAGGTTTAGCTGGGTATTACCGACGATTCATTAAGGATTTTTCTAAGATTGCCCAGCCACTAACCTCGTTGACTCAAAAAGACAAGAAGTTTAGTTGGGGTAACAGATAGGAAGAAGTGGTCTAGAAGCTAAAGCACAAGCTATGCAATGCACCAAGGGTTGGGATGTGTATTGATGAAAAAAGACAGAGTTATAGCATATGCTTCAAGACAACTTAAAGTTCACGAGAAGAACTACACAACTCATGATCTAGAACTTGGAGTAGTAGTTTTTTGTAACACCCGCAAACCTGGGCTAGGAGATTAGCGGGTTTGTGGTATGTGCTTATCTGTTTTAATACAAGCTATCTGATTAATTAATTAAATTAGTTATGTGATAATATTTTTTGGCATGATATTTTGTATGTATGTATGTGGGAAGCCGTGCGTAGGTATGTATCTATGCATGTATGTATTTGTGTACGTGTACATATGTGTGTATGTGAATTAATAGGTGATTGCCACCTCATGCTTAAACTAAGTACACATGTTGAAGTGTGAATAATAATTGTCATTTTACCAAGATTAAGAAAGGTGTAAGTGTGTGTTTGTGAGCTTCTCTCTCTGCCAAGCAAACCGAAGGAAAAGAAAGAAAGAAGATAGCATTGGATTTCATTTTATCGTGTGAATTAAATCAAGTTAAGGTTAGATGTTATTGCTATCATGATAAAATGTTTAGTTGAATAATTTCCGGTAGAAATAACATGTTTTTATGATGAACTATAGAATCGGTTTTGTAGAACTATGAGTTTTGATGGGTTTATGTGTTCATACGATTTGCATGTTTATATGATGAAGTGATTCATGAATCTGTGTTTAAATATGTTTAAACATGTTTCTGTTATGATTTTATGAACATTCTGAATTCTAGGTTTTAAGTTTTGATGGTGATTTGAAGTTTGGAAATCCGTATGGTAAAACCGAGAATGAAAACTTATAGCCTAAATCTGGAAGTCATGGAAAACCGATACTTATGAATCCGATTGTTTAATCCGGGATTGAAATCCGAAACCTTAGATCTGAATTTCGAAGATTAGAAATCCTATAATTAAAATCGAGACCCAAATCCGATACACTTGAAATCCGGATATGTAGAATCTGACAACTATGAAATCCTAAACTTGGAAAGTGAACCTAGAATCCGATACTCAAAACCGATACCTTAAAACCGGAACTTCTAGAATCTGAGTTCTTGAAATCCAAGAGCCAAATCCGGGAGTTGAAACCCGAGTGAAGTAAAATCCGAAACTTATGCTTAGCAGATTTCCAAATCCGACAGTGGCAAATCCGACACTCAGAGTTGCGGATTCTTGAGAATCCGATAGTTTTAGAATTCCGAAATTTTATGTTTTGGACTTGTGATTGTTTATTGTTGTTATTTATTTGATAAATGAATTATAAGTATATGGATAGATATATTTATGAGATTGAGACTGATTTGGTTATTGCTGTGTTTTCAGGCAATCCAAAAGCTCTGTAATATTAGACATCTGAGTTCGTGCTGAACTAAAGGTGAGTGGACGTTAATCGGGGATGGTAAAGATTGCAGTTAATATTATTGATATGATGCATGATTGTGGATTGAGATTGGATTGATTGAACTGGTTATTATGATATTAATTGTTGATATCTGCTGCATGACTATTTGGTCGATACGCGCTCTTAGGATGATTTTGAGTTGCGTTGGGAAGTCAGCTAAACTTGGACTTGGGCTGGGCTCGTCTACTGGTTGGTTGAACAATAGTAGCCCTTCTATTGCATATGTTGCTTCAGAGGTGGAGTTTATTGTGCCAATTCAGTGGAGAGCTACCGGTAAACCTTTGCTTTGGCCGGCATTGGTTGTAGGTTATGCGCCAAACCACCGGTCTTCTCGGATATGTGATTACATGATATGATTTTGATTGTGATTGTTTGCATTTGATGTTTAGCCTCTACTCACTTCGCTTTGTGCTAATTCCCCTCAGTTGATGTTTTGCAGGTTTGTGTTTGAGAGAGTAGAAGGAAGAGGTTACCATAACTCTGATACTGTGTCTTTAAAGAGACGAGCCAGTCATTTCGTAACACAAAAATAATTGTAGTTTATGTTAGTTTGAACAAGTGATGTACTTTTGTAATTATTGAATTATATGTAATTAAGTTGTTTGGAATTAGCTTCCATAGTGCAATTTTAAAAAAATGGCTTGTGATTTTCCGGTGTTACAGTTTGATATCAGAGCTTAGGTTTGGTGATGCATGCATGGCTAGAGTGTTGCATTCCAAAATCTTGGCTCGTGACGGGTCAAGCTTTCCTTTGGGGGAAATAGGGTGAGTTAGAGATGTTTGTAGTAGTTAGTATTTTGAGTACTAACAGTTTATGCTAATGAGCTATGAGGTGATGTGATTGTAACAGATTATGGCTGACACAGAGACTCCCATCCTACCTCCTGTGACCGAAGCTGCAGCAGAGGCACCGGTAATTGAAGATCTGAGTAATGTAAATCAAGCTGGAATATCTGGTCAAGAACAAGAGGAAGATCAGAGTGAATACATCTTTAAACTGGAGAATGAACTGATGGATCTTAGAACTATGGTCCATAACAAGGAACAAAGAATGAATCAACCTGAACCGACCCCTGTACCAACTACGATTCCCGCACAGAAAACTATACCACCTGTATCAGTACCTTTGCCACCAATGACACAGGTGATGCAACAACCATTCTATTATCCATACCCTCAACCAGGAGCTTATCCCTTTGCGTTTCCGGGATACAAACAACCATGCACTTACAAGCAATTCCTTGACTGTAATCCTTCTGAATACCGAGGGAGTTTTAATCCTAACATTACCCTGAACTGGTTAAGAGAGATGGTAAAGGCACTGGATGCCTATAATTGCGAAAATGAGTTAAAGGTAAAGTATGCCTCGAGGATGTTAAAGGGAGATGTCATGGTGTGGTGGGATTCTATTACCGGCCATTTCACTTAGCAGCAACAAGAAAGTATCACCTAGAGTCAATTGCAGGAGAAGCTATGGGAACAGTATTGTGGTACTTTTGAGATTGCTAAAATAAAGAAAGAATTTATGGAGTTGTAGATGACTGGAAACATGACTGTGGATCAACTCATTAAGCAATTCAATAAGAAGATGTGATTTGTCAAGCATTGGGTGCCAGATGAAGAGTCCAAGATTGCGCATTTTGTGGGGGCACTGCATCCGAATCTTCGTAGCGCAACCAGGTGGGCTACCACTTTATCCCAGGCTTTCACTTTAGCCAAATCGGCTGAAGGGGATTTGATTGCAAGAAACATGTTGAGTGGGGAAATAATTTCCCAACGGAAATCGAGGTTTGAACACTACAACACTCAACAGAGACAAGGAAAGCAGGGTAGTGGAAATCGACAGGGAAATCCGAGTAGGATGTCTACTACATGTGGGTCTACGCAGAGGGAACCTTGGTGAAATAGGTGCAAATCATATCACAACGGGCAGTGTACGCCCCAATCTATGCAATGTGTAAAGTGTGGCCAGTTTGGCCATGATCTGAAAAATTGCAGACTACCGAGGAGTGTCTGCTGGAATTGCCAGAAAGAAGGGCACCGGATTGGTGACTACCCACAGAGCAAGAAGGCAGGGTCAGGGTCAGGAGGGGGAGGAGCTGGGGATCATCTTCAGCCGGTCAGAAAAGGAAGAACCCACCCATTGCTAAGGGTCAGGCATTCAAGATGAGCGTGGATGATGCCACTACCACGGATGATGTTATAACCGGTATGTTTCTAATAAACTCTATTCCTGCTAGAGTGTTATTTTATTCAGGGGCAAATCTCTCCTTTGTATCTGTAGAATTTTGTTGTAGGTTAAACGTGCCTTTAACTGAACTTGCTACTGCTTTAGACATAGAGGTAGCTGATGGTATGATGGTTCCGGTCACGACTGCTGTGTGGCTAGAGCAAATATAAACATAGATGGTATATGCTTTCCTGTTTATTTTCGTGTAATGCCTTTGTCTGGGTTTGATGTGGTGCTCGGGATGGATTGGCTGAGTCTGAATCAAGCCAGTATCAAGTGCCACAAGAAGTTGATCTCCTTTCCGTTGGCTGGTGGCACAAGAGTAGTAGCAAGGGGAGAAAAAGTTGGGTATGTGATTCCTATTATATAGTGTTTGAAAGCTAAGAAGGCATTGGATAGAGGTTACAAATCATACTTGGCATATGTAATTGACGGAAAGAAAGAGAAGCAGACTATGAACGACATCCGGGTGGTAACGGAATACCCGGAAGTGTTTCCAGAGGAATTACCAAGACTGCCTCCAGTTCAAGAGGTAGAGTTCAAGATAGATCTGATTCCTGGTTCCCGAGCAGTGGCAAAAGCTCCGTATAGGTTGGCACCTTCAAAGATCCAGGAGATGATAACTCAGATACATGATTTGTTAGATAAAGGGTTTATACGTCCAAGTTCATCCCCATAGGGAGAACCGGTATTGTTTGTAAAGAAGAAAGACGGTACGTTGCGAATGTGTATCGACTACTGTGAGTTGAACAAGAGAACAATAAAGAAAAAGTATCCGTTACCAAGAATTGGTGATTTGTTTGATCAATTACAGGGATCTTCGTTCTTTTCAAAGATTGACTTGAGATCAGGTTATCATCAGGTACGTGTTTCAGAGGAAGATGTGTCAAAGACGGCCTTTCGTACGCGCTATGGGCACTATGAGTTCTTGGTTATGCCATTCGGTTTAACCAATGCACCTGAGATCTTTATGGATTTAATGAACAGGGTCTGTCGACCATTTTTGGATAATTTTCTGATAGTCTTCATTGATGATATACTGATCTATTCAAAGACTGAGGAGGAACATGAACAGCATTTGAGACAGGTCTTGGAGACTTTGAAGAAAGAACATTTGTTTGCCAAGTTCTCAAAATGCGAATTTTGGTTGAGAGAAGTACAATTCTTAGGGCATGTAATTTGTAACGAGGGAGTAAAAGTGGATCCTTCGAAAGTGGAAGCAATTATGAACTGGAATGCCCCAAAGACACCGTCCGAGATCAAGAGTTTTCTGGGATTAGCTAGATACTACAGCAGGTTTATTAAAGATTTCTCCAAGATTGCGGGTCCATTAACTAAGTTGACTCAAAAAGATGTGAAGTTTGTATGGGGTAGTGAACAGGATAAAGCCTTCCAGATGTTGAAGCAGTTATTGTGTCAGGCTCCTATCATTGCATTGCCAAGTGGATAAGACGATTTTATTGTTTATTACGATGCGTCATTTGCTGGATTAGGCTATGTACTTATGCAGAGGGATCAGGTGATTGCTTATGCTTCAAGGCAGTTGAAACCACATGAAAAGAATTACCCGACAGATGATTTGGAGCTGGCAGCAGTTGTTTTTGCCCTTAAGCTATGGAGACATTATCTATATGGCACCAAGTGCGTGATTTGTACCGACCATAAGAGCCAATAGTACATATTTACACAGAAAGAGTTGAATATGAGACATAGATGATGGGTGGAATTGATTAAAGACTATGATTGCGAAATCAGATATCACCCTGGGAAAGCGAATGTGGTAGCGGATGCCCTGAGCCGCAAAGCAGCGGGAAGTTCTATCCAGTTTATGCGTATGGAGATTGTATCAGACTTAGTGGATAGACTGAAATCTGCCCAGTTGGAAGCCCTGAAAGAAGAAAACTCGAAGGCTGAATTAATGAGGAAACGTAAGGATGAACTTACTGATGATACACATGGATTGAAGGTATACAAGGCTCGTGTGTGGGTGCCTATACTTGGAGAATTGAGGAAGCTGATTTTGATAGAAGCACACAAGTCGAGATTGTCAGTACACCTAGGAAGCACTAAAATGTACAATGACCTAAAAGTGCTTTACTGGTGGCCTACTATGAAGGCAGATGTGGCACATTTTGTGGATTCATGCCATATCAGTGCACAGGTAAAGGCCGAGCATCAGAAGCCTTACGGATCCTTGAAGCAGTTGGAGATTCCTGAGTGGAAGTGGGAGCATATAACGATGGATTTCGTGACTAAACTTCCGCGAACTCAAAAGAATAATGACATGATTTGGGTGATTGTGGATCGGCTGACAAAGAGTGCTCACTTTCTGGCTACATGTGAGACGGCTTCTCTGAGTAAGTTGGCTCAACTGTATGTTAACGAGATTGTTACGAGGCATGGCATACCGTTGTCGATTATATCTGACAGGACTCCAGATTCATTTCTAACTTCTGGAGGAGTTTACAGAGAGAATTGGGGACAAGAATCAATTTGAGTACTGCTTATCATCCCTAGACTGACGGTCAGACTAAATGAACCATACAGACACTCGAAGATATGTTACGTGCCTGCGTACTTGAGTATGGGGGATCTTGAGATTCGCACCTGCCTTTGATAGAATTTGTGTACAATAATTCTTATCACTCCAGCATTTGGATGCCTCCGTACGAAATGTTATACGACCGTCATTGCCGTACTCCGACGTTTTGGCTAGAGGCGGGTGAGAAACAGTTTGTAGGGGCCCGAGATGGTTCATATAACTGCTGACAAGGTTGCTATTGCTAGAGATAAGTTGAAAGCTGCCAGAGATAGACAGAAAATGTACGCAGATCGACGACGTCCTCCAGTTAAATTTGAAGTGGGAGAGTTAGTGTACTTGAAGGTATCTATGTGGAAGGGCGTGATTCATTTTGGAAAACGCGGGAAGTTAGCTCCCCGTTACATTGGTTCCTTCCGCATTCGTCAAATTGTGAATGACCAGACGGTTGCACTAGATCTTCTGGCAGAACTTGCAGGAATTCACGATACGTTTAATGTCTGCTATCTGAGGAAATGCAAAGTTTATGATGAAGGCCAGATTCTCCTAGTACATGAACTAAATGTAACACCCGCAAACCTGGACTAGTTGATTAGCGGATTAGTGGTGCGTGTTATTTGCGGTAAATTAATTATGTGCTTAATTTAATTAATTAATATTATTGATTAGTAAATTAATTAATTAAAAGGATTATTTTATTTTAATTAAATATGGGAAATGTTTACTGAAAGATATTTGTATGTATGTAGATATGTATGCATGTAAGTATGTAGGTGTGTGTATGATAGTAGGTATGTATGCATGTCAAATGGATAAAAATTTAAATAGTACACCACATGCTTTTTAATTGGAAATATATGTGTAGACGTGTACATCATTCTACTCATATCTTCAAAAGTGTAAAAGGTGTAAGTTTGTGTGTGTGTGTGTGTGAAAACCTCTTATTGAAGAAACTCAAAACTTGCATACTTGAAACTGTGGATTGAAGAATAGTTGATTGATAATTCAAGAAAAAGGTTAGAATATATTCATGATATGTATCTGATCATCTTGGCATGTTTTCTTGTTAATTTACATGCTTATATGATGAAGCACCATTGTTGGAGCTTGAAGCTCAAAGTATGATAAGTGGGTTTTATGTATTTTGGTGTTTTGATGAGTTTTAAGATGTTCTTGATTCATAAAATCATGTTTATAGTTATTTATATATGTTTTAGGTAAGATTTAAAGAGTTTGTGAAACTTTGAATATTATCCATGGATGTTGAGGTTGACAAATTTTGTGTTGGGGAAGATGATGAGAAAAACCGACACCTCAAAACCGATAAGACTCGAAATCCTATAGTTTGAAATCCTATAGTTTGAAATCCTACACTTTGAAATCCTATAGTTTGAAATCCTATACTTTGAAATCCTATAGTTTGAATTCCTACACTTTGAAATCCTATAGTTTGAAATCCTACACTTTGAAATCCTATACTTTGAAATCCTATAGTTTGAAATCCTACACTTTGAAATCCTACACTTTGAAATCCTATACTTTGAAATCCAATAGATGATTCCGACACTTATATCCGGTACTCTGAATCCGGAACTTGAAATCCGACAAACACGAAATCTAAAAGTAGGGAATCCGACGAAGTGAAATCCGATGGTTGTGAGATCCGATACCTAAATTCAGGAAATGTTCTTGTTTGTTGATGATTTGATGTTAGTTATATATTTTATAAAATGAGATATAAATATATGTGGACAGATATATTTATGAGTTTGAGACTGATTTCGTTGTTACCGTGTTTTCAGGAAACACAAAGACACAGTAAAATTAGATATCTGAGTTACGCGTTTGAAATAACGAGTGAGTGGATGTGAACTCATAGATGGTAAAGATTATGATTGTGAATGATGTGATACTTATGATTGTGATTGATAGACTTTTTAGTCTGATAATGGATTGTTATTGATGTACTGCATGATTGAGATATTATTTGTGTTTGATTGATTTTTGAGCTTTTGGTTGTGATATGAGACCAGCTAAGCGAGCAGTACGGCTGGTAGAGGTCACCTAAGCGAGTAGTTCAGCTGGGCCTGATCGCTATTAGTTGAGCAGTTGTAGACCCTCTCAAGCATGCGTTATATTGGAGGGGATCTAACTGTGCTAATTGGCGGTGGGCTATCGGTAAACCTTTGCTTTGGCCCGCACTGGTTGTAGGTTCGGCAGAACCGCCGGTTCTCTGGAGTTCACTGGATTGTTTGGCTTGTGTTTGTGCCTGTTCTCTGATCGTGCTAATTGCTGATGTGTCGTAGTATCTTCTCACTTAGCTTTGTGCTAATTCCCCTCAGTTGTTGGTTTTGGCAGGTTTGTGTTTTGGCGGTGCTCGTGGAAGGAAAAGTTGACACTGCTCTGATATGTGTTTTAAAATGGAAACGAGCCATGTGTATTTTGTAACACCAAGTTCTTTGATGATTTGTTTATGAACAAGTGTTGGGTGATAATTGTAAATACAATGTATTATGTTTAATGTTTATTAGAAGCTTCCGCGGCGTATTATGAAAAATAAAAAAATGGCTTGATATTTGCGGTGTTACAGTTTGGTATCAGAGCCTTAGTTTGGCGATGCATGCACGGCTAGAGTGTTGCATTCCCAAATCTTGGCTCGTGACGGGTCAAACTTTCCTTCGGGGGAATTAGAGTGAGTGGGAGTTGTTTGTGGTAGTTAGTATTTTTTAGTACTAATGGTTTATGCTAATGAAATTGTGAGATGATGTGATTATAACAGATATGGCTGACAGAGAGATCCCTATCCTTCCTTCTGTGACCCAAGCAACATCAGAGGCACTAGTACTTGAGGAATTGGATACTACAAATTTGGCAGGAACATCTGGCCAGGAACAGGAAGAGGATCAGAGTGAATATATCTATAAACTTGAGAATGAACTCTTGGAGCTTCGAAACAAAATTCATAATATGGAACAGCAAAGACAAAGTCAAGCTGAACCAACTTCAGTTCCAACTGCGATTACTACTCAATCAACCACTATACCAGTAATCACACCCCTACCACCGGTAACTCAGAGTATGCAACAACCATTTTACTACCCGTTTACATCACAAGGATCTTTTCCTTTTGCGTTTGCTGGATATAAACAACTGTGCACGTACAAGCAATTCCTGGATTGCAAGCCACCAGAGTACAAAGGAAGCACTGACCCCAATATTACCCTGAACTGGTTACGTGAGATGGTGAAGGCGTTTGACGCATGTAATTGTGAGAATGAATTGAAGGTAAAATATGCAACGAGAATGTTAAAGGGAGATGCGATGGTGTGGTGGGATTCAATAACAGGGCATTTTACTTAAGAACAGCAGGAGAGTATTACTTGGAGTCAATTTCAGGATAAGTTATGCGAGCAATACTGTGGTTCATTCGAAATTGCAAAAATCAAGAAAGAGTTTATGGATCTGCAAATGACAGAAATTATGTCGGTAGACGATTTGGTTAAGCAATTCAACGAAAAATTGAGATTTGCGAAACAGTGGGTACCAGATGAAGCATCAAAGATTGCACATTTTGTGGGAGCTTTACACCCTAATTATCGAAGTGCTACCAGATGGGCTAGCACATTATCACAAGCTTTCACCTTGGCCAAATCGGCTGAAGGTGACATTAAGGCAAAAGGTAGAATCACACAAGATAGAATTTCTCAGCAGAAATCCCGGTTTGAACATTATAGTAATCAACAAAGGCAGGGAAAGCAGAGTAGACAGAATCAAAATAATCAGAATTGTAGGCTTACGTCTGGTAGGCCTAATCGACGATCACAATGGTGTGATAATTGTACGTCTTACCATATGGGACCTTGCACATCCCAAACACTACGTTGTGTCAGCTGTGGATGGTTTGGACATCAAATTAAGGATTGTCAGTTTCCAAGGAATGTTTGTTGGAACTATTTAGAAGAGGGGCACCGAGTAGGCGAGTGCCGAGCTGAGAGAAAGACGGGATTTGGGTCAGGAGTCGGAGTCTCTTCAACAAGTGGACAGAAAAGAAAGAACCCTTCTACGCCAGAGGGTATAGCGTTTAGAATGACGGTATATGATGATACTACTACCGATGATGTTAACACGGGTATGTTTTGATAAACTTTATACTAGCAAGTATGTTTATTAACTTCGAAATTAATTGTTGATATTCTATGTCTTTGTGTGCTATGTGATTTTGCTTACTTCTGATAAGGATGATTCTCAAGAAGTAGAGTTAGTTGATCATAAATGCTTTTTAAATCTTGATTTATCTGATGTTTATGTCAGAAAGTGGTATGATGATAAGTATGTGATACCTGAGCTGATGTGAATTGGGTATGAAATACCAAAGAAAGAATGTTATTAGATTAGTTAAATTATATGCCATGTTATGTGTTGCAAGACTTGTCTTGCTTACTGTGTTTGTATATGTGTGTGTGTGTGTATATATATATATATATATGTTTGTGCAAAAAAGAAGGAAAGTGGATGATTACTGAAGATTGGAAGGATTTGGTGATAATCAAGAAATGTTTTGAGAAAAGTATGACTGAAATTACGAGTTACTGATAAGCCTAATGAATGAAGATAATTTATGATATTGATGGAAGAACTTGAGGAGATTTATGATACATTGAGATATTGTATTGGTTGAATTGATAAAGGAAGTTATACTATGGAATTGGAGGAATGATTCAGCCCATGATTTGAAGGCTGTAGCAAATGCATTTGTATTGAATATATGGAAATTTTGATTATAAATAAAGTATGTGTGTAATCTAATTATTAAGAAGAATTACGGATGTTTGTACAGATGAGTTGAACGTGTGGTAGAGACAATGTTCAGAATGAATTAAATAATGTGGTTGAGAGATTTGATATCACCTCTGAGAGACAAATTGTTGTCAGGTAGGTTGAGATGCAAGGGAGTTAATGATGATAATACTGGGATTATGCGAAGTAAAGTATACTTGATTTTGTGGTTAGTAATCGGTATTGCATATACTGGGAGGTGATGGATCGATGATTGAAATTATTAAATACGAGGAAGAACAAAGAGGAATCAATTGCCGAAACATATGGATTAAAGACTTATAGAACCTTGTGTATATGTGCCTTTGCTTGAAATTTGGAGATTTATTTTGACGGAGATTTATGAATCTAAATTGCCAGTGCATTTGGAAGGGCTAAAATTGAATAATGCTATACAAAGTATTGTATTGATGACTTACCAAAAGGAGTAAACAAGATATATTTTGTGGAAATGTGACATGATTGTATATGAGTCAAATCAGGATATTAGAGATTTATGAATTGTTGAGACGAATAGAGATACCAGAATGATGATGATGACAAGATACGATGGAGTTCAGATCTAATTTACTACATGAGATGAAATCCAGATATATTACGACTGATTATGATTGTTCAGTAAGAAACACCAGTGTTATTACCACGAGTGGGACGTGATCTTTTGAGCAGAATTATATATTGATGAGGTGAATCGAAGTAATAATGCTATACACTTAGAAACTTTTGACAGAAATTGAAAGATCTGATCAAACTTCTAAATGAGTTTACTACAAGAATTGAAACGTGAGAGGAGCAGTACGACTGAACTCTTATTGGATAGTTAAGTAGAAAGAGTTGTGCAGATAATTAAGGATGAATTGTGTTTATATATGTTGGATTTTGATGATTCGTGGAATTCATAATCAAGCTGATTAGATAAACGTGATGTGATTTCTATCAGATGGATGTTAACGTATCAGTTGTAAATTGTTATATGAGAATCATGGTAATGTTTTAATGGGAAGCAAGAAAGAAAGCAATATGTGGATATTTATATATGACAGGTAGTGAATGAAAGATACGTGAAATTCTTTAAATTGAGATAAACGGGTGAATGTGAACAAGTATTCAAGAGACGTTTGATATTGTTTAATTGTGTAAGTGTAAAAGAAAATGATTGAAAGATAGATTTATCAAGTCCGTGAATCAATTATAGATTCGAAGAAGAGAATTGGAAGAGAAGTTGTTGAACTCCGGTGATTATAAGATAATAGAAATGTGTAGATTTTTATAAGTTGGTAATATGGAAATGCATATGAGTTACAATTGACTTGACAATCAGAAATGAGTATGGAAGGTTGATATTTTTGCTTGATGTGTGCTATGAGATTCCGAGGACGAAATCCTCTAAAGGAGGGAAAATTTGTGACACCCTCAAACCCGGACTAGTTGATTAGCATGTTAGTGGTGCGTATTATTTGCGTTAAATTAATTATGTGGTTAATTTAATTAATTAATATTATTGATTAGTAAATTAATTAATTAAAAGGATTATTTTATTTTAATTAAATATGGGAAATGTTTACTGAAAGATATTTGTATGTATGTAGATATGTATGCATGTAAGTATGTAGGTGTGTGTATGATAGTAGGTATGTATGCATGTCAAATGGATAAAAATTTAAATAGTACACCACATGCTTTGTAATTGGAAATATATATGTATACGTGTACATCATTCTGCTCATATCTTCAAAAGTGTAAAAGGTGTAAGTTTGTGTGTGTGTGTGAAAACCTCTTATTGAAGAAACTCAAAACTTGCATACTTGAAACTGTGGATTGAAGAATAGTTGATTGATAATTCAAGAAAAAGGTTAGAATATATTCATGATATGTATCTGATCATCTTGGCATGTTTTCTTGTTAATTTACATGCTTATATGATTGAGCACCATTGTTGGAGCTTGAAGCTCAAAGTATGATAAGTGGGTTTTATGTATTTTGGTGTTTTGATGAGTTTTAAGATGTTCTTGATTCATAAAATCATGTTTATACTTGTTTATATATGTTTCTCGTAAGATTTAAAGAGTTTGTGAAACTTGGAATATTATCCATGGATGTTGAGGTTGACAAATTTTGTGTTGGGGAAGATGATGAGAAAAACCGACACCTAAAAACCGATAAGACTCAAAATCCTCTTGTTTGAAATCCTATATTTTGAAATCCTATAGTTTGAAATCCTATACTTTGAAATCCTACACTTTGAAATCCTATAGTTTGTAATCCTATAGTTTGAAATCCTACACTTTAAAATCCTATAGTTTGAATTCCTATACTTTGAAATCCTATAATTTGAATTCCTACACTTTGAAATCCTATAGTTTGAAATCCTACACTTTGAAATCCTACACTTTGAAATCCTATACTTTGAAATCCGATAGATGAATCCGACACTTAAATCCGGTACTCTGAATCTGGAACTTGAAATCCGACAAACCCGAAATCTAAGAGTAGGGAATCCGACGAAGTGAAATCCGATGGTTGTGAGATCCGATACCTAAATTCAGGAAATGTTCTTGTTTGTTGATGATTTGAAGTTAGTTATATATTTTATAAAATGAGATATAAATATATGTGGACTGATATATTTATGAGTTTGAGACTGATTTCGTTGTTACCATGTTTTCAGGAAACACCAAGACTCGGTAAAATTAGATATCTGAGTTACGCGTTTGAAATCACGAGGTGAGTGGATGTGAACTCACACATGGTAAAGATTATGATTGTGAATGATGTGATACTTATGATTGTGATTGATAGACTGCTTACTCTGATAATGGATTGTTATTGATGTATTGCATGATTGAGATATTATTTGTGTTTGATTGATTTTTGAGCTTTCGGTTGTGATTTGATTCCTACTAAGCAAGTAGTACGGCTGGTAGAGGTCAGCTAAGCGAGTAGTTCAGCTGGGCCTGATCGCTATTAGTTGAGAAGTTGTAGACCCTCTCATGCATGCGTTGTATTGGAGGGGATCTAACTGTGCTAATTAGCGGTGGGCTATCGGTAAACCTTTGCTTTGGTCCGCATTGGTTGTAGGTTCGGCAGATTCGCCGGTCCTCTGGAGTTCACTGGATTGTTTGGCTTGTGTTTGTGCATGTTCTCTAATCGTGCTATTTGCTAATGTGTCGTAGTATCCTCTCACTTAGCTTTGTACTAATTCCCCTCAGTTGTTGGTTTTTGCAGGTTTGTGTTTTGGCGGTGTTCGTGGAAGGAAAAGTTGAACCTTCTCTGATATGTGTTTTAAAATGGAAACGAGCCATGTGTATTTTGTAACACCAAGTTGTTTGATGATTTGTTAATGAACAAGTGTTGGGTGATAATTGTAAATACAATGTATTATGTTTAATCTTGATTAAAAGCTTCCGCGGCCTATTATAAAAAATAAAAAAAATTGCTTAAGATTTGCGGTGTTACACTAAAAGTTGATTCAAAGAAGAGACTGATAGAGGAACCCGTTGAGCTGTTGGATCGAAAGGTGACCAAGCTCCGAAAGAAGCAGATTCCGATGGTGTTGGTCAAGTGGAAGCACAGTATAGGTTCTAACTTGACATGTGAGACTGAAGCAAAAATGAGAGATAGATGTCCCCACTTATTTGAGCAACACCCGCAAACCTGGGCTAGGAGATTAGCGGGTTTGTGGTATGTGCTTATCTGTTTTAATACAAGCTATCTGATTAATTAATTAAATTAGTTATGTGATAATATTTTTTGGCATGATATTTTGTATGTATGTATGTGGGAAGCCGTACGTAGGTATGTATCTATGCATGTATGTATTTGTGTACATGTACATATGTGTGTATGTGAATTAATAGGTGATTGCCACCTCATGCTTAAACTAAGTACACATGTTGAAGTGTGAATAATAATTGTCATTTTACCAAGATTAAGAAAGGTGTAAGTGTGTGTTTGTGAGCTTCTCTCTCTGCCAAGCAAACCGAAGGAAAAGAAAGAAAGAAGATAGCATCGGATTTCATTTTATTGTGTGAATTAAATCAAGTTAAAGGTTAGATGCTATTGCTATCATGATAAAATGTTTGGTTGAATGATTTCTAGTAGAAATAACATGTTTTTCTGATGAACTATAGAATCGGTTTGGAAGAACTATGAGTTTTGATGGGTTTTATGTGTTCATATGATTTGCATGTTTATATGATGAAGTGATGCATGAATTTGTGTTTAAATATGTTTAAACATGTTTCTGTTATGATTATATGAACATTATGAATTCTGGGTTTTAAGTTTTGATGGTGATTTGAAGTTATCGGATTTTGTTGGGGAAGAAGGTGAATTCAGTTTGTTTGGAAATCCGTATGGTAAAACCGAGAATGAAAACTTATAGCCTAAATCCGGAAGTCATGGAAAACCGATACTTATGAATCCGATTGTTTAATCCAGGATTGAAATCCGAAACCTTAGATCCGAATTTTGAAGATTAGAAATCCTATACTTAAAACCGAGACCCAAATCCGATACACTTGAAATCCGGATATGTAGAATCTGACACTTTAGAATCCAACAACTATGAAATCCTAAACTTGGAAAGTGAACCTAGAATCCGATACTCAAAACCGATACCTTAAAACCGAAACTTCTAGAATCCGAGTACTTGAAATCCGAGAGCCAAATTCGGGAGTTTGAAACCCGAGTGAAGTAAAATCTGAAACATATGCTTAGCGGATTTCCAAATCTAACAGTGGCAAATCCGACACTCAGAGTTGCGGATTCTTGAGAATACGATAGTTTTGGAATTCCGATATTTTATGTTTTGGACTTGTTATTGTTTATTGTTGTTATTTATTTGATAAATGAATTATAAGTATATGGATAGATATATTTATGAGATTGAGACTGATTTGGTTATTGCTGTGTTTTCAGGCAATGCGAAAGCTCAGTAATATTAGACATCTGAGTTCGTGCTGAAATAGAGGTGAGTGGACGTTAATCGCAGATGGTAAAGATTGCAGTTAATATTATTAATGTGATGCATGAATGTGGATTGAGATTGGATTGATTGAACTGTTGATTGTGATATTAATTGTTGATATATGTTGCATGACTATTTGGTCGATACACGCTCTTAGGATGATTTTGAGTTGCGTTGGGAAGTCAGCTAAACGTGGACTTAGGCTAGGCTCGTCTACTAGTTGGTTGAACAGTAGTAGCCCTTCTGTTGCATGTGTTGCTTCAGAGGTGGAGTTTACTGGGCCAATTCAGTGAAGAGCTATCGGTAAACCTTTGCTTTGGCCGGTATTTGTTGTAGGTTCTGTGCCGAACCACCGGTCTTCTCGAATATGTGATTACATGATATGATTTTGATTGTGAACGTTTGCATTTGATTTTTAGCCTCTACTCACTTAGCTTTTTTCTAATTCCCCTCAGTTGGTGTTTTGCAGGTTCATGTTTGAGAGAGTAGAAGGAAGAGTTGACCATTACTCTGATACTGTGTTTTTAAAGAGACGAGCCAGTCATTTTGTAACACAAAAATAATTGTAGTTGATGTTGGTTTGAACAAGTGATGTACTTTTGTAATTATTGAATTATATGTAATTAAGTTGTTTTGAATTAACTTCCGCAGTGCAATTAAAAAAAATGGCTTGTGATTTTCCGGTGTTATATTTTTGCACTTAAAATTTGGAGACATTATTTGTACGGCACTAAGTGCACTGTCTTCATCGATCATAAGAGTCTTCAACACATCCTTGATCAGAAAATGCTCAACATGAGGCAAAGAAGATGGGTAGAGTTACTCAACGATTATGATTGTGAAATTAAATATCACCCAGGCAAGGCTAATGTGGTAGTCGACGCACTTAGTAGGAAGGTAAGAGCTAAACCTTCAAGAGTATGAGCATTAGGAGCACTTGTTCAGACAAGTTTAAAGTCAAGAATCCTTGAAGCACAGGATCAGGCGTTAAAAGGGGAAACTTGAGGAGTGAGACCTTGCACCAACTCGAACATAGATTTGAAACTAAATTTGATGGAGTCCGCTACTTCGAAGACAGAGTATGGATACCAAAAATTAACAACTTGCGATCAACAATCCTAGATGAAGCTCATAAATCTAGGTATTTGATTCATCCTAGCACAGACAAAATGTACAAGGATCTCAAGGAATATTATTGGTGGCTAGGAATGAAGAAGGACATAGCTTTTTATGTGGGAAAGTGTTTGACTTGTTCAAAAGTCAAAGCAAAATATTAAAAGCCATCTGGTTTGTTACAGCAACCAGAGATTCCACAGTGGAAATAGGAACAAATTTTCATGGGTTTCATAACCAAATTACTGATGACAGTTAGGAGTCATGATGCAATTTGGGTAAAAGTGGATTGATTGACAAAGTCTGCACATTTCATTCCTATCAAAGAAAGTTACAAGATGGAGAAGCATGCCCAAATTTACATTGATGAAATCGTTACACGCCATGGAGTGTCAATTTCAATCATTTCAGATAGAGATAGCCGTTTCATGTCTCGATTCTGGCAATCACTTCAGAAAGCACTCCGTACCCGATTAAATTTGAGCATAGCTTATCATCCGCAAGCTGATGGGCAGACTAAACGAACTATACAAATGTTGGAAGATATGCTAAGGGCTTGTGTGATCGATTTTGGAGGAAGTTGGGACTCTCACTTACCTCTGGTGGAATTTTCATACAACAACAGCTATCATACTAGTATTTAGTGTGCGCCTTATGAAGCATTGTGCGGACGGAAGTGTCGTTCACCACTTAGTTGGTGTGAAGTTGGTGATAAAAAATTAATTAGACCTGACATTGTGCAAGAAACAATTGACAAGATTTCGATCATTAAAGACAGAATTAAACCGCGAGAGATCGTCAGAAGAGTTACGCACATAACCGCAGAAAGCCTTTAGAATTCCAAGTCGGGGATAAAGTACTTCTAAAGGTCTCACCATGGAAAGGGCTAGTACATTTTGGAAAGAAAGGAAAATTAAGACATAGGTACGTTGGACCATTTGAGATCATTGAAAGGATCGGTCCGGTAGCATATAAACTCAAACTGCCTCAGGAAATGAATGCCATCCATAATATATTTCATGTATCGGATCTCAAGAAGTGTTTAACTGATAAAAAATAGTCGTACCCTTAGAAGATATTCAAGTTGATGAGAAGTTGTTATTCAAAGAAGAACCAATCGAAATTCTCAACCGAGAGATCAAACGACTCAGACGGAAGAAGATTCCAATTTTGAAAGTTCGTTGGAACTCAAGGCATGGATCGGAATATACATGGAAACTAGAGGATTATATGAAACTTAAATATCCTCACCTCTTTGCCAAGAAGAAGTCCGAAGATGTCAAAAGCTAATTTCGGGACGAAATTCTTTCCACTGGGGGAGATTGTGACAACTGTCAATTAAAATTTCAGGTTAGCTTCTACAAAACACTAATATAGGTTTTCAATAGCTACAAATATTATTAATAACATAAATTATTTTGTAGAAACCTTATATTCCCTAAAAATCATTGCAATGTGCTTAAAACCTTCAAAAATCGAAAAATCGGTAAAACCGACTAATTAATAGTCAAGATTTATAAATCTTATATAACAATCAAAATAATAATAATAAAACACATCGTTACATACATTATTTATCCCAAATATAAAACTTATATAAATGCTGACAAAACTAATCAAAAACTTGTAAATATGGACATTAATTGAACCATCAATGTACAAAATACATCCAACACACACATACACACTTATACATATTAATTAAACAAAAAAATAAATATATCAATAATTATAGCCAAAATCGGCCAGCACTAGTGCCCCACACACAAACACACTCAAATTCACCTACACACTATCTCCTTGCATGCACTTGTCTCCCCCTCACTTTCACAAACCCCACACTCTCTCTAAACCCATTCTCTCCTCCTTCTCTCTACATTCCAGCCCCAAATCAGTTGCAAATCATCATAGGGTAAACTCCCCCAAAATGTATTAAACTATACTCTAAATGTTAATGTGTGTATCCACCTTTTAAAAATGCTATTGTGTGTATTGAACTTCAAAAAACGTGTTATCTATCATGATAAGATCATGCATGGAATCTTTGTTTTAAAATCTGGAATATTTGAGTAAGCAAGCAAATAATATGATTAAATCATAATATTGGTGGTGATGAACACAAAATGTAAGTTATTAGTTGATATGGTGTAAAGATTTGATTCTGACGGAAATTTTGTGTTGACTTAAAATGACCATAACTTAATAAATATTTAACCAAACGATTTCATTTTTTTCTTAAAAGTTCTATATCTGTGTTTCCTTTCAGCTCCAAGTGGAAATTCAAAATTTCATATATATTTAACCCCCCAACCACGCGTAGAAAGTCAGATAAGTCAGAAAGCTCACTGTTAAGTAAAGTGACTCACTTGCATGGATGTTAAAACCACTAAAATATTATTAAAATAAATTGATTTTTCTTCAGGAAATTTAAATTAATGAGTTAAATTTCGAATAAAATTAACCTCACTCAAAAATATTAATTTCTGACCCAATAACTATGTAAAATAAATTCCATGCACAAAACTGAGAAATCTGGATAATTTCATGGATGAACGTTAATTGATCATAACTTGGTCCACACAATGTTAAAAATGGCCAAATGTTTTTTAAAAGTTCTATTATTGAGTTATAAAGTTAACCCAATTTGAATCATCTAAAAATAAGGTCGTTTGACCACTCAAACCCTTAAAATAACATAAGAGTTTTAGCTGAACTTTGACCAGTGACCACTAAAATTAAATTAATCCAATAAAATAACTATAAATCTTTAAGAATTCTAATATTTTTACACTATGCTCTAAAGACATATTATAATAACATATAAAAAGTTGGAACCTTAAATAATTCATTAGTATACTAAAGCATTGCACCAAAGTACAAGTCATGAAGCTGACAGAAAGGGACTTGCACAGTAAATAAAGAATATAAAGATCTTTGTGATTTGGACTTGAAAAATAACAATTAAAGTATAAAAACCATATATATAAGATAGAACACCAAAAAAGTAAATATAAAAGAAGAAATATAATTGTATTCGCATAAAAGAAAGTTGGGTATATATATACATATATAATTGCAACATATAACTATATCACTATAAAATCAATATAAATAATACAAAATAAATTATTAATTTTAATAACTAGAATTTGGGGACTAATAATAGGATATTATTTCACTAGGAAGGAAGTACCGCTGGAACTCAAGAATTTGCAAATTGTTTTAAGAACACGTTAAGCTTTGTCAAGTAAGTATTCACGGCCCCACTTTTTATTGTTTTGAATATTTTTGGGGGAAAAGCATGCTACTATTTAAATTATCGGTTAATCTGTTTATCAAACTGTTATCTTATCTTCGCACTTTGGTATATATGCTTATGTTTAACGATTATGAGTTTCTCTCTTTATGTAAGTCCCATCGTTCAACACCACCTATTAACTCATTGTATCGAGTCGTTGGTAATCTATGGGTAGTGATATTAGGTTGACACCCCACTTACTTGTGTAAGTGCATAATTACTGTGAAACAAGTTCTGTTTATTACTCTATGGGCATTCAGTTAGTAGGCTTATGTAGTGGGCTCTTTGCGTTAACGTTCTGCATATACTTATACCACGTGTGACCTAAACAACCGATTTACTTACTCATCGTTTAGTGATGAACGTTTTTGGCATTAAAATCTTATTTTATTGCATATCAAAACCTGTGATCTCACCAACTATTTCTATAGTTGACACTCTCTTTTTATCATGCTTTTCAGGAAATCATCAGTAATGGTCAGTACTTATCAGGCATGTGTGGCAGCATTATCTAGCATCTTTCATTATGTTATTTTCCAAACTTTTAAATGATTATCGAAACTTGTTGTAAAAAGTTGTACTACTTTAATTATCTATGGTTAGTGTGATCTTGTACCTTATGCTGTGAAACTATAAATTGTTACATCTCGTGTTTCCGCTTTAAGCGGGGTGTGACAGTTGTACACTTCTAAAGGTTTGAATGGGATCAGGTTCATCTATATCATGAGAAATTAGTGGAGAGGGATCAACTTGCTCTGGAATGGTCTCTCTAGTTTGCATATGATCATTAAATTCTTCACCTGAAACATGATTAAAATAACAAGAAGCAACAAAGTCATTTTCATTAAAACTTACATTGATAGATTCTTTAATGACTTTTGTTCTGAGATTGTATACTCTGTATGCTTTGGAAATCATAGAGTAGCCTACAAACACTCCTTCATCAGCCATTGGATCAAACTTCTGCAACTGATCTTTTTGATTGAAAATGAAACATTGACATCCAAATATGTGAAGAAAACTGAGGCTTGTGTTCTTTCCCTTAAGCACTGCATATGGAGCTTTGTTATGCCTCTTTATGATTAGAGATCTGTTCTGAATAAATCATGCACAACTTACAGCCTCGGCCCAATTAATGTTCTATTTCTTCTTTCAGCTACACCATTTTGTTGTGGGCTTGTTGGAGCAGAGAAGTTTTGAGATATCCCTTTCTCATCACAGAAAGCTTCCAGAGTTTGATTTCTGAATTCAGTTCCATGATCACTTCTAAGACTCCTCACCAGATTGCCATTCAACACTTCCATCTTCTTGATAAAGCATATGATTTCTTCAGCAGCCTCACTCTTTGCTTTAAGAAAGAAAAGCTAAGTATATCTTGAGAATTCATCAACCAATACAAGAGCATACTTATTTCCACCAATGCTAGCAGTTGCAACAGGACCAAATAGATCCATGTGCAGCATAAAGAAAGGTTTTGTAACGGAGAAGGCCTGCTTGGATGAAACTGATGTTTTATGTTGCTTTCCCTTCTCACAAGCAGTGCAAGGTTTAAGCTTAGAAAAAGTCAGTGAAGGCAGTCCTGACACTAGTTCACCTTTGCACAACTTGTCAATATTTTTGAAATTAAGCTGGGAAAGCCTTTTGTGCCATAGCCAGTTTGTATCCTCAATGGTTTTGGAGTACAAACTTGTTTCCTTTGAGGTGTTACCAAAGGACATGTCAAGAATGTACACATCCTTGGTTCTCATGGCACTTAACACTATATTACCTTCTTCATTTATAATGGAACCCCTGTCTTTGTGAAGTGAACTTCATTATCTCCATCACATAATTGACTAATACTTATGAGATTGTATTTCAGCCCTTTAACATATGATACTTTGGACAATTTGAGGTTCCCATTATGAAGTTCTCCGTAGCCTTTAGTTTGCCCATGATTTTTGTCACCAAAGGTCACTCTTGGACCTTTCTCTTTCTTGTAGTTACTGAGTATAGTTTTGTTGCCTGTCATGGTTCTAGAGCATCCACTGTGAAGAAACCATGTGAAGGTATTTGTTTGACATAATCGAGTAGCAACGGAAGCAAGATATAATACAAAAAACTAAACTAGCCAAACAAACACTTCTCATGGACCAACATCTAGACATGGAATTACAACTAAAATATAACAAACAAGAAGCAAGAAATAGTTATACCTTTAAGAAAGATAACAATATCTATTTCTTCTTGTCAAGTGTATAGAATTCAACAAGAGAATTCCTCTAATGAAGTCCACCCCAAGCACACTTGATTCCCCAATGCTAGTAGGTTGGAGTAGCCACCAAAACAACACAATACAAGAACAAGAAACACCTTTGTGCATCAAAGCTAGATCACAAAGTGTATATCACCTTCTCTTGTGCATCAAATTTGATCACCAAGAAGAAGAACAATTGGAGAGAGTATAAACATGCATAAGACTCTAGAACTCCCCAAAGTTCTTCTTCCAGAGAGATATGAATTGTAGCTTGGCATTCACTCACATTAATCCCATTAAAATGAGTGTTTAAAGCTCTTTATTCTGCTGTTACAAGGATCGTACATGGCCCGTGTTGTTCAACACGGCCGTGGAGGCCCAAAGGCCACGACCTCAATTGGGCCAAGATGGCCCGTCTCTAGTAGACTCAACATGGCCCGTGTTCACCTACACGGCCGTGTTGGCCCAAAGCACATGGCCCTGATTTGGGCTTAAGCACCCCGTGTTAGTTGGGCTAGACACGGCCCGTGTTCCAGAACACGGCCCGTGTACCATGCTGCCAAAACCCATTTTGACCTTTTCCTCTCTTTTGCTTGTTCGTGTTGTCGGAATCAATACTTGGTGTGTGACCCAATAGGCCTATACTTCATCAGCAGTGCTATTAACTCGTTCGTGTCAGCGGGCATATTCCAAAAGACTTCCACTTACACGTGGCACGACTACGAAAAATGACACAAACATAGAGCGGCCTCTAGCAAGACATCTATGCTCCCAAGTTAGTATAGAGTATGCCACTCTTGACAAGAACCCAATTATAAAATGATTAACCTAAAGACAAATGAACATGTACATCCCTTTGTTCACGATATCGTGTGTGAACACAAGGCATGGAATAAAGTCAACAGATCGTTCACGATTATGTTTCTCGATTCTAGATTAGTGGTGACCAACAAACCAAGTTAACATTGATCCATCATCAATATAACTTGAGCACGGCCATGCTTATGAATGTCATCACTCAATCATCGAGGGGACCATGAATATCTTCTCTATACATAGAGGAAAAAATTCCTTTCGACAACATAGTCCCGCCACATAGATAATACTCTACCCAATCATCTCCCTTATAACGACCAGTTACGGACCGCGTTAGAAAATGATCAAAGCAAAGCAGACCTATGCTTTGGGATCACATGTATCTCTAGTTGAAGGATGAAACGCCATCATCATCCCGAGTTACTTATGACCAGAACCATGAAGCGAACTCGGGTGCGGGTCCTCCAATCACTTCAAACCCCTTTCATGTATAGGCAAGAATCACGTTTTAACAAAACCAATTCTTTACCTCAATCTTAATTTATATTTCCTTCCCATAAAGTGTAACCGATTGTGGAGATTTTAGAATGGAAAACATTCTCGGAAGTGTTTAAACATGCTAAGATGGAACACAATAAGGATTCATAAAACACCCGCCCTCGGCGTATTATTAAATCTCCATTTAATAATCGATATAGTATGAATTGCAATACTCCTTAGCATCCACAAAATATAAGTACAAATCAAACATAAACCAAAACATATTCAAGCCAAGTCACATGCATTAGAAATGCTAATGGACCTAGTATGATAAACATCACTAGTCCATAACAACGACTTAACTAGTGGATTTGTACCACAACACCCACAAGTACTTTTGTCATTCAATTATATCTCTTTTCACAAGACTACTTCAAGAGTATGAATCAAAGAGATCTTACTTTTCAAAAATTTAAAGTAATCACACCCTCATTGTCACAAAAGCCCACAATAGGGTTAGTGATACTTTAAGAATCAACAAACAACACAACATGTTAGGATCATCAACTTTGATCAAAGATCAACAGTTATCCTAGCAGAAACACGCATTAGAGTTACTACTTACTCCAAGCCTATTCTAGTCGTCAAACATCAAGAACATATCTCTATCTTTCTTGAACTAAATACTATCCAATTTTGTATCTCCTAAATGCCCTTATGAAGCAATAATTCCTGAATTAGGTTTGCAGATAACCTAATGTCGGGACATTATCTTCAATAGACATTTAACACTAGGAATACAACAAAGCTCCCACGAGCCCTGACACATATAAAAGGTTTTATCTAGGCTCCTAGAAAACTCATCACTTTGATTTTCTAATAGTAAGCAAAGATATTTCCTTTAAGACGCTAGCATAAGTCCGAATTGGACTTATCCACTTTTGTAGACATAATACGGATACTACGGATGTATATTAAGACCCTCGTAGAGTGTTATAAGCACTTCCTCATCATATTGTTCCATGACAGAACGCGGTCATTAATATCCACAAGTATCAAACATTCTTCAACATAGCCACTAGGACAAGTTTCTCCATAACCATCAAGAAAACTTTACCACTAGTCGGTATTTGAAGTTGTCTACAACTCCATCCATGTTAAACCCATCACTACCACCTTTGGTGTACACCTAGGCATGGGATCAAGTCAAGTTGGTACTTGGACATTTCAAATGGATTGCATCTCTTTATTAGTTACTTCTTTTATTTTTCGTGAATTCTGGATCCACTACGTCTTCCGATAGGTAGTGAACTCAACATGACTCACCTTCAAGTCATTGCCACTTAGATATGAGAAACCCACATCTCTTTGGCTCTATATGACTATTATCAAAATTAAAAGAAGTAATGACTCTTAGTCAGACATTCCAGCATATACATGTTGATCATCTATCAAAGACATCAGATTATATGCTAGTACCAACATCAAGTATTTCATTTAAGTTCCACGTTCTTCTACTAGAATGCCTTAGTTTTAGTTTCTCTCTTCTTCCCCTTTTAAGCAACAAACATTGTTCTCAAAAGGTTAAACAACTAAAACTTAGAAGAACTCCTCAAATGTATTAGCACTTCTTGATTTCAAGTTTATCCATCTCCCACTGAATGTAGAATGGATAACTTTGAACTATAAGATAGACAAGCAAAGAACCTTTCTAGTCATATCTTAATAAGCGCTAAATAGACCATCAATTGAATTTAGATTTGAGGACTTAGTCACAATGGTGAATGAATGTCCCAACAAATCGGGCATACATTCTTGACCCGTTATCGGATCATTATCAATAATACCCGGTTCATGACACCATGTACCAATGTGTCTTAGTAGAGATATGAATTTCGAAACAATTCCACAATTCACTATATGGTCATCCAATATATAGATAGTAGGTATCTTAGCACCTTAACTAGATCTAAGTATCTTGATCTATATGCCCTATTGATTTTGAAATTTGTTTTGGTTAATTCTGAACACCAACAAGGTTTCAGACATATACCCAAATTAGTAAACGTCTCGCAACTACTACCATCAAGGTAGCGACGAAGAAGTTTCTCTTTCATTATTCTTTGTGATGTGCTTGAACGGATTATCCACAAAATGTGATCAATATCCAACAAGTATTTAATCCTCTCATAAACTCTGGTGAAGGATCTCATAATCATCTTAGCCTAATAAACAAGATCAATATCAAACGTTAAGCCCAAGGCTAAACTACCCCAAGATCCCAGCCACACGGATCTAGGCGATATATCTCTTGTTTATGTGGTAAAGTTGATTATCACACAAAGATTGTTTATCCAAACTATTTTGGATTTAGAATCAATTATTCATGAGTATTTTATTATTTGTAACAAAATATTGTGTATGCCATGACATGGAAAATTTTGAATCCAACAAAAATCTCACAACAAACTTTTCATAACAAATCTCATATTTTTAGAATAACCTCATCGTCACCACATGTAAAGTTGTGTACCACGCAGGGCAAAACAACACATGAGCTATGACCTAAAAAAACTTGAATAAACAACGCTTAAAAGGTTTTACATCAATTCTTAAAACTTCAATATTTTGTCCATCGTAATTAAAATGAGCATACAAAGAGATGTTACTTGTCACGCAGGGCATAAAATAAAGTAATAAATAAACCGGCGACAAAAGCAAGATCAAGTCTCCTTAACTTCTCTTATAGGACAATCATCATGGTTTCCTCACCCGAGATCCGGTTCGTCATGCTTTTCTTTCACCAAAGGACCTACACTTTGTAACAAATAAATTTGTGACAAACGTGAGTCAATCAGCTCGGGTCAACAACCTAGCTTATAGAAGAATAGCAATGAATCATGAATGCACCTGAAGATGGAAAGTTAACTCTCTCTTTCTTGAGAAGTTTTATATCCTCTCGGAACGTAGGGCAGGCGTGACGGCCCCAATTCCCAAATCTTCCACAGAAGTAGCAAACCACCTTTTCTTGAGTCTCTTCTTGAGGCACATTCTCTATGTCCTTCGACTCAATATCAAGGATAGGCTTGGAAACTCCAACCTTTCCTTTTAGGGTCGGTTTCTTCTTCCTTTTCTTTTGTTTCTTTAATCCCAAGACGGGATTGGTTGAGGTGGAATTATGCTTGGCCATGTTAGACTCCGTAGACTTCAACATGCCATGCAACTCACTTAAGGATTTCTCCATTCCTTGCATATGATAGTTTGTAACAAACTGATCGTATGATGCGGGCAGAGACTAGAGTACAATATCCACAGCGAGCTCTCTCCCAATAGGAAATCCTAACCTCTCCATTTGGTCCACGTTCGCCTTCATCTTAAGGACGTGAAGACCAACATTCCCGCCTTCCTGCAGCCTACAACCGACTAGGCTTTTAACACACTCATAGTCTTCCTGCCTAACTTGCTGTTGGAACATGTCCTTGAGCTTGTTTAACATATTGTACACACTCATGTGCTTGAGCTGCTTTCGCAACTCTGAGCTCATAGTTGACAACATGAGGCTGGCAACATCATGTGTGTCCTCAACAAGTTTTTCATATCCGTATTGGACGGCCCAAGTCCTGTTGCTAGCAGGTGGCTCCGGAAGGGGTTCCTCAAGGATGTGCAACTTTGACTCATGGCGAAGGACAATCCTCAATTGTCTAAACCATGCAATAAAGTTCACCCCCGTGAGTTTCTCCCTTTCTAAGAACACACGAGGTGAGATGTTTGACATGGTGTTGTTATGGTTTGACATCTATAAATAACAATAATACGAATTTTGGTTAGTTTAGATAAACCTTGTTAAAATAATTACCCATAGTTTTAGATAAAAATAATTATTTGTAACAAGGGCTAAGAACCTTATTTCACCTCGCACCGTGACGGGTTTACCGCGGATCACATGGCAAAGCTATTTAGGGCGGTAACCATTTTACCAATTGTAATCTCTATTACAACTCTTAGACACACTTGCGGGATCCGTTGACATCCATTATGTCGGTTGGCATGTTTGATCCCTTCCTTACACCAATGTTAATATATAATTTTTGTTTAGCTCGTGCTTAGCTCGACAACTAATCAAGAATTATATACTAAAATTGTAAACCATCCGACAAGACACACGGGTGGCACTCTCAACCATCAATTGGCTCGTCCTTAGCTCGACAACCAATCATGCGAGTTACCCCACTCACCTTCCACACAACTACGCAAGGAATGACTCGTGCTTAGATCGACAATCATCCTTGTTTCGTTAGATTCGGTGGTATCGTCTTACGGATGGTGCGTGATTTACATTTTGAAAAATGGGATTTTGTTTCTGGTTTATAAAAACCTTTTTGTGAATTAACAAAGTAAGTGTCAAAACGATTTTAAGCACTTTTTAATAGAATACCAAGTTTATATTTTCTTTGTCAATTCTATTCGCACGAGATTGTTAACCATTCTAACAAACGTTGTATTTTATTTAATTTTATAGGAAAAATTGTCTAGCATGCGAATCTTAATCCATGCATAGAAAAATAAAACACAACCACACAAATATATATATATATATATATATATATATATATAATTCGGTAACATGCCCAAAAATCTTATGCGTTTTCCCCGTGAACCACAACGGGGAAAACGAGGCTAAAACCTAAGGACAAGGTAAAGTTTCGTTGGGTGAGCTCCCACCGAATCCAACACCTCCAATAGCGTGTTGATTCCTTCTCGCCAAGACGTCATCATCATGACTCCCGTTGACTTCACCGGTTCTAGTTCTATACATTTAAAAATACTTAGAATATAAATGTAAATGACACGCATGTCGCATTCCTACACTATTTATACAAATACACGGAATAAAAGAAACGGCGTGCAAGCCGCACCAGTAAATAGATAATTAAAAATTAATAAATCAATACAGCACGCAGGCCGCCAAAAAACCAAATCAATCAACCACCACAACACATAGGTCTAAGAGCATATCATGTTACCGAATTAACCAAACGCAACATAAATGAAACATGGTGTGCCACACAAAACCATGATACACACACACACACACACATATATATATATATATATATATATATATATATATATTAGTTAAGATTGTCAACACCACCAAAGGCACCATAATGACAATCATTGTGCATATGCATTAGTGTACCAAACCATTTTTGTGACACATTCATATATACATTTATAACTATATATTTGTGTAAACTTCATGCCAAGTAACAACAAATATATAAATATAAAAATTAAAATATTAACAAGGCTACAAATATAACAATTCTAGCACAACAAGAGTACAACAAGAGTCTCAACGAAAAACCAATTTTAAGAAAACAATTTTCTTATATAAAAGTATTTATATGGTTTTTCTCGACTCGATGTAAAAACAAAATATTAGGTAGGCTACAAATATACCAATTTTAGCCTAACAAGAATCATAAAACAATTTCAAGAAAACAATTTTCTTATAAAATATTTATATGAATATTATGTAGGCTACAAATATATCAATTTTAGCCTAACAAGAATCTACACGAAAAATCATTTCAAGAAAACAATTTTCTTATATAAAACATTTATATGGTTTTTCTAGACTCGTTAGTGTAACACCGTATTTTTACTCATAAAATTTTCATTTTAATTTACACTGAGGAAGCGAATCAAATACCAAAAGTATTTAAAACAGTACATAAACCAAGGTTTTCAAAAACCATCCTGTTTAAATATACAGTATTACAAAAACTACGGCTCGTCACAACTCCAATCAGAGTGTCTGTCAATTATTCCCCAGGCTACACCCCTTCAAAACTGAACCGCAGAACTTACTAGTCACCTGTAAAGTAGTGAGAGGTGGGGAATTAGCACAAAGCTAAGTGAATGGAAGTAAACCACCACAGATATACTAGCAAATAACCGCATGATATCAACAACAGTAAACACATAAGCATCCTTTGCCTCACGAGAAGATCGGCGGTTCTGCAGGAACCTACAACCAATGCCGGCTAAAGCAAAGGTTTACCGATAGTCCATTTGCTATCCTCACACGGTATTATCTTAAGTTGCAAAGAATGCATCAAAAGACCACAATACTGATTAGCCGATAGCAAACAAACCCAGCCCAGTATGCCCAGCCGTCAGCTGAATTCACCACACGCACAACAATCAATTAACATATAACAGTTAATCAATTAACAGACAAACAGTCTACCCAATATTACAGTTACTCAATCAACAGACAAACTGTCTATCCATGCATCAATTCCCATTCAGTTGCAACCAAACCAGTTACAACTAATATCACCCGTGAGAAAACATCCACTCACCTCGAGTTCTCGAACTCCCACTCAGTGGTCTAATGTTACTGAGCCTTATCCTTTCCTGAGATCAGAATAAACTGACATCAGTAACCGATTCATTAATATATACCACACATATTTATATCTCTATATAACTTGTAAACAACATAAAATAACCAAATAAATGGTAATCCATCACATCCCAAACAAGTGACAACCAAAACAATCAAATTTCCTAAAATGGCCTGTCGCGCCGCGACCAACCTCGGTGTTGCGCCGCGACACTGTCGGATTTGGGTTCTGGATTTTCGGTATCAGATTTCGGGTAGCGGATTTTGGGTTGCAGATTTTACATTGTCGGATTCTCAAAGATTCGGATTTCTGGGGTCGCGCCGCGACACGTGGTTTTCCAGATCATCTCCATCCTTTTTGTCGGATTTCCAGTCAACCAACTTTCAAATTTCATAATTCATCATCCTAAAACTCAATATAAAAATACTTCTAACATTCATACAAATTCATATAACATACCATATATCATCATGAACACTTCTAAACCATTAAAAACATCAAACTAACAAAACCCATTTGTCAAGCTTACTCCTAAACTTCATCCATGGCGTCTTCATGAAACCAACACAAGTTTAACAACAAATCATAGAAAAATGGTTAGTATCATACAAAGAACATCACCATACCTGTGTTTTGAATTAACACCCACAAATCCAATCTTCCACTTTTTCAAGTTTAGTAGCTTTCTTGCTTTCTCTCTCAAACCCACACCCATAAACACTATGTCGGTTTTGCCAAATAAAAACATATCTCATATGTTGCTTCGCATAATTATTTCTCAAATAAAGAAGTAGGAGGTGTCAACCTCCCTTAACTCCAAAACCATGCACGCACACACACACATATATATATCCGTACACATACACATAAAAGTAAATATCTAACTTTAATTAATTAAATTAACAATTAATTCAATTAAATCCAATTAGCAAATAATAAATTCATAATCAGTCGCTAATCACGTATAAACCTACCTTGGCCTACATAACAACTAGGCCCAAAATCAGGATGTTACAGTTAGTGCAAAGCCATGTTAGATATGGCTCTGATACCACTGAAGGTATTTGTTTGACATAATCGAGTAGCAACGGAAGCAAGATATAATATAAAAAACTAAACTAGCCAAACAAACACTTCCCATGGACCAACATCTAGACATGGAATTGCAAAAACAAGAAGCAAGAAATAGTTATACCTTTAAGCAAGATCACAATATTTATTTCTTCTTGTCAAGTGTATAGAATTCAACAAGAGAATTCCTCTAATGAAGTCCACTCCAAGCACACTTGATTCCACAATGCTAGTAGGTTGGAGTAACCACCAAAACAACACAATACAAGAACAAGAAACACCTTTGTGCATCAAAGCTAGATCACAAAGTGTATATCACCTTCTCTTGTGCATCAAATTTGATCACCAAGAAGAAGAACAATTGGAGAGAGTATAAACATGCATAAGACTCTAGAACTCCCCAAAGTTCTATTCCAGAGACATATGAATCGTAGCTTGGCATTCACTCACATTAATCCCATTAAAATAAGTGTTTAAAGCTGTTTATTCTGCTGTTACAGGGATCGTACACGACCCATGTTGGTCATCACGGCCGTGTTGGCCCAAAGCCCATGGCCTCAATTGGGCCAAGATGGCCCGTGTTTTGTAGACTCAACACCGCCTGTGTTCACCTACACGGTCGTGCTGGCCCAAAGCACATGGCCCTGATTTGGGCCTAAACGCCCCGTGTTAGTTGGGCTGGACACGACCCGTGTACCATGCTGCCAAAACCCATTTTGACCTTTTCCTCCCTTTTACTTGTTCGTGTTGCCGGAATCAATACTTGGTGTGTGACCCAATAGGCCTATACTTCATCAGCAGTGCTATTAACTCGTTCGTGTCAGCGGGCATATTCCAACACCATGAACCAACAGTCTACACAGATTTGAATGTAAGAAGAGTTAGTAACACAAGTAGGAATCCACTAATTAGTGGATCCCTATGGAATGCACCTAGCTTTCCACTTCATCTCAGGTTGCTTATGAACAGTAGGAATAGCTATGTTATCATGACACGTCCGTTGTCTTGAATTCCCTTCTAAAGAACATTCAAATGCCTTATGCTCTTTGCTTCCACATTTATAACATTTTTTAGATTTAGTGTCCTTGGAGAATTGAATAATATTATTTGAATGCCCATGATCTTTCTTATTAGTCTTTTGACAATTATCAGTCATCAGTTGACCAACTTCACCACTCAGCTTATGAAGCTGATCCTGTAAATTTCTTAGGTCTTTATTTACAGGCACCTTGGATTGATCTTTGGATTTCGAAAGTTTTTGACCAATCTTTGGAGTGGCATAAATGGGAACAATGTGAACATCATTCTTTTTACTCATAGTTTCTTCTATTGAAAGAGAGTAAAGTACTTAATCATCAACTGAGTGTTTGGAAGATGAGTTATGATCAGCTGACAGGCTATCAGCTGAGCATTTACCATCTACTAACAAGTCAGTTGATAAAGTAGTATTAGCTAATGATTTTTCAGTTTGTGAAATGCTAAGATTAAAGTAATCTGTTTTCAAGGTTTGACAACACAATGTCTCTTTGGTCTCAACTAATGATTCATTTCCTTTACTCATATCCTTTGACTTTATATTCTTAGTATTTTTAGATTTTGAAATCTTAACAGAGGATGATTCAACAGAAGGAATAATTGACTCTTTTGCATGGGAAATTTTACTTTTAACAAATTTATTTGTGAACACACTTTTTCCTTTAACAATCTTGTGAAAGGTTTGTGGCAAAATGTCAGCATTGTCTAAGATAATAGGGTTCTTACTAGAATCAACATAGTTAGCAGCCTTAGAGTAATTTTCAGCAATAATAGCTTGAACTTGTTTGGGTATTTGCTCTTTGACATACTTAGTGGTCTTTTCAGCAGATACACACCAAGATTTAACTATCTTTTGGAGGTCATTGAACTTTTTAGTTGCTTCACTAGTTTCTTTTACTAAGATCTCATTAAGTATCTTTTGATTTGCTAGCTCGTCACTTAAAATTGTTATCTGTTTAACTTCCACATCTTTGAGAGTTAATTTTTCCTTTAGTGATTCTACCTCTATTTTTAGCTTATTCTCTCTTTGAATAGCAGATTGGAAATCAATACACAACTAATTAAACATAGCATTCTTTTCATTATCACTGTAATTAATAAACTTGCCAACCTGATACATTGAAGAAGGATCCCAATTGGTAGTTGAACAGGCTTTAGCAGCCTTTTTCATATCTTCATCAAATGAACTACCATCATCATTGTTGGCCATCATGAAGAACTGAGCAGAGATCACTTCATCTTCATCTGAGGAAAGATCTTCTTCTGCTGCTACAAGAACTTGGGGCTGGGCTTTCTTCTTCTTTTTGTTGTCAAGGACAGCAGCAAGGAGTTTCTTGTATTTGGCTTCATAATAAATTTTGCCCTCCTGCTTTGGCAGAGATGAAGAACCATTGTTACCTTTGGACTTACAGTCGCTGGCAATGTGTCCAATCTTGCCACATTTGTAACACTTTGTTGTGGAGACATCAAAAGTTGAGTTGTATTTGCTTTATACAAACTTTGATGGTCTCTTGCTGAACCTCTTGACACCCTTTCCCTTTCTAAAAGGTTTAAACTTCCTAACCAGCATGGCTACTCCTCCAACCATTGCTTCAAGATCTTCCAAACTCCTCTCCTCATCACCTTTCTCCTCTTCACTTTTTCCAGCACTCTCTTCTTCATCAGAACCAGAATCAATAGCTGCAAAGTTTTTCATCTTTGTATCTCTAGATACAAGGGCAGTTGGTGCAGCTTTCACAACCTCCTTCATATCTTTGGATGACAACTTCCTTTGCTTGACTCATTGCTCATAGTTAAGTAGGTTACCATAGAGAGCAACCAGAGACATTCCCTTAATCTTTTCACTATGCCTTAAAACAGTGACAAAGTGATCCCATATTTCAGGGAGGGAGTCTAGAAACTTGTTCACCAAGACAAAGTTTCTCTTGGATATGTCTGCCCTTTTTAAATCATTCACAAGGCAGTTGAACTTGGTGTATGTCTGAGTAAGGCTCTTACCTTTATGAGCAAAGAAGAATTTATATTCTCTGTTGAGGAGGAGCTTCTTGTTCTCCTTCACCGCTTTAGTCCCTTCATATGCAACTGTGAGTGTATCTAACATATCTTTGGCAGAAGTACAGTTAAGCACTTGATGATAGATCTCATTTGGTAGTGTAGAGACAAGAGCTGATCTAGCCTTAACATCAAGGCTAACCAACCTCTTATCTTCATCTGTCCATAGATGCATTGGTTTGGTGATGATTCTTTCAGTTGTAGAGGTCTGACCTTCAGATTCTGATGGGATAGATAACACAGATGTTTGAACATAAGGACCCTCAGTAACAATTTCAAACATTTGGATATCAAGGATGGACAAAATGAGATGTGCTCTACTTTTCCATATGGAGAAATTTCCAGCATCAAACATGGGACATCTTGTTAAAGACTCGGTGTTTGAGATATTCATGTTGTTAGAGGATGAGGTCATTTAGAGGGGTAGAAGCAGTTGTAGAGTAAGCAAAACAGATATAGATATGAATTATCTAACCTGCTCTCATACTAGTTGTTAGTCCCATATTGAGTACACAACAACAAATATTTACAGAAGGGGGGTTGAATACAAACTTTAGCTTTTAAAATTAAAAAACACACCATTATACTTTTATATAATTCTTATTGATATGAATGAAGAATTACATGTACTAGAAGTGGAAATTCTAAGTACAATAAACGGTGCCAATTAATTTGTCTAACACATAGACAAGCTAACTCTAAAAAACTAATGTTTAGGAGTGTTCAACACATGAACAAGTTTCGTTCTACATAATTTCTAAACTCTACGAATTTTCTCAACAGATGAGATTTCTATTATGTTGTGTAGAAGCTTGTTTTGCATGTCCATCATGCAAAGATATTTATAGAAGCAACAACATTCGGTTGCATGTAGGAAGGATACAAAGAGTGTACGGAACTATAATATTTTAATTGTAAAGTTAGTGGGTGAAAAGTAAAGTTACTTTAATCAAGTGTTTGATAAAAGTAAATATACTTTTCTGAAAAAGTGCAACCCACTCACAATATAAAATATAAAGTCCCACACCTTTTGCCTTGTAAGATTGTCTTTCCTTTTCCATGCTTGTACTTTAAACAACAGCCATGCTTCTTCTAGATTTGACTTTACCAAGTATGGAATTACCAGCCATACTTAGTTATTGAAACAAATCTTCGGGATCTTCATCTGTTTTAGGTATCTTTCTTCTTTTCCAGAGGATAAGATCAATCCTTTTTGTCTCGTACTTGATCCAAAAAGTGTTTTATACTTTTACAAACAAATATATAAGGCATAATAGAACAACACATGTTCTGCCTTTTACATATGAAACTTACAATCTGAAAGGAAGAGCAGATTTGACATTTTGCTCGACTCAGCTAACAGAAAGTACTAAGGACTGTATAAATTACACTACTCAGTTGATATAATAGGTCAGATGATCATTTTTACAAAGGCTCAGTTGAAACCCATTGCTCAGCTGATCATATAGATGCTCAGTTGATCAATAGTTATACTAGGGAAGCATAAGCTCATGTATTGATATGATCAGTTGATCAACTATGCTCAGCTAATCATTTAAATACATCAGTTCATGTAGGAAGATGACTTGTGTTTAGAAAGACTTACTTAGCTGATACTCTGGGCCTCAGCTTATCGAATATTCACTTAGCTGATGGTATAGCTGATCAAGGTCTGTGTTCAGCTGATGGTGTAAACGCTCAGCTGATCAACTTTCTTCACTCAACTGATAATTGAATCTCCTCAGCTGATGGTCTTCTACACTTGTTTCTTCATTTTGATTTCCCTCAGCTGATGTCCTTTGGCTGATGCTTTGAGTAGTAGCTAATTCTCAGCTGATGGTTCCGTACTTAGCATTTTTTACAAATCTGATTCAAACAACACATGTTTGAATATTTTCTAAGTCATACTGAAAGTAGGGTTTGGTTATCATCAAATTCTATGTTTTAAGATAGACAGAGCTGATTATAAGGGTGAAGTGATTATCTCCCCAACAAAAACTACCCAAGAAACATCATAAAGTACTTTTGGAATCAATAAACATAAAAACACAGAAGATTGATAAATAAGAATGATAGAACCGTAATGAATCTAAGCTAAAATCTTCAAAATCAAAGCTCTAATCCTCCAAATCTGAGCTCTACAGTGTGACACCGCTTCTGAAAACAGTTACTTTAGTGATAATCTAGGTTCAGCAGCGGAAATTTCTTTATTTATATTAACAAACAGTTAATCATATCATATTTGTTTCCAAAACATTCATTGGTGTTACCTAACATACAGGAACAGACCATAATTTCAGATTACATTATAACATACAAATATAAAGTGTTCCAACCCAAAACGGGCATTCACATCAAAAAGTCACCCGCCTCACCAGGCCATCTAGTTTTGGGAAACCATAGCACCATTAGCTAACAATTAGCTAGTGAGTACTTACTTAGCATAAGCATCAATAAAGTAATTCATGCATCATACGCATCGTACATAAGCACACATTGCTAGCTTAACACATAGCGGTGTGCTGACAAGATCAGTAAGAGTCATGTCTTGCAGAGGAGTCTGTCCTGCTCAACAACTCAAACCGGGGAATCAGTCATGACCATCCGCGCTGGTGGGGGAGCATAAAGCAGTCCAGCAAGCATCGTTTACGGAACCCAAGGTTCCCTAGTAATCACGGACAGATCCTGGCTGATTACAGTCTCACGTTAAGGCACGGCGGTTCTGCAGAACCTCGATCCGGGATGCACCCCGAATCACCGTTAAATCCATAAATGACCGAAGTCCTATTAGGATCCAGCTAACCGGCTGACCTTAACCATGCTTCAGATAGTCTGCAGACAGTTCACATACACATATATGTACATTCGATCCCACAGGGATCCATCATCATCATTATATAGTCATATATCATACACGGGATCCCACAGGGATCCGTCATTCAATCATTCATTCATACTTTCACATGCATTCATCATACAGTCCATCATTTATGCACATTATCAGATATTAACTAAGCGGTTCCAATCTGGACCCGCTGGCATGCACCTATTATACAACTTACAAGTAATCATAACATCAGTCAGAAACTTACACTCATCTTCTTAAGCATGCCTGCATAGATATGTTAGACAAACATACCTACACATTCACACTCATCTTAGCTTGCAAGACTTACTCTACTGAGTCTCATGAAAGTAGGCACTCACCTGACTAGCTTACAATGTTCGTTCACTCAATTCTGGTTCAGCTGACACGTTCACCTAAAACATCGGCAATCGCGTTAAGCATTTGCACACATAAGGTTCTATCGTAAAACACATATAAGAACCAATCAAGGCTCTTAGACACCTTCAATAATCTTACAATTTATAGCATATCATGTGCCTTAGGTTTACTTAGCTTTTGAAATGAACATCTTTACTTTTCACCCAATGCGTCGCGTCGAAGGGCCGGACGCGTCGCGTCGCGTAGTTTTCATGCGACCTTCGGATCAACTTTGAAAGTCAGATCATACATGCGAAAGTCGGATGACCCATGCGGAAGTTGGATGGCTCATGCGACTTTCGGACCACAAAAGTCGGACCACAAAAGTCGGACCAAGCTAGAGTCGGATGGAACAAGAATCGGATGAAAGTGAAAGTCGCACGACACACACTAGAACGCGTCGCGTATGCCAACCTGCACTTCATCATCATCTTGTTCATCATTCATCCCACTTTTACTCATTATATTCAAAAACCCAGATTTCCAAACATGGCATTTACACTTTTTAAACACTTCTAAACTTCATATACCACGTATATGAACCTCATGAACAGTTTAACAACTTTTAAATACATCAAACATGAGATACCCACTTGTCAAGTAAGCTCTCATGTTCATCCATGGAGTTCTTCACTCCAACACCAACTTCCAGCCTCTACACAACTCATAACTATCTTAAATCATATTTAAACTTTATAAGAAACATCATTCTTACCTTTGCTTAACTCAAAGACAACAAATCTGCCAACTTCTAGCTTGGGTTTGGACCTAAGCTGTGTTCTTACTTCACGAGGACTAGCTCGACTATCTTCTTACGCAGCTTCTTGACCTTCGTGTCAAGAATTTCCACAGATTCTTCTTCAACGTGGCACTTGCGTAAGTAACACACGTTAAAGATGACACATACACTAATTAGTTCAGGCGGCAGCTCAAGAGTTACCGTCTGATCATCGACTTTATGCACGACTTTGAACGGGTCTATAGAACATGGACTTAGCTTCTCCTTACATCTCAGATGAATAACGTCTCTTCAAGGAGAAACTTTCAAGAACTAGAAACAACAAAGAGTGGAAATTCAAACAATCAAGAAAGATCGTGACGTGTCACAGTCTCACTAACATAACTGAATCAAATGAGTCAACAAATTGACTCATTTGTGGCTAAGAAACGAACATCAAGTTCGGAACATCGAATCGTTGCAGACGATCATAAGATCTCTGGTACTCATCTCAATTTGCGTGCATATCTGACATCATCATAATCTTCATAAATTTAACTCCCGTTGACGATCCTCTATGGCTTAAGGCATTTGTTACAACACTGGCTTCACCAGGGTAGTAACGGATTTCACAACAGAAAGTAAAATCTTCCGAACAGACTACAAATATGATAGATACACCTTTACGAGTCAGTTTAACCAACGGACTCGCAACTTCAAGAAATTGCGGATGAACCGCCAATAGCAGCCAGTAAAGGCAAGGAAACTTTTAATTTCAAGAGGAGTTCTAGGAACTCCCTAATTCATCATAGCTTCTACCTTAGCTAGATCTTCTTGACACAATCCTTACAGATGACATGACTAAGGAAATACATTTCCCTTAGCCCTGACTCACACTTAGACAACTTGACATACAATTGTTCTCATTTAAGAACTTCGAGAACCTATCAAAGATGGAGCTCTAGCCACCGTTGTAGCTCCCGGATTCAACTTAATCTCACAATTGACATCACTGACCGGAGGTAGAGCCGGCAGTTTCTCAAAAAACAAATCAGGGTAATCAAATACTACTCTTATATGTTGAACTGGTCGTTTCTCTATCTTGACATAAATAAATTTGCAAAGAAAGAGTCACAATACTTGAAGCAAACTTCTAAGTTCTTAACAATGGAGATAACAGAAATATCACACCCCTGTCGTTCTCCACGAGCTATAACACAAGATTCATCAGAAAGAGGAATCTTAACCATCTTTTTCTTTGGGTACGGAGAACCTCAGCATTACGACTGCTGAGCCAATCCTTTCACACACTATCGTATCACAGAAGGAAATAGGGAAACCCCCTCCCTTGACATCCAGAACAGCTATTGGAACTTTCTCTGTAACAGAGACTACCTTACTAATAGCAATTTTCACATCGAGTGAATTGATCATCTTGAAAACAGGTAATCTTAACTTCTAACAACAACACTAGAAACAAAGGAGTAATCAACTCGAGAGTCAAAATACATAAGTAGGGGAACAGTTGGTAAAGAATGCACCAGTATTGACATCTCCTGCATCTATGGTCTCCTCCGCTATCATCTGAAATGCCCTCCCCTTCGCGCGAGGCGCATCTTCTTTCTTTTGCTCTCTAAAAGACCCCTTAGATCCGGTACCCTGTCATTCCGAGCAATCTGTCAACTTGTGTCCAGGCTTATAGCATCGGTAACAGACATTTTCTTGGAAACCACACTCAGAACTAGCGTGGCCCTTCTGTCCGCACCTCCAACACCGTTGGGTAGCACTAGAACACTCACCAGAATGGTAAGTGCGACACTGAGAACACCAAGGAGAATCAGGCCTTGGCTTCTTAGAGGAATCAGTCTTCCCGCCTGCAGTGGATTGTCCTTTGGAAGGACCCGGTTTATCAGACGGCTGAAACTTCCTCTTTGACTCTGTACCGGCAGATTCGCCCTTGCAGTATAAACGGTCACCTTCCAATTGTCGGGCTATATCAAACGCCCGATCCAGTTCAACAGCAGCCCGCACGTGTGGGCGAAATTCCAGTGGTAGAGTTGCCACAAACCGCCTTATCTTGGTGGTCTCGTCTGGGAACAGATGGGGAACAAACCGCATCTTGTCAGTAAACGTGGTTATATGTTCTTCGATTGGCGTATCCCCTTTCTTAAGATCATTAAAATCTCTGTCCATTCTTTCCAAGTCATACTCGGTGCAATATTTCTTCAGCACCTTTTTAGAAAACTGCTCCCAAGTGAGAGCACTCAGTACTTCTTTTCGAACCAAAGATTTTACCATATCCCACCAAAAGATGGCACGGCCCTTTAACATACGTATTGCGTATTTCACGCAATACTCCGGCTCGCATTCACAGGACTCAAACACTTGCTCCATCTCCCGAAGCCATTGAATAGTAACAGTGTGGTTATCACACCCCTGGAACGTCGGAGGATTGCAAGTTAGAAACTTCTTGTATGAACAAGTCTTACGGGGCGTGTTCAATGTTGCAATAAGAGGTCCTTGGTCACTCAAAGCTCTTCCTCCAATCGCCTAATAATAGCAACCTGATCTTTCTCATGCCTGCCACCTTCGACATTGTGCTGAGATCGTTCATCCTCACCCTCATGAGGCATATGAGAAGCCTCTCTTCCATCTCTTTCAACGCTTGTTTAGTATTACCACGTTTGGCAGACATCTTTTCTAACTTCTAAATGACAGAGAAAGAGCAATTAATACTCTATCTCACTTACTTAACTTTCTTACAATTCATCTTATAGTGCTAGCATACATATAACACTCTCACTCAATCCCCCCCATAGGAACACTTCTTTATGGTCGGGCCCAAGCTTGAGATCAAATACTCTTACAAGTACCCAATTCACTCAAACTTAGGCTCTGATACCTAATTGTAACACCGCTTCTGAAAATAGTTACTTTAGTGATAATTTAGGTTCAGCACCAGAAATTTCCTTTTTTATATTAACAAACAGTTAATCATATCATCTTTGTTTCCAAAACATTCATTGGTGTTACCTAACATACAGGAACCGACCATAATTTCAGATTACATTACAACATACAAATATAAAGTGTTCCAACCCAAAACGAGCATTCACATCAAAAAGTCACCCGCCTCACCAGGCCATCTAGTCTTTACTTGAAAAGGGAAACCATAGCACCATTAGCTAACACTTAGCTAGTGAGTACTTACTTAGCATAGGCATCAATAAAGTAAATCATGCATCATACACATCGTACATAAGCACACATTGCTAGCTTAACACATAGCGGTGTGCTGACAAGATCAGTAAGAGTCATGTCTTGCAGGGGAGTCCGTCCTGCTCAACAACTCTGACCGGGGAATCAGTCACGACCATCCGCGCTGGTGGGGGAGCATAAAGCAGTCCACCAAGCATCGTCTACGGAACCCAAGGTTCCCTAGTAATCACGGCAAGATCCTGGCTGATTACAGTCTCACGTTAAGGCACGACGGTTCTGCAGAACTTCGATCCGGGATGCACCCCGAATCACCGTTAAATCCATAAATGACCGAAGTCTTGTTAGGATCCCGCTAACCGGCTGACCTTAACCATGCGTCAGATAGTCTGCAGACAGTTCACATACACATATACGTACATTCGATCCCACAGGGATCCATCATTGTCATCATATAGTCATATATCGTACACGGGATCCCACAGGGATCCGTCATTCAATCATTCATTCATAGTTTCACATGCATTCATCATACAGTCCATCATTCATTCACATTATCAGATATTAACTAAGTGGTTCCAATCTGGACCCGCTGGCATGCACCTATTATACAACTTACAAGTAATCATAACATCAGTCAGAAACTTACACTCATCTTCTTAAGCATACCTGCATAGACAGGTTAGACATACATACATACATACAAATTCACACAGTCATCTTAGCTTGCAAGACATACTCTACCAAGTCTCATGAAAGTAGGCACTCACCTGACTAGCTTACAATGTTCGTTCACTAAATTCTGGTTCAGCTGACACGTTCAACTAAAACATCGGCAATCGCGTTAAGCGTTTGCACACATAAGGTTCTATCATAAAACACATATAAGAACCAATCAAGGCTCTTAGACACCATACAAGAATCTTACAATTATAGCACAACATGTGCCTTAGATTTACTTAGCTTTTAAAATGAACATCTTTACTTTTCACCCGACGCGTCGTGTCGCGTAGTTTTCATGCGACCTTCGGATCAACTTTGAAAGTCGGATCATACATGCGAAAGTCGGATGGCTCATGCGACTTTCGGACCACAAAAGTCGGACAAAGCAAGAGTCAGATGGAACAAGAGTCGGACGAAAGTGAAAGTCGCACAACACACACGAGAATGAGTCGCGTCCCCTCCTTCGACGCGTCGTGTCACGTGCCAACCTGCACTTCATCATCATCTTGTTCATCATTAATCCGAGTTTTACTCATTATATTCAAAAACCCAGATTTCCAAACATGTCATTTACACTTTTTAAACACTTCTAAACTTCATATACCACCTATACGAACCTCATGAACACTTTAACAACTTTTAAATACATCAAACATGAGAAACCCACTTGTCAAGTAAGCTCTCATGTTCATCCATGGAGTTCTTCACTCCAACACCAACTTCCAGCCACTACACAACTCATAACTATCTTAAATCGTATTTAAACTTCATAAGAAACATCATTCTTACATTTGCTTAGCTCAAAGACAACAAATCTGCCAACTTCAATCTTTGAAGAATCTCCCGAGAGAGAAAGTGTGTGATTTATGTGTATTTTTATGTGTATTTGTCTTTGCCACCTTTACTTTCTTAGTCAAATTAGCATACACACATATATATGTAATCTTATCCATAGACAAACCGCCTCTGGACAAATATCTAATTCTTTTCTTTCTTTTCTTTCTTCTTTTCCTTTTTCTTTCTTTATTCTTTTCTTAATTAACTAGTACATAAATATGTACATATATACTTAACATATATATATATACATACACACCACTAACATGTATATATATATATATAAATAAACATTAACTCATTTAATTATTCGTCTATTATACTAATCACGCACACTCACGTACTAATTACAATTAGGCCTAAATCGAGGATGTTACATACAGCCCCTAGAATGCTTTAGGGACTTGTTTTCACCGCAAAGGGTCGAATGAATTGAGTGGGAATTGTTGAAATAGAACTGGAATGAACCAAATTTATAGACTAAAAAACAGGGCAAATAGCGTCGCGACCAAGAATTCTTCACATACTCTAATTCAAACTCATTTCAAATCTGCCATCATCTTCTTCTTGCGTTGCGACCCCACTTTGGTTGCATCGTGATCCCTACGTGGCGAGCAGATAAGCATCATCTTTAAAGGCATCCGGGTTCGATTGTAATTTCTTCGACTTGTCACGATGCAAAACTCAGTCGCCTCGCGACCTAGCCAAGCCCATATTATTTATTTCTTTCTCTTATTGGGCTTTCTTATTTTACTTTCTTTCTTTTCTTTTTGGCCTTTTTTCTTGGGCTTTTGTTTATTTTCTTTAATTTATTAGCTTTCTTGATTTCTTTTTCTATCTTTCATATTTTTCGCCAAATATTTAAACTTTTCGCCTTTTTAGCCTGCAAAATAATAAATAAACCATAAACGTATCTTTTTACAATTAAGCACACATTTTCAGCTAAAATTAACCAAATATCGCTTGAAATATATATCTAATAAATACGATATCAAAATACCCTACATTTGAACTTTGCTTGTCCCCGAGCAAATCACAACTCTATCCAGGCTAAATTTTAAATAAATAACACCATACTTGAAAAATTAAATACCACTTACGAATTTCAAAAAGGTCGATAAAAAAACTAAACACTAGTTATACTTAGACTTATGCACATACTCATGAGTAGATCCTTATTCACTTTCCAGCCCTCCCAAAGAATCTTTCTATTTATATATATATATTCAAACCTTAACTTATGAATTGCATTTATATTTAATTTGGTTAATTTATCCTTAAAAAATCCCCTGACTTCAAGACATATCGTGGATTTCCAACTTTATTTTCACATATGCTTTTTTTTTATCTTTTTAGCTCTTTTTTATAAGTCTATGACTTTTGATTGAACCCTTGTAGCGAATCCTCAACTCAAGCGATCCCAAACCAGTTGACTTTAGGTGGTTAGGTGTCGAACACCCCTCAGAGTTTACTAATTCGAGTTCCAAAGGCTATGTACTTGACTTATATATTTTTTTAGCTCTTTTGTATATTTTTTCATTTTTCACATTTGTTTTTTTTCACATTTTTCTTTTTCAATCATATGTTCATATTAACTGAAAATTCAACTCAGTCTATTTTTGTCAAGTTTAGACTCAAAAAGGGCTTAACCTTTCTAATTATTGCAGCAAATCAAAAATTAAAGTTTGATTACTATAAATAGAAATTTCTAAGGAATTGGCGAAAAAATACAAGCACTATGCATAAAAGCTAAACGTTCTCTGTGAATCTGATTATTAATCAAATAATTTTGACATCCTTAAATAATATCTAACTTTAGTAGAGTGATATCAAAAATTTTAAATTTAACGCCCAAATAATAATTTAACACGAAGGCAAATAAATTTGAAGCGAGGAAATATTTTCTAATCCCCTACCCCACTCTTAAATTGTAGAATGTCCCCATTGTACACAAAATAAAGATATAACAATGTAGAAAAAGTTAAAAAATAACTCCCTCAGTATAATTAGGCGAATGGAGCAGATAGATGAGTAATCACTGATTGAGTGTCAGCATATACGCGCGTACTCCATAAATTACAAGCCCCCACTGAAATACAAACTACTCAAAACACATTGTCAGACATTAATAGAAATATATATACATCAAAGGATAGTAATGTCCGAATATGATTGTATATGAAGAGTTCTAGAAGCATATATGAAGAATTATCTAGGCTAGGACTCCCTAAAACAAAAACAATAAGAAAAACCTAACTCACTTTCATAGGAATCACTGTTGCATTTAGCGTATGCAACAAGCCTTTAAACTCCTCGGTAGCCCGAGTGGACGAGTTGTAGTCTCATGAGGGTTTCTAGACAACATACCCACAAAGTTGAACATAAAGGAAACGAAATACAAAAATAAAGAAGAAAGAAATGACCCCACACTCGCCATCAAGTGCGGGTCGTAATATTTATACCTACCGGCCAATGTATATTTGTTACTAATCCGGAATGCTGCTGCCAGTGCAATGTTCCACGACGCCGTCTCGATCTCTACAAACATCTCTCTCACGTTATGAATTTTGGATCCTCCTAGTGATTGTGAATTCGATTGTGACTCAAGCAAAGACTCCAACTGGCTCCCGATGTTATTTAAGTTATCCGCCTGATCCTTCTCCGCACATGAAGTACCCTACAGAATTCTAGGTGCCAAAGGAGTTCCATAATGCGACTCCAACTCCTCACTCGATCCCTTGGTTAGCTCCTTTTCTGATTTCGGAGCGTCCTCCTCGAAGAGTAGAAATCCCAGATAGTCCAAGATTTTATCTGCACAATTCTCCACGTCTTCCATCTCATGAAGGGAGTGGCCACATGCTGGTTTTGGTTCTAAACCTAAGGTGGGTGTTGGTTGGATGAGGGTCGATGGTTCATCCTCTGAATATTCTTCTGGTTCTTCAAGCAGGTCAGCGAGACACTCCAGAACATTTTCATCGGAATGAGCATCTTCTCTCGACTCCACCTTCTCACAAGGATCAAAATTGATACTTTCATTAGAATCAGAGTCGTCTAAATATTACGGTTCAGTACTTGTTGGTTCTATGTGCACAAGACACAAATTAATACGATATTACTGATAATAAATAAACCCATAGGGTCACACATTTACAATCAATGGACACCAATTACATATTTGAATATGATTTAAATATGTTTCCAACTCGTTATATATATATAAGTATATATGCATTGTTGCATATTGTTATTTATGTGAAATAATAATATCACTCTTGTATATTGATACAAGATAATGCATATGAAATTCATAAATATAAACATATGATTTTATATATGTATATATATATATGTATAAATATATATTTGTTACAAGTAAATTGTTACTAGTAACAATTATATAAATGTATGTATATCCTTGTTACAAGTAAAGAGTTACTAGTAACAATCAAGTATGTATATAAAATACATGTAGATGTATTTTATACTTAGTATGACATATCTAGTATACTCTTTTATATAAATTGAAAGAAAACTAGAAATTCACACATTAATCCTTCAAAGGGGCCATGTATTGCTTCTTGATTGGAATGGACCAAGGCATGGACTAGATGTACAAGCATGGAAGGAAGACAAGAGGGGACCCTCCCCCCTCACCCATTTTCGGCCGAAAATGGGAGCCAAAGGGGGCCTCCCTCTTGTTGCTTCACTTCTTGATCTTATTTAGTACATGCATGGTTCTTTGTTCTAACAAGTTTATGCTACCACCTTTCCTTGAGTTCTTAGAAAAGTTCTAAGTATTCTTGAAGCTTTGAAAACCTCTCTACATTCTTGTATTGGTGTTCTTCAAGTGAGCAAAGTGTGGTGCTAGAATACATACTCATATACATACATAGTAAGTTCAAGAAGAAGAACAAGAGGTTGTTGCTTGCTTGCTTGAATTTCAAGGGTTGGAGAGACTAGCATCTCAAAGGTGTTGGACTCATTGATTTGTGGATACCTTGGAGGAAGTCTTCTCTTGGCTTCTCATAGATCAACCACTTCATCAACGGTTTACTCACGCTACAAAGGTTGTAGTTCTAAACACCCTATGGTTGTTTTGTTTCTTAAGGCTTGCATATGGATCATTGGTGGGGAGTTTTAAAAGGTTTAAAATTGTTGTTCATGCTTCCGTTTCTTAAATATATTTTGAAAAAACCGAACAAACCCCAACAGTGGTATCAGAGCCACTTATGTATAATTTTAAGAAACTTTTTGAGTATGTATTGTTTAAGAAAATGGACAACTTTTCTTTTGTTAGAAAAGTTATGGATTTTCTTGTTGGCAACTTATATATGTTTATATATTTATTTTGAGAAACAACCAAACCACATGCATGTTTGGTTGTAAAAGTTGCCTAAATATCAAGTGTTGATATATATGTTTGTTTGAATGTATGTTGTGCATAACATGCCATAGACCTTTTGTGATGTGTTGGAAATTCGATTTGGTTGTAATATTATTTTTCATTTGGTATGTAATAATAATTTTAGCTTTGTTTCATCTTGTTGTATTTTGTAAGTAGTAGAATAGTTTAGACTAGTTTACTTTTATAAAAATGTAACAAGATGAAGAAATGACCAAGTTGGAGTTTTCAAGTGTGGTGGAGTCAACCATGAAGGCTTGGAGTCATTTGCACTACAAGGAGTTGTTTTGGCAAGTGGGAGCTTCATGTTCATCACAAGAGGAATATTTGGTCCTTAGTTATGACTTGGTATTTTTGTATGGCTCACAAAAATACCACTTAGGATAAATGGCTTGGTTATGCACTTATACATGTTATTTGTGTGTGTTTATGTTTATATTATTATGCATGCTTGAAAATAGGATTTTTTTGCATGCTAGATAATATTTTTTACATAATATAAATCACACAATGGGAGTTTGGTATTTTAAGTTGACATAACATAAGATGTAAAATGAATTTTATATAAAAGAAGTTTTGTAAAGATTAAAATTCATTATGTCAAAATATATATCTATATATATATATATATGAGTTTTATAAAATAGAGATTTTAAAACTCAACCAAACTCCATTCAAGCTTAATAATAAAATGGTTTTATTACAAGCTAAAATTGGTCGTATTTGCGCGCTCGAAACTACACACGTTAATATAGGATATTAATACTAGTTTAAAATTGAACGCGTTGAGAGTTCGTAAAATATGGATTTTAAGAATACTCAAGACCAATATATATATATATATATATATATATATAAAATATGATTTTATCAAAACGTGGACTTGTTATTGTATGCATGCAATACTAGTCACACGACTCGTTTTGTTTTATTTAATAAATATACAAAACGGTAAAAGCCCTTTTTCAAAACGTAAGTCTATGCCATCCCATTTTAAGACACTCGCTTGTTGCAACGACACTCACGTGGAGAGAGCATTAGCCAAACGCGTGGATTGTTTTTGTAACAACCGAGGTGTTTTTCCGCGAATTCCATGAACGTCTTGGGCCGGAAATTCACCGTCTTGAAATAGGACGACTTAATCGGAATCTTATTACGGAGAGAGCATTAGCCAAACGTAAGGAAGCCCGAGGCATAGATGGGATCAAACATGTCAAAATTGACAATCGTTGTCTAGGATCCCATAAAGATCTAGGAATTACATACGAGATGTAATTGGTAAACGTTACCTACCTTGTTGTTTTAACTTGATGGAGAGAGCATTAGCCAAACATTCAAGGTTAAGTTCAACTTGGATCCTAGCCTTTAAAAATTAAAGAATTTTATAATTCTAAAGGGTATTAATTATTAAAGGATTAAATATCGAAAATACTAAATAGAACTTTGTTAATTTTGTAGATGGCCCCTAACTCAACTACGCCCGTTAACAACTTATCTCTTCGTTCAATCTTAGAGAAAGAAAAACTCAATGGTACAAATTTCTTAGACTGGTATCGTAACTTGAGAATCGTTCTTAAGCATGAAAAGAAATTGTACGTACTTGAGGATCCTATCCCTGAGGAACCTCCATTGACTGCGGCCAAAGCCGTTAGGGATGCTTGGGTGAAGCATTCCGACGACTCGGTCGAAATTTCATGCCTCATGCTTGCTACCATGTCTCCGGATCTTCAAAAGAACCTTGAGGAGCATGGAGCATATGAGATGCTTGGCCAGCTTAAGGAAATGTTCCAAAAGCAAGCGAAGCAAGAACGCTTTGAGGTCACTCGAGCTTTCCATGCATGCAAGATGGAGGAAGGTCAATCCGTTAGCGACTATGTGCTAAAGATGAAAGGATACATTGAGCAGCTTGCTAGGCTTGGATCTCCCATAACCAACGAGTTTGCACAAGATATGATCCTTAACTCGTTGACCAAAGCCTATGATCAATTTGTCATGAATTATAACATGAACAATTGGGAGAAATCTGTCTCAGAGTTGCATGGGATGCTTAAAACTGCTGAGAGTAAGATTCCAAGCAAAACACCTCAAGTCTTGATGATTCAAGAAGGGAGAATCAAGAAGAAAAAGAAAAACAACTCAAAAGGGAAGGGCAAAGGAAAGGCAAATGGAAGGGACAAAGGCAAGCAAGTTGCCAAGGCTCCTACACCCAAGACGGCGGGAAAGGTTCCCAAGAATGACCCGTGCTTTGAATGCGGGGTGGTAGGACATTGGAGGCGCAATTGTCCAACCTACCTTGCAGAGTTGAAAAAGAAGAAGGCTGGCGAGGCTAGCACTTCAGGTATATATATGATTGAAATGTATACTTTTTCCATTAATTCCTGGGTATTTGATACCGGTTGTGGAACTCACATTTGTAACAATGTGCAGGGGTTGAGAAAAAGTAAGCTGCTGAAGCCAGGCGATTTGGATCTCCATGTGGGCAATGGAGCAAATGTTGCTGTTGAAGCCCTTGGAACTTTTGAATTATTATTACCAAATGGCCTGTACTTAATATTAAACAATTGTTGTTATGTACCTAGTGTAACTAGGAATATTATTTCAGTAGCTCGGTTAAGAGAATCTGGATTCACATTTGGTTTCGTTGATGATGGCATTCGTGCCTTCAAAAACGATATTTTGTATTTTGAGGCTCGGCCTCTTAATGGAATATATGAAGTTAATCTTAAAAGATCTCTTGATGATAATTCTATATATACCACTAGCACCAAACGACCTAAGCATGACTTAAGTCAAACATACCTATGGCATTGTCGACTTGGTCATATAAACAAGAAACGCATTGCAAAACTTCAAAAGGATGGAATTTTAAAATCAAACGATTCTAGCTCATTTGAAGTTTGCGAATCATGTTTATATGGGAAGATGACTAAGGCTCCTTTCTCCGGTTCAAGTGAAAGAGCCAAAGATCTATTAGGAATCATACATACGGATGTATGCGGTCCTTTTAGATCAATGTCTAGGGATGGTGATAGATACTTCGTTACATTCACCGATGATTATAGTAGATTTGGTTATGTTTATTTGATGAAACATAAACATGAAACATTTTAGATGTTCAAGCTGTTTCAAAACAAAGTACAAAATCAACTCAACAAAACAATCAAGGCCCTTCGTTCCGATCGAGGTGGTGAGTACTTAAGCCAAGAGTTTATGGATCATCTTAGTAATTGTGGGATTATCTCACAACTTACTCCTCCTAGAACACCACAACATAATGGTGTATCTGAAAGGAGGAACCGAACTCTACTAGATATGGTTCCGTCTATGATGAGCCGAAGTACTCTACCCTCGTCCTTTTGGAGTTATGCTTTATTAACTGCTGCGCGCATATTGAATATGGTTCCAACCAAGAAGGTAGATAAGACACCATATGAGATGTGGTATGGAAAGGTTCCAAACTTATCTTACTTGAAAGTCTGGGGTTGTGAGGCTCATGTACGACAAGAAGCTTTAAGCAAACTCGATCCTAGATCTATCAAATGTAATTTTGTGGGATATCCTAAAGATTCATTAGGATATTATTTCTACAACCCAGCTGAGAACAAAGTGTTTGTTTCTAGGCATGCCACTTTCTTAGAAAAGGAGTTTCTTTCGAAAGAGGCAAGTGAG